>VZTX01024982.1:62833-88756 GCA_013400915.1 Pardalotus punctatus | reverse complement strand
GCCCCCCTTTTTCTCCAAGAATAGATGTCCCCCCCTCCATGCTGGGGCCCCCCCGCTTGGCTTCTCCTCTCCCATCATCCCTGGACCAGCCCTGCTGCCACTTCCGCAGTCCCCATCCCGGCTCCGTGAGGCCCCGCTTCCTACTTGCTGTGGGAACCTTGGCTTCCCCGGGTAACATCTGCACGGACGGCCCCACTTTCTCATGCTGGCAGCATCCCGGGATCCTGAGAGAGAAAAGAGAGAAAAAATATCGTAACAAACCAGACCTGACCCAATACTAAAGGGTTTCGCATCCCCCTCCCAGACCCATAGGGAGTGGATCCCAAAAGCTGGTGGTCAGCTTTCTTTGTGCAGCCTTCCTTCCCAGGCTTTGCTGGGATCCATGTAGTCAATGGAAAAACAAGTCTCTGTGTGTTTGTGCATGAGCATTGGGAAGGAGATGGGTTGTGCAAGGAGTCCTGTAGGGGGATAAAGCCTGGGATGGGGTCCAGGGAGGGGGGCATGATCCTCTACCTGCAGCAGGAAAGGTGAGCAGAGAATCATGGAATGGTCTGGGTTGCAAGGGACATTTAACGGTCATCCAGTCCAACCCCCTGCCATGGGCAGAGATGTCACCCACTCGATCTGGTTGCTCAAAGCCCCATCCAACCTGGCCTTGAATGTTTCCAGGGATGGGACATCCACCACCTCTCCAGGCTTGGGAAATTCTGAGACCATCTCCACGTCACTTAAAGCAATTCCTGTGGAATGTTCAGTGGATACCAAGCCAGTGACCCAATAACCTGGGATTTATCCCACCTGGAATGCCTGTCCTGCCACCTGCATGAGCTGGGAGGACACTTGTGGGTCCTGCCTGAGCACTACTACCCAAATGTGGGGATATTTTGGGTCACAGGGTTCACCAGGAGCCCCCCTAATTTTTGGGATTCCTTCCAGTGCCTTCTGATGGCTCTGGGGTCTGGTGGGACGCAGGAAGGAAGATCTCAGCGTGTCCACAGCACACAGGGGACCCCATCCAGGATGGATGGAGCTTGGAGCAACCTGGTCAAGTGGAAGGGGTTGGGATGAGCTTTGGGGTCTCTTCCAACCCAAACCATTCCCTGATTCCATGTTTTCATGCTTTGGTCAAGACAGATGGACATGAGCAATAATTCTCCTGACAGTTTTGTTCCCTGTGTTCCAGCAACGTGGATTCACTGCTGGGTTTGAGCACTGGGACATCTGGCTCCGCTTTTGCCTCTTTAGTTCACCATAAACTTTCTCTACGTGACCTCAGATACCCCAAATCCTCAGAATTGCCTCAGCTTCCTGCCCGAAAGCACTGAAATAACACTGGGGCAAAACACCTTCCCATGCCTCAGTTTCCTCCTTGTTTTTTCCTAGTGTTCAATTATTTAAATTGCAGACTTGCAGCATCAGATGTTGTCTCACGATGTTTCCACACCACTTAAAGCAAGAGAAAACTGCTCATCTTTCATAACTGATCTGATACCACAGCACTTCCACATCGGTGTCTTGAGAACTGTAATAATAATAATAATAATAATAATAATGAGAAAAAGAATAAAAGGAATAAAAGTAATAAAAATAATAAAAAGGGATGAGTTATTCCTTCTCAGGGGAGAATATTTGTTGTCAGAGATGCTCAAGAGATGGGTAATAAATAATTCTAATAAAAAGATCGTTTCTGTGCCATTTAATACTTGCAACACCACAAATATGGCTGTATTTGTACTTTTTGCTTTGTCTGCTGGATCCCTTCCACAGTTACTTGCTGGGATAAGAAGTTTATTTTCCTGCATTTCTGGGGAGACAATTCTTCAAAATAAAAAACTGGGAGAGGCTGAGCTGTAAGAGGGAGGAAAACCATGACCAAACCATCATTTGGTATGGAAAGAAAACCCAACCAATGGTAATGAATTTTTCTGCTTTGGTTTTTGCCTGCAGGACATAAATGTGTCTTCCAGACAAGGAAAATGCCTCTGCTCCTCCATCTCCCACACACCTGCTCACAGACAGTGTAAAAATGTCTCACTTCATCTTGGCAGGTGCATGGCACTGTTCCATGGTGCCATCCAGAGGAACATCCAGCTGGGATCACCAGGCATCCTGCATTGCTCCGTCCCCTCTTTCCAGGAGCAGATCCAGGACTGGGTGTTCACTGCTTTTCTGGTGAAATGGGGGGCGGAGAAGTGGTGGAGTCACCATTCCTGGAAGTGTTTAAAAGCCATGTGGATGTGGCACCTGGGGACAGGGGTCAGGGGTGACCTTGGCAGTGCTGGGATAATGGTTGGATTCCTTGACCTTAGAGGGTTTTTCCAACCTTAGCAATTCCAGGATTCTGAGTTTGTGCTACATAACATTTAACCATATTTAAGGTACAGAAATTACCACTTTTGGAAGTCCAGCATGGAAAAGTTTTATCCTGCCAAACATCAGGAAACTCTTGGATCAGCAGGAGTCTCCCCGCCCAGACACTTTGCAAAGCATCTGGGCTGCACATGCAGAAAAGCCATGGGACAGACCCGGTGTGTGTCACCAGGATTTCCCTGGTCAAAAAAACCCAAAACCCTCTGAGCTGGAAAATGATAAAAAGGACAAAACATGGAATCCTCTAGGTTGAAAAAGTCCTTTAAGAGCATCAAGTCCAACCATTCCCCAGCAGAACCAAGGGCACCACTGACCCGTGTCCCCAAGTGCCATATCCACATGGTTTTAAATCTCTCCATGGATGGTGATTCCAACACTTCCCTGGATTATTCCTAATATCCAATTTAAACTTCCCCTGGTGCGACGTCAGGCTGTTTTTTCTTGTCCTATGACTTGTTCCTTGGGACAAGACACTGATCCCCACCTGGCTCCACCCTCCTGCCAGGGAGCTGTGGAGAACATGCCATATTTTTTCTCCAGTGTGCTTCTCTGAACTGTTTTAGGATCACTACAGGTCAGTTTTTGGATTTAAAATCCAGATTTTCCCTGGGCTTGGCGCTTGCCCTTGGGGAATGATGTGGTGGCTCAGCAGGGCAATAGAAAGGGAGGGAAATTCTCATTTTGAAGCTGTTTGAGAGGATGCATTGCAAGGGTGAATAAAAACTGCAGCTCAATCCCTGGGAATTCTTCTTCTGCCAAGAAATCTGCATTGTTGGAAAGAGTCTCCCAGAGGAAGTGATTGAAATATCATTGTGTGAATCATATCTGTAACAAGGCTGGGCTGTAAGAAGCTTTGCTGAACCCTGGGAATAGATTAAATGACCTAAAAAGACTTTGTTTTCCATGCAGGAATGACCTTTAGCAGCCCATCTTAAGGGAAGCCTGCTGGTTTTGGAGGTCCACCAAGCCCAGGATGTCCCCCAGCATCACCTGTGCTGCATGAGGAGCTCAAGCACAGTTGCAGGATGGATTTTCTGGTGGTTAGGGAGGGCTGAGGTGCCTCCAGTGATGACTCTTGTGATAAATTCTGCCTGGGTGTGTTCTGGTGGTGTTTGCTGAGACTCAGAGCGGTTGTGATCTGACTGGCACCACTGGGACAGTGGTGTGACCATGGGGACAGGGGACATGGGATGGTGAGGTTGGCAGGTGGGTTTGGGGTCCTGCTCTGGGGATAGTGGCTGGTGCAGGGTTGGGAAATGATGTTTGGAAGGAGATATGGGCCGGGGAGATGAATTTTGTGCTGGAATGAAGAAGCTGGATTGAACCTTAGAAATACAGGATCATCATCACATTCCACCCCCTGCCATGGGAAGGGACAGCTCCCACTGTCCCAGGCTGCTCCAAGCCCTGTCCAACCTGGCCTTGGACACTTCCAGGGATCCAGGGGCAGCCACAGCTTCTCTGGGCCCCCTGTGCCAGGGCCTCCCCACCCTCACAGGGAGCAATTCCTTTCCAATATCCCGCTCAAATCTCCCTTTTTCCAGTTTGAAGCCATTCCCTGTGTCCTGTCCCTCCATCCCTTGTCCCCAGTCCCTCTCCAGCTCTCCTGGAGCCCCTTTAGGCCCTGGCAGGGGCTCTGAGCTCTCCCTGGATCCTTCTCTTCTCCAGGTGAGCACCCCCAGCTCTCCCAGCCTGGCTCCAGAGCAGAGGACCTTGGAACATCTCCATGGCCTCCTCTGCACTTGCTCCAGCAGCTCCACATCCTCCCCATCCCCATCCCCACACATTTTTCCAGGACAGAGCTGCAGTGTGTCACCTTCCCTGTGGTCAACAGCTCCCAGCTCCCACACTGGCTCCTGTAATCCCTCGGTATTCCAGCCTTGGCCTTGACTCCACACATCCTTCATTCTTTTGCTCAGACCTTTCTCAGAAGTTCTGTCTGTCATGCACTGCTTGAAGTTCAAATTCATCATCCCTGCCTGCGGAGTCCTGTAAGACGCTGCCCCTTTCCTGCTCATTCTTCCTCTTCCTTCCTTCCATACAAGTGGAAAATGCCCTCTCTGAGCTCAGAGCTGCTGACAATGTTTTTTTTGAGGGAAAGAGGCCTCAAATCTAGGAAACAACCACCAGCCTCTGCAGGCCCCTCATGTACAATTTGGACAGTGGTGTTGGCTTGAGTGAGGGCTGAACAAAAAAATAAAAAAAATAATGTTTATTTGTCCCATTGTTCGCAGGGATTATTAAACACACAGAGCGTGCAACTGAGTGAATCCCTGGGCAAATGCAGTCACTGACAGGTGTTCCATGCCATTGTTACCAGGGCTGGTACAAATCTGTGCCAGGTTTGGAATGTTAAATATAGGGAATGGGGTGAGCTGTTGGTGTTTTCCTCAGTAGGAGTGAGTTGGAGCAGGCAGTGAGGATGTTGGGCAACACAAAGCAATGGCAGAAAATAATAAATTTTTCTTAAAGGCAATGAAAACCAGCAGTTTTGACAGTTTGTGCAGAATGGTTTGAGTCGGAAGGGACCTTAAATATCCTCTTGTTCTAGTCCCCTCTTCCTTTAGGCAGACAAGAAGATTTGTATCATATTGTGATGTATTCAGTATTTCCCTCATTTATTTGCCAACTGTTTCAGCAATTTCAGGAAAGGTGCATTCAGTTTTGAGCTCCTGGGAGCAAACTGCCTTCTGTCTGTGTGCATAAGAAGAGTTGTAAGGTCCCTTCCAACCCAAACCGTTCTAGGATTCTATGAACGGTGTCCTTTGTGGTGCTGTCTTTGGTTGGGAAAAGGGCTTGGGAGGGAAATCAGGCTGTGTTGGACAGGGAGAAGTTGACTTTTCCTGGTGTTGACCAGGGAGCTTTAAGAGCTGAAAGGTTTGAACAACGTCAGCCTTTGCATTCTGTGATTAAGGGATACAATTTAATCCTTTGGTTAAAGGTTTTATAGACATCAATCAGTGCTTAATAGACCTCATTTTTTCCCTAGATATGAGTCTTGGGAAGCTGAGGAGCTGTATTCCCCGCCAGTGTCTGGCTGTGGATGGGCAAGTGTGGATGTCTCACCAGGAATGATAGGATGGTCCATTTAAAATGGAAATTTAGGGCCTTCAAGCCTTGGATTCTTGAGGAAACCTCCTCACCTCCCTGTAGCACCCTTCTCCCTGTCAGGTCTGGAAGGGAACCTACCCCAAAATCTTGGAGAAGCTTTGCCACTGACCTTGTGAGCCCATGAGCTTGACAGTGGCCGAGAAGACAAATTCACCTTCATTCAGATCGACTGACTGCTGTGTTTACAAAAAGTTTAAAAAAAAAAAAAAAATTAAAAAAAAATTTTGGCAGGCTGTGTCTGCCCAAAGTCTGAATGAATAGAAACTCCAAAGGAAGCACCTGCTGCTAAAGGAAATCCAGGACAAGTTTTATTATCCTTTTTCACAGGTCTATTCAGGACTACATTAGGGGTTTCCTCTTTCCTTTTCTGGTACTTCACACTCATTCACAACAAAAAAACATATTGTGCTTATGAATTATATTCCAGAGAATATGGCTGGAGCTTATAAAGGCCCTGGCCAAAGAACTTTATTTTTAACCTTGCTCCCTGGTGGATTAATTTCTCAAATGAAAGCTTTGCAGTTGTTTGGGGTTATTTTTCTCTCTTTTTCTTGGATGGGGCACAAGGGCAAATCCTGCCTGCTCTGTGTTAACAAAAAGTGCCTCTCAAGGAACAAGGAGCAAAGGAGGTGAGTGAGGCTCTCCATGGAGCTCAGCTATGGAGAAAAAATGGGAAAAATGAATGTAATTCCTCCTACATCAGTGTTACCCACTTATAAATTATGCAGTGGCCACTCCGTACATACAGAAGCTGATGGAAGTCTTTCCATTTCTAATGAAAAGGGAGAGGGAAAGCCTTTTGGTTGCTGAAAGAGCAACTTTTGGGGTTGATCCTGAGATCATTTGAGGCAGTGATGAGGGACCAGGGTGCCCTGGGGAATTTGCTGGTCAAACACAGCTGCTCAGCTCAACATCTCCCAGGTACAGAGCACATAAAAGCTGAAGGGTTTGCAAACATCCCAAGTGCGACACATGAGCCACTCGTGCACCAAAATGTTTGCTCTAGGGTCATTTTGCACCTGTGAAATGAGGATATGACCCAATCCCTGAGTGGCCTGGGAAGGTTTTGCACTCTCCTGCTCCAGGGCGGGTGCCTGGAAGGCAGCACTGGGTGCTCTCTGTAGCAAATACACGGTGCCCAGTGAGAGCAAGGACCTTCCCGTGCATGCACACAAAAACTTCTCTCATTCTTCCCTGATCTGTCCTTAAAAGTCTCCTTTTCCACTTTAAAAGGCCTTTTTTCACCTCCTCAGGAAGTCACAGCGGTGTGAGTTGTCACCACAGCCATCTTTCCCTGCCTCTCTGGGTGCTGGTTCTCCTTCCCACAGGTTGTATTTTGATTTGGAGCCCCTTTTAAGAGCAGAAAAGGCCCACTCTGCTTTTGAGCAGCACAAGAATTTCTTCTTCAGCCTGAGGCTCCTTGCTGTTACTGCAGCGGAAATAGTGAATTATGGCAATTAACGGTGGCATAAATCAGAGACTGTGACCAAACGAGGTCACCGAGGGCTCGAGGGCTGCATCACACCAGTAAATTACCCCAGACAGGAATTCCTTCATCCGCACCGCTGGATTGCTTGAGCATTTCTTGACATGGGTTTGGCCCAGCCCAGTGACAGCGAGCCCAGAAATGGCTCAGGCATCAGCACGGACCAGTGACCAGATGTGAATCTTGTGTGGGACCCCTGTCCCATGGCTTAGAGGGCAATTACCACAGGGGCACAGCCAGGAGCGAGTCCCGGCACTGTTGGTAGAGATACAGCCCATTTTTAATGAGCATGAGCTCATTTCAATGAGTGTGTTTGCAGTGCAGTGACATTTCCCCATGAGGAAAACGTGCTCTGGTTCCCAGATCCTCAGTGCAGCTCTCACTGCCCTTGCTGCTCTTCACATTTCTTCCCGTGCAAGGTTTTAGCTAAGGGTGTTTGAAAGTGCTGCCCCAGGGTCAAGATGTTGGTCCTTGTGATTTCCAAGCGGTGCCAGACGCGGTGTCACCATGACCTGAGGTAGCACAGCTCCTTCCCTCACAGTCTTGGCCACACACAAAGACTTTGCTCCACAGCAGAGGCTCCTCTGACCAGATGGGATTGATTTTTGCCTTTTTCTCTGTGGTTTTTAGGGTGGTTTTTCGGAGTGTTCTTGCTCAATCTTAATAGGTGACACAAATATTTCCAGATGTCACCTAATACTTGGTAATACAGCTGGACTATACAGGTATTTTTTAGGCTAGGCTAGACTAGAATATCCTGAGTTGCAAGAGACCCCCCAGGATCATCAAATCCAACTCCTGGCCCTGCACAGGACACCCTAAAAACCCATCTTGTGCCTGAGTGCATTGTCCAAACATTCTGGCAGTCCATTCCCTGGAGAGCCTGTTCAGCACCCAACCACCCTCTGGGGGAAGAACCTTCTCCTGATATCCAACCTACACCTTCCTAGGATGGGTGGTTTGACCTTCACCTGTCCTTATTTAAAGATGGGATGGTGCAGACAGGAATTAGAGCCATGGGATCAAGGGAAAAGCTGAGTTCACTGAGTGAGACCTGAGCCTGCAGTCAGATAGGTGAGGGAGGGAGAAGGAAAACCCAGGACACTCCAGCCTACAAAGAATTACACCCTGACATCAGGGCCCAGCTCCCCAGGCTGTGGCCTCGTGGTGAAATGACAAAGGTGCCTCAACATCCTCTTGGAGAAAACACCCTGCCGAACAAGTGCCTCCTCCAGCTGTGCTTCCAAAGGGAAAGGTCCTTGCTTCCCTTGGGAGTCAGGGACAAGCACCAGAGCTTGAGGGAGGTGTAGTCTGTGCATCCCCATCTCATAGGAGTTCTTCAGGTGTCTGGGAGCACCAGGACAAGCTCTTGGCTCTGTGGTGCCTTTTCCCCAAGTCACCAGCAATACCAGCCTGAGATACGTTTTTGTAACAAAGCATGGCAGAAAGAACTCAAATGCCTTTAAAAACAATAAATTCTGTATTAAATCATAAATGCTACCTCTGGCCAGGTACTGTGGGTGGGACACCATCTTCCTGTGCCATGTTTGCATGGGATGAGGTCCACCCTCCTTCCCATCTCCTGCTAGAACTGTGCTGCCTGGGTGGGAATGCTGGTTTCAAAGGAAGCTTCAAAGGAAGATTCTTTGTGAGCGAGCAGAAGAATCAAGGGCTAAAGGTACCTATTTGTGCCTCCAAGGAGTACTTAAAAATATTCCGGGTTACAGATCATATCCTCCTCTCCACAAAGACTCCTGCCAGCCACAGAGGGCTTGTCCTTTATTTGAGAGCAAAAAAAGAGGATTAGGCCGTGTCCCTCCTGTCTCTGCTGCCTGGGAGGTACCCAAATACTGTTAGGACACAACAGCTGAGTCTTTATTATTTTCCTGTAGGATGTAGAAAAGCAAGTGCAGTCTGTGGGGGAGAGTTGGGAGATGCTCCACTAAACCTCACTGGAGTTTGTGGAGGGGCTGGAAAATGCCTGAAGCCCTTATGAAATAAATACAGGAGTCACAGAATCCCAGAATGGTTTGGGTTGGAAGGGACCTTAAACATCATTCAGTTCCCAACCCCTGCCATGTCCAGGGACACCTTCCACTATCCCAGACTGTTCCAAGTCCCATCCAACCTGGCCTTGGACACTCCCAGGGATCCAGGAGCAGCCACAGCTTCTCTGGGCAACCTAGGAGCTGAGCAGCAATGGAGAATATCCTCTTTTATTTTGCAGTCACTTTCAGATGGAGGAAAAGTTAATCCAACACTTATTTGGTGGGAAATTAATATTATCTGATATTTCTCCCGCAACCTTAGCAGAGAAGCTCAGAGCAGCACTGTGGTGGATGCCATATGGAATCAGGGAGGAAAAAAGGCAGCTCCAGCATCCATTACCAAGGTCATTGAAGGGGGAAGAGATTCCCACTATTTTTTGTTTTGTTTATGGGATTTAATTCAGAGCAAGGAGGTGACTCCAGGGACAAGCTGGAGGAGTCCAGCAGCTGTGGCATTGAAATGCAGGGATCATAAATGGCAGGAGGAAGGGAAACCCAGTAAACAGTTTTCAGATCTCAACCGAGTGTTGCCTCTGAACTACAAAGACCTGCGAGAAAGTGGTGTCGAACACCCAGCTCCCACTTTGGCCCCCGCCTGAAGGGAAATGAATCAATGTTGGGAAAATATGGAAAGCAGGATGAGATTATCTACTGTATAAAAGAGGCTGGAAGAGATGGCTTGGGATATTTGTGTATTGAGGCTCTTTCCACGTCCTATTCCTTTATGGGGGAGGTGTTATTGTACCTATTGTGGCCGATCGTTATCAGCCCTGTTTATCACGTTGGGTGCGGGGAATATCAGATTGCTGAATGTCAGGTTGTTGACTGTTTTCATAACAGGAAGCTGCCTGCTGTCTTGCTGTGTTAAGGAACTCCCCTATGCACAATATTTTCCAAAAAAAAAAAAATTAAAAAAAAAAATCTAAATGCTCTGCTGTGGTTGGGCAACAGCATGGGTTCAAGTTTCCATTGTTCCTTGTAAGGCAAAATCCTGTGTAGATAAACCCACTCGATACACATTTGCCTGTTATTTCTTTTGTGTACAGATACAGGAAATACGGCCGTTGTTTTGTCAAGATGAAATATTTCCCAACGCCAGAAGTAAATCTCCACACTTTCATCAGTGCTTGGGAGCCTGGAGCGCTGCCACGTTTGGGTGCAGGTGGGACGTGGGAGAGAGAGGGACGGGAGTGCATTCACCATGGCCACGGAGCATCGTGGGACAAGGCTTGGAAGTGCCTTCATCCCGGGGAGCTGATGGAGGTATCTGACTCCCCCTGGGACTGGGGAGCTCATTCAGATTCCTCACCAGAAAATTCTGTCTGCATCTTCTCACTGGGAAAAAAAAAAAAAAAAAGTGATCCAAAACCTCCTGGCTTTCCTGAAAATCAAACCCACAAGGATGGGGTCTGGGAGCTGTAAGTCACCCAGGTGAGCTGGCTGAGGATCCCTCTCTGCTCTGTGGCACAGCCACGATTATTAAGTCAGGTAATTCCGAGCCTTTGCACAACACAAAACAAACATTTTAAAGAGCATCTTCCCCCTCTCCAGTGATCAGGTAACCTCAGGAGGCTGCCAGCCCAGTGTGGAGATGTCAGAAAAGGTGGGCAAGTCAATGAAAATGGAGAGTTTTTGGAAGAAGATTCAACCAGAGACATCAGATCTGCATCCTCAAATTTAGCTGTGCCTTCCAGGGATGGGGAAACTCATGATCCTGGGAGACAAAGCTGAACCAGGCTTTTCAGAATTTCAGAAACTCTGGGAGATATTGGGGTGATGGTTGTGGGGGATCTCAATCACAGAATCCCAGAACGGTTTGGGTTGGAAGGGACCTTAAGGCTCACCCCATTCCACTCCTCCACCATGGACAGGGACACTTTCCACTATCCCAGGTTGCTCCAAACCCCATCCAACCTGGCCTTGGACGCTTCCAGGGATCCAGGGGCAGCCACAGCTTCACTGGACAAAGAGAAATTTTGGATGAGCTACTGAGGAATTCAGAGCCAATGGCTGCATTCTTACTGCTGGGATGCAACACTGGAAGTCAACTGGCTGTGATGTTAAACTGGCAGAGGGATAAAATAGAGCAGGGAAACAACATCATTCCAAAGAAGGTTTGAGAAGATGGGAGAAGTTACAACAATCAGAATTCAAGCAAAACTGACTTTGTTTTGGGGGTAGGGCATGGCCTAGAGGGCCCTTCTATTCCATATTTTTATTATTATTTTGTGATCATGTGAAAACAGAAATGTCCATGGCAGTGGGCTGGAATGAGATGATCTTTAAGGTCTCTTTCAACCCAAACCATTCTATCATTGTGTTGTTCCACAGTTCCATGATTCTATGATTCAATGGTTCTCTGATTCTATGATTTTATGATCCTGTGATTCCACGGTTCTATGATTCTGTGATTTCATAATTTTATGATTCCATGATTCTATGATTCTGTGATTCTATGACATCATGGTTCTATGATTCTGTGATTCCATGATTTCACAATTCCATTATTCCATTATTCCATGAAGTCATGATGTCATGTTTCTGTGATTCTATGATGTCATGGTTCTGTGACTCTGTGATGCCATGGTTCTATGATTGCATGGTTCCATGATTCCATTATATCATGTTTCTATGATATATAATTATATGATCTATGATATATCATGTTTCTATGATATAGAGTCATGGCTCTATGATTGTATGATTCCATGGTTCCGTGATTCTGTAATTCCATTGTTCTATCTTTCTGTGATTCTATGGTTCTATGATTTCATGATCCCATGATTTTGTGATTCTATGATTCCGTGTTTCTCCGACTCTATGATTCCGTGATCCTGCGACATTGAGGCTGGCCTGGAATTACATCTTTGAAGAGAAACACGATAAACTCACATTTACCAGCAGCAGAGGGCGTCCAATGCACGCGTGTCCCTAAATCCCAGCTCGGAGCTCCTGCAGCAAATCCAGCCACGGCCAAAACCCTTCCTCGGAGCGCGGCCGATGCTTCCCCGCCAATTGTGCCGCTGCCCCAGGTTTCCTTCCCCGCTCCGTGCTCGGTGCCATACGGGAGATGCAGACCCGATTGTTCGCCCCGTGGCCCCTGCAGACAGGATACAAGCCCAGTGCCAGGTGTGGAATTATTTTCCTGCGTTGTGCTATAGCATGGGAGTTGTTGATAACGCTAACAATGCTGCAAAGGAAAAGTGGGAGAGGAGCAGGACAATTAAGCAGCCTTTAAAAGCCCTGGGGACATGGAAAAACCCCTCCCCCTATTCATGCGTCTCCAAATCCAGGTTCTTAAGGGTGGAAACGTGTGTTTTTGCAGGGTGAATCCCTCTTTCAGCCTGAAACTGTTCAGTGAAACTTGACCTGCGGTAACTGTCCCCCCACTGGCTTAGTGGAATTAACTTTGATTTATCCCAGGAGCCTGTCAGGATGAACCAATTTCCCAGGGAATAGCTCCCTATCCCTGCTATGTTTTGCTGGTGCTGGGGGCTAAGTCCGGGTTGGGGGCACAGACTGCTCTCAGTGAAGAGCACGTCGGGGGACAGTGACTACAAGGCAGAGGTGGGGACTTCGTTTTGCAGGAAAACAGGGTCGGGCCCTGGCTCCAGACTCCCTTTGGGATGTTGAGAAAGTCACCAGTCCTTCTTCACTCCTGAAAGACTGTAGAAATAACCAGATTTTTAGGGTTGGAACCACATACAGTGATATAGCACCTTATAGCCCCAAAGAAAGGCTCCCCATCCTGCACGGCAGCATTCTGTGGGTCTTTCAAGAGAGGATTAAGGGCTGATTTGTAGAATAAGGGACTGATGCCCTTTCTCCTGAACTCCTGAGCTCTTCAGGACTCGAGGTGAGACGCCAGAAATGTTTTCATGTCCACAGAGCTATTGCCAAGCTGGCCCCACCAGCCCTTGTCACAACACCAAGCTCTTGCACCAGCCAAGAGGCCACTCTGTCCCAGCCAGCTGAGGCCCCTCGAGCTCTCTGCCATGATAACACTTCCCTCTTGTCCAGCTCACAAATCCCAGCACTTCTGATTAGGAACTGTTTTGTCAGCATTTGGCACGGTCCCAGCCAAAGTGACACCAATTATGTGTGTCAGCTCCCCTCTGAAAGCAGGAGATGTATGAAATCTCACCCCGGGACAATCCATCACGGCTTGCAGTGGGATTTGGGACCTGTCATCCTGAGGGGGTATTGACTGAGCGTGGATTCTTCCAGGCCACAGAGGTTATGGGGAGCTTTATATCATTCCTAGGAAGACTGAAACTAAAAAATGAGCCTCAGAATCTCTCAGCTTGGGTAAATGGTTCAACCTAAAGTTAATTCAGGCTGCTACTCATTTATGTGATGAATTTTAATAACCGAGGCATGTTTAAATGCCGAATGTTTGTTTTATATTAAGCTGGGACCAGGTTTCAGTTCTGTTTTAGAACTTAGAATAATCTTAAAGTCTTACCACCAGAGATATGGAGGCCTCTTGCTTTGCTCAAGGACCACTGGATTTTCTGGATGGTCCTTTCTTAATCTTTTTCCTGACTGGTAGCAGCTGGGGTTTTGTGCTGATATCTGGCTCTGCTTGAAGATGGGATCAGAAATGTTGGGAGCTCAGCTTGAAGAGCAGGAATTGGGTTGTACCTGGAGTTGTTTCGGGAAAGTCACATCACATCCATGGTCCTTTGATGTCTCCTTGTAGTTTAATGAAAATAATAATGAACATCTTGAATTATTGGTGGCTCTACTCATCCCACAGCTCATATCAGCTCTGTCCTGAGCCTTATTCCTCAGATTTTGGTGTCTGCAACTCCACTTTTCTGCTAAAGGATCACCATGGGTGAGTCCAGGACCCCTGGGCCATCCCTTTTCCTCTTTCTTCATAGCCTCACACTGGGATACACTAGGCTGAGGATTTGCAGGTCACATCCCACTGGTGCAGGAATGATGAGAACAAACCATGTCCTGAGAAGTCAATCTAGAAAATCACACAAGACAACAATGGGCTTCCATCCCTGGAAGTGTCCAAGGCCAGGCTGGATAAGACTTGGAGCAACCTGGGATAGTGGAAGGTGTCCCTGCCCATTAGGGGTGGTATGAGAAGAGCTTTAAGGTCCTTTCCAACCCAAACCATTCCAGGATTTTTTTATTCTAGCTCCTAAGAAACTTGCCATCATCCCCATGAAACAACCCAAAGGTCAGTCACCTCCTGGCCTTCCCAGCACCCAGCTCCCACCCACCCAAATCTCAGGCAGGTGGAATTAGGGAGCCTGGGTACCCCTGGAAAGGGGCAGGAAAATGGCCCTTTCAAGTGCTCTTGGTATTTATTGAATGAACAGCCACATCCTCACTCCCACATTGAAGCTATCGGCCAACAAAAGCGCTCAGCAAGGCATTGAGGAGGGGAAGAATCAGGCCAGGAGGCTTTTCTGCAGAGCAGGTTAAAAGTGCATTTTCCCACTATTCAGAGTATTTATTCTGATTGCTTTATTATTGTCCTGCATCAAACCACCAGGAATAGATGCTCTGCTCGTGGAGGAGAACAGGAACATAATAAAACAGCCTCTGAGATCTCTGTTTCCTCAGTGCCGTGGTTACATCCAACCTGCAAATTTTGAGCCTTCTCCTGCCCAAAGGGAAAGTTCAGCCTGGTGCAGTGGTTATGGGATTTCTCATTGTGTGCAGAGAGCCAAGGGAGCCAGAAAATCTTTTTCTCAATCAGACAGCTTCAAAACTCACCCCAGATCTCAGTGCCAGTCAGAGCTGGAGTGATCCAGGCACTCTCCATCCCCAGGCTTTGGGAGGAGCTCTTCACACCCATCTCCCCTGCACTGGCCTTCACCAAGAGCAGCTCTTCCTTGGGTGTGCCAGGGCTGAGCTGCTCTTCTCTGACAGCTCACTCACCCCATTTCTTGCCACCCATCACCTTTCCTCTCTTCCCTTGTCATTTTGGGCTGACTCACTCCCAGGTTATGCCGTGCCCAGAACAATCCCTTGGGATCCTCAGAGGGGATGCACTCGCTCTGCAGTGTGAGTGCAGCCTTGACATGGGAGGGCACAAGACAGGGGCCAAGGTGGAAGGGAAGAGAAGAGAAGAGAAGAGAAGAGAAGAGAAGAGAAGAGAAGAGAAGAGAAGAGAAGAGAAGAGAAGAGGAGAAGAGGAGAAGGATTTCTAAGGGAAAATATTAAGGTGTGATGAGGACACCAATAACTGTAGGGTGTCTGCAGTTCTGCCCATGCATGGCGAGGGTTGTCTGAGTAAAATTTGCAGCTCCTCCTGCCTTTCTGCAGCCTCAAATGATGATCAAATCACAGGCATTTTCTCCCAAATGCAGCAAACCAACCCACTGCAGAGATTCCCACTCAGAACCCAGCTAATGCCCACTGCTTCCCCAGCTAACTTTATGAAAGGACGCCAAAGTCGGGACTTTATAAGCATTTCTAGTCCAGTTGGGTTTCCCTGGGTTGTTCATTATTTTCAGAGGAAAATAAAGCCTTTGACCTGTGAAAGTGATGTGATGGCTCTCAGCAGAGCTATTCATTCATGGTCAAATGGAATATTTCTTTTCTTTGAGTACACCACAAACTTTCTCTGTGTCAGGAGTGCAGAATTAAATCCCAATTAAAGGCTGTAAAAACGCAGTGAATCTGAGAGGCCAGGAACAGATACATATTATCATCCCTTTCATAGATCATAGGAGCTCCGTGGTGACATAATAAATAATCCACCCCAAGCTTTTAAAGGTAAAAACCAGCAAATCATTAATAATGTCTCTGGCACCATATATCAAACTGAAGCCTTCCTCTTACAGCTGATCCCCAGCTATTCCCAGCTGCCTTTTTGCATTGCTGCTTCCTCCCTTTGCACTGCTCATTTTCCCCATTTTTTCTGCTGCAATATTCCTGTGCTTTGTCCACCTGCATTTATTTCAGCATTTAGTTCTGAAGAGCTGCGGGTATGAATAAGGCAAGAAAACACACATCACACTCTTAAAACCCAGCCTCAGGAGGTTTAAAACTTGTCTGGACAAGACAAGACAGGCAGAAACTATTTTTCAGGGTAGAGAGAGGAACTGGATGATGATGTGGTAGTTTCACTTATTTCTGGCACACCTGATCTGTTTACACTGCTGTCTGTAGCGGTGGAGCATTTCACTCCATGTCAATTTTGCTGTCTTGTCACCCTCTCTTTTTTGATCTTTTAAAGTTTTTCTGTAATCCACCTAACCTATTTCACTGTCTCAGTCTGTCTCTCAGTGAGTCCATTTCTGAAGGGCTGGGATGCAATCTGCCGTTACTTGTTCGTGCTTAATGTAGGGAGTTTTTCCAAGCTCATAGAATCCCAGAATGGTTTGGGTGGGAAGGAACCTTCAAGATCATCCCATTCCACCCCTGCCATGGGCAGGGACAAATTCCACTATCCCAGGTTGCTCCAAGCCCTGTCCAACCTGGCCTTGGACACTTCCAGAGATCCAGGTGCAGCCACAGCTTCTCTGGGCACCCTGTGCCAGGGCATCCCCACCCTCACAGGGAACACTTCCTTCCCAAAATCCCATCCATCCCTGCCCTCTGTCAACTTAAAGTCATTTCCCCTTGTCCTATCACTGCATGATATTGTAAAAAGTCTCACTCCTGACTTCTTAAATTACTGGCTTCTTGGGATTATCTTCATTTATGTATCTCCATATGACTGTTATTTACTAACAGGGATTATTCCAATGATGCCTCAGTCCAGTTGCCTGATTTCTCCTCTATCCCATGATGTGGGGTTTTATCTTTCCTCACTTTAGGCATTGAGGGAAGTCTGTCCACACAGGACTCACAGGTCTCACAGAGGAGGAAGGGACTGTGAACATGCAGACAGGGTGGTCCTCTGCTGGATTCCCAGATCCAAATGTATCACCTTTTTCCTGGAAAAGACAAAAGCAATGAGGAACTCCAGTGGAAAAGTTCATGCTTTATACTTGGAATTTATTTTTCCCCCCAAGATCTGGGAGTTACTGCAACTGTTATATCATTCCTGGAACCATAAAACTCTCTGCCAGTGCCTTGGGATGCACTACTGGGTGGCACCACTCACTAAAGGTAAATTTTTTTCCCTTTGTGAGAACCTGACTCACTGTGTGAGTACCTGCCAAGAGAAGCTGTGGCTGCCCCATCCCTGGAAGTGTCCCAGGCCAGGCTGGACAGGACTTGGAGCAACCTGGGACAGTGGCAGGTGTCCACTCATGGCAGGGGTGGAATGAGATGGTTTTTAAGATCCCTTCCCACCCAAGTCATTCTGGGATTCTGTGACTTCTCTCCCTGATGCTTAGGGCAGGATTCACCTCACTTTACAGCCAGCTCCAGTTTGTGGTCACAGGATGTCAGGGCATCTGCAGGTGTCCCCACGTGAACTTCCTGTTAAACACCAGCTACAGGGAGCAGGGCTGACCCAGTAGCCCTTGTACAGGCACTGAGTGCCAATTGAGCTGCCACATGCAGAGGGTGAACCCATCCTGTCAATGGAGTTTGACAAATATTCAGGAGAGTCTGCTGTGCATCATGGCCATGACGGGACAGCTGCCACTTGTACACGTGGCACCGATTAAATCCAAATTCATTCATCCCTGGTGAATTCCATGCAGCTTTTGAGGCTAAGGAGAGTCTGGAATGGAAGGGAGGCAGGAAGGCTGCACACATGGATGCAAGACAGTGATGGAATGTTGCCATGGGTGCCAAAGGAGCTGGATTGCAGGGATTTGATAGTCCTGAGGTGACACACAACCTTACAGCTGGTAAGGATGAGGATTGCTTTGCTCTTTTCCTGCCGTGCCCACCTGTGGGTGGGTGACTCCAGCAGGATGACAGGGTCTCCAAGAAGACGTGGCCAAGTTCTAGTTCAGTACCCATCAACATTCACCCGGTGTTCCCCAAACTGGGAGGCAATTCCTTAGTCTTAAAATGAGACTTCAATTGTCTTTGTAGTGGCCCTTCTCTCCTTCAGTGTTTCATTGCCACAGGAGAGTTGTAAAATCACAGAATATCCTGAGTTGGAAGGCACCCACACAAGGATCATCCAGTCCAATACCTGGCCCTACACAGGGCACCCCAACAATTCCACCCTGTCCCTGGGAGTGTTGTCCAAATGCTCCTGGAGCTCTGGCAGCCTTGGGGCCATGACTGTTCCCTGGGGAGCCCAGCCACCCTCTGGGGGAAAATCCTCTTCCCAACATCCAGCCCAAATCTCCCCTGACACATCTCCAGACATTCCCTCAGGTCCTGTCCCTGGTCACCAGAGAGCAGAGGACAGTGCTCAGTTCTGCTGAGCACATTGCTTCTGCTTCATCAGCGATGAAGACAATTGGTGGGTCTGACTCCCAAAAAATTGCTGTTCTGGATTCCCTGCACTAAGCAAAAGTGCTGTCTCCTGGGATTTTACAGTGCTGCAAACCTTTAGAGTAGTTAATTCCCAAAGGGAAAAGTTTGCCGCCACCTAGCCCTGGATGCCCCAGTCGCTCTTTATTCCCATCAGTCCAGTCCTCACCACACACAAATTTCTCCATTTCAGGGCATGTTTGGAGCTGCCTGAGTCTCAGCAGTGATGATCAGTGAGGAGCTTACTCACCCCTAAACCCTGCTGGGATTCACCAGCTGCGCGTGTCCCTGCCTGCTTAGCTTTGGGGATTGATCCAGAGGGTGCATGCAGAAGGTGCCAACTTGTTCCTTGCACAAATTGGAGCAGAAGGAGGAAGGAACCTCTTGTCTTTTGAGCAGTTAGACCCTCTCTCCTCACTTCCAGGATGCCCTTGTTAAAATAACTCCATATGGAGCTTGAACCTACATTTCCTGTGGTAGAGGAAAGGGTACAATCCTTAGGTACTCTGCACCAGTTCTCTGTCATTAAATTATCCAGCGGTGAATGGGAAGGATTGGATATTCCAGGAGTAAGGACATTACCATGGAAGACCATGTTCTCCCCATGGATGAGTTATGCCATGGAAAACACCTTCCAGATGGGACATCTTGAGACCACTCCAGAGTTGAGTTCCCTGCTTATACCCCTGACCAGAGGTCACTGGTGGAACTCGAGAAAACATTTCTGTGTCTGTTTTTGCTGACTGTGTGTGCTATAACCTCCTCTGAGGACACTGATCAGATCATTAGATGGGATATTGGGAAGAAATTGTTCCCTGTGAGGGTGGTGAGAAGCTCAGGGTGGCCAGAGAAGCTGTGGCTGCCCCTGGATCCCTGAAATGTCCAAGGCCGGGTTGGAGAGGGTTTGGAGCCTGGGATAGTGGAAGTTCCCTGCTCATGGCAGGAGGTGCAATGAGATGAACTTTAAAGTCCCTTCAAACCCAAACCAACCCATGATTCCATGATGATCAAGGCCTATGAATATGCTGACTGAAGAAATACCAGCCTGTAGGCAGTGGTGTTGTTTCAAATTCCTCTCCAGGTTTGTATATCCATGCCAGAGCAAAATGAATCTTCCTCTCTCTGTGGATCATCCCCAAAACTCAATAAGACTCTTTTTTGAGACTCAGGTCATGGAGTTGTCTCTTAAGATCCTGAGGGTCAGGAAACTGTAAAACTCTTCCCATCTTAGCACCAACTGCAGATATAATTAACATCAGTCTAAATTCTAATTCTTGATTATTAATGACACTAATCCAGATCCATCCCTTTCATTCTCCACGAGCTGGTCTGCTCCAACATGGCAAAAACCAAGAGCAGGATTGTTAGAACCACTCCTGATTTGGAAAAGAGACTCAGACTCCTGCACTTGCTCATGTATCCAGAACCCTGTTGGGGATGGATGCTCTGTTCCTCTTCTTTTTTTCCATGTCTGTGGGTTGTGAGTTCTTCCAGCTCCCCTTGGTGCCTTCCCTGCCTCCTGGCAGGGAGCTGCCCCAAGCCCAAGAGGGACATTGGATTCCTGTCATATTGCTGGGAAAAGGTCAGTGCCTGCCAGGATCACCAGACAGAAAGAGATAGGGAGGACGAACAGGAAAACGAGGGAAAGGAGTGGGACAGAAAACTCATTTTTTTCCCATCTTTTGTCCTTCCTCTCCAACAGAGTCCTCCCACATGTGATGCAAATCCAGGGTGCGGCCAGAGATGCACAATCCTCTTTCCTTGCTCAGGGATGTCACAGGAAGGTGAAACCTGATGAGATTAGATGTGGTCCCTTGCTGGGACTGGCTGACAGCTCCCGAAGACATCTGATGTAACCAAATCCTTGCAGCGTGGGCAGCGGCCGTGGGAGATAATGAACATCTCTCACATGTGAGAGGTGCATTTTTCTCCTCAAATCTCCTTCCCTCCCAGCACACGTTGCTGTGGTGAGCTGATTTTGCCAGAGTCCTCACTAGCTTGGCCTCATTCCTTAAATTCTCTTATGTATTAAGTGCATCCCCAGGGCTGCTGCTCAGAAAACTGAGTTGCTCCGTTAGTAACTTCCAAAATTTTACTCCCTTGTTGTGGATTTGTCTTCTTGAGATGGGATTTTTAGGTGTGCAATATGGTACCAGGTCTGAATGAAGCATTTTTCACCTCTGGGACAAGAATTATGGCTCTGTCCTCAGGGTACTCCTTAGTGTCATTCTATTCCCTGTCCATGACAGGGGGGCAGAACTGGATGATCTTTAAGATCCCTTCCAACAAATCTGTGATCCTGTGCTTTTTTTTTTTTACTCTCCAGATTTCTTGGGAAGCCAAGCAAAATACAGCATGTTAAGAGTGATGGGTGTTTGCCTTCAAGGTTAGGTTTGGGACAAGGTGGGAGACTGAGGAAGAGATCAAGGCTGCTGCCATAAAACAGAATCTGGGTTATCAGAAACACAGGGATAATTCTATTAATGGGAAACCCCTCATTCTTCAAATCACTGCAGATTTTAATGTGAAACTTCTGTTCCTTTTCTGCTCCATCATGTGACTGGGTTTAGCAGCCCAAACCAACCACACAAGTCTGAAGTCACCACGAAAAGCTGGGAAAGACTTTAAACTCCCCAAACACACCTTGGCTGGTGCATGGGGCCAGCGAGGGTCGTGCAGCCCACAAGGGTCACGTCCTTCCTCAACTTGGAGCATTGTCCCTCTCAGAGCAGCTGTGGCTGTCCCTGGATCCCTGGAAGTGTCCATGGCCAGGTTGGATGGGACTTGGAGCATCCTGGGACAGTGGAAGGTGTCCCTGTCCATGGCAGGGGTGGGACTGGATGAGCTTTAAGGTCCCTCCCAACCCAAAGCATTCTGTGGCTCTGTGAATTCCTGCAGGGATTGCAGCACTGGGCTGGGCCTGCCTGCCCTCCCCAAGGTTTGATGAATCAGGTGTCTGATGCAAGGAGGGATGGCCAGGGAGGGACTGCAGCCCAGGAGAGATGGAGGGAGAGCCAAACCTGGCTGCATTCCTTGCCTGCTCCTGACTCCTTAAGGAGGGTGACTCCTGCTGCTCAGTGAGGTTCTCAAGAATGTTGGTTCCCTGTCCTTCAGTAAAGTTCCTACTCTGGATGACTTGGGAAGAAATCCTTGCTTGAAAAAGAAATACAGAAATTTGAATATTTAGCAACCAACAAATCATTCTTCAAATATTTTAGTGCGTAACAAAGAGTTGTTTGTGTTTTGCAGAGACTTACCCACGCCATTCATGAAACTGAACATGGAATTAGCCTTGAGTGGTTGAGGTTGCTGTGATGGAGAGCAGAGGCACTGCTTTGGAACAGCAGTGGGAAGGATGGTGCTGGCTTGATGAGCTCGAGTCCTGCAGCCTCCTCTGCACCTCAGCACAGGTGATCAGGAGTGCCAGAACAGGAGCCAAAGCAGCCCCTGCCCTAAGGCTGTGCTGCCCTTGGGACCACAGAGAACTCCCAGGTCGGGACTGGGGCAGGGGGAGGATTTCTGTGCTGGAACAGACTAATTAGGCACCCCAGGGAAGCGTTTCCATCCGCTTAGGAAGCACTGTCCTGACCTTGCTCCTACGCCCACTCCCTCTCTGTCACAGGCCTGAAAGAGCCTCGCTCAGCTCTTTTAAAACTGGAAAATGAGCCCAGCACCATCCTTTGTGCAAGAGCTGAAAGGTTAATACATGTCATGTCTGTCGGCCAGGACTCTGCAATAGGCAAAGCCCTTTTTACTGAGAAAAAAAATCCCACCAGCCTGTCACAGCCTGACCTTTCCACCCTCACACTCCAGCCTCACTTTCACACCACAAGGTTGAGAACAAACACATTCTTTTCCAAGCAGGGCTGGGTCCTCTCAGCGGCAGCAAAATGTGGCTCCTTGCAAGCGGTGCAGGTGGCTCTTAGGTAGGGGTTTTCCTGTGGATTGCAGGGATAAGCGAGCATCAAGCTCCTGGAATTAGAAAGGTCAGCAGGGATGCTTCCTGTTGGAGCTGCACAAACCCTGGTGCTCGGATCAGAGGGCAGGAGTTAAAATTAGAAGTGGCTGCAGGGTTACAGAGGTCCTTCCTTGAGCCTGACAAGGTGATGGGGTCTGTGGCTTAGGGGCATGAGAAAATAAACATCTCCAGCCCTAATATTTTCTAGAGAAAATACCTCTTTTTCTGCCTTTAACATGAGCTTTGGGGTGTCAGGACTTCCTCCCCCAATAATCCCTCTCTTTCCCTGGCATATAGAGGATGTGTGCATACCTAGCTGACCACACCGAAAAAGTAAGGACTGGAATAATTAGGGAATCCTCAGTTGAGTCACTTCCTAGAAAGGCTGTGTTGGATGGACACGGCTCAGGAGATGTCTTGATGCTTGGTATTTTTCTGTGATATAAAAGACTGGATAATTCACCATTCAGAAGGGCAGAATCTGAGCCACTCTCTCCGTTGAGTATATCCTGCAACTCTGGGAAAATTTTTCACCAAAAGCAGGGCAGCTCCAACAGAAGAGATGGAGAGAGATCCCACAGCCCCAGACAGCCTGTGTTTGTTTCAAGCCTTTTTAGCCACCTTCTCCCAATTGTTTGGCTTCCAGGTACTCAAGATATCCCACCTGGATCAGGGCACGCTGTAGGGACTCCCTGTGGCCAAGGATGTAACACCTGGTCACAGTTTAAACCAGTGTTGTGTATTCTTTATCCCATGTTCTACTCACTCCTCCTGCATCCACGAGGAAGTGCCTCTTTGAAGAAGCAGTGGGACTGATGGATTTACCCCCAGGAAAGGAGTGTCACACCTTTGGAACACAGCACTGCACCTCCCAAATGCCTGGAGCCTGATATGTGCACGGATTTGAGTGCTCCCATCCCATCCAGGAGGAGCGCTGGCTCCTGCCAAGGAGCCACCAAGCCCTGCAGTGCAAGTTCTCTACCTTCCAATTAAAAAAAGAAGGAGCTTGCAGGGCACATCCACAGCCAGCTTGGAAACTCTCCCTGCCCTCCAAAACAAAACCCACTAGAGGAGCCTGAGGTCAAGAAATAACCACAAACCACCCTTTCCTGTCAGGCAGCTGGAATTTCAAGTGGTTGGAGCTAAATATGGCACTGTGTCAACAAGGAGCCACCAGGAAAGGGGGATTGTTGCTCTCCATCAGTGAGAGGAGTCTGCTCACACATGTCTGCAAAGACCTCAGCTTTGGAAAGCACATTTCCTTCATTTCCGTGGTTTCCACTTGAATTTTCACCGTGCTCCTCCTCATCTTTCACTGGGTATTTCCCATTGCAAAACCAAGCAGGCAAACAAAACCGAGGCATATCAAGAAGCAATTTGTCTGGCTGGTAGAGAAACAAAAACAACCACCCCAAAGCCAGGCAGAGGAGCACAGGAAAACAAGAAGCACAGCTGTGCACGTCTCACATCGCCTCTGCTCCCTCCTCCTCCTCAGCCCCGCTGAAAGACAGCAGCTGTAATCCCTTCCAGGTGGTGACAGGAGTGATCTTCCCAGCCCCTCTGAGCGTGACAGCCCTGGAACTGGCTGGGAACATGTGTTCCTGTGCTGTCAGAGGGAGAGGGAAGCTGCAAGACCCAACAGGCGCCTGAGTCACAGCAGCCAAGGGGAAATGCAAACGTTGGAAGCTGTGCAAGTACGAGGGATGTGACTGCGAGGGATCCTTTTCAGCTGGTTGCTTCCTTCATGGATGCTCTGGGTGATCCTGGGAGAGGCTGATGGAGGAAGGAGGCACCTACCTGAGCAACATCTGTCTCTGGATCCCCACTGGCTACTCCCCAACCCCTCTGAGTGGGGGTTTTGGTGAGCAGAGCTCACTCTGCCCTGACTGTGACTGGCACACGAGTCACTGCCCAGACACAGATGGTGACAAACACCGATATGAGTGGGACAGGTCTCCTGGTCAGGGACTCTGTGGATTTCAGTTTTCGTGGTTTGACAACTGCGTTTTTGTGTTCCTTTTAGTTTCTTTCTCCTTGCCAGTGCTGCAGGTGAGGAACTGACTGATTCAACATGAGTAGGGTGTGACGTTGACTGTGTAAGCAGCTTTAAAGTGATCAAAGTCAGCAGCTGCAGGAGAAATCCTGGGAAATGTTTGCCCTTTCCCTAACCCGTTCAGTTCCAGCAGTGGCTTTTAGCAACAGCACAGAAGGGCAATCATGGAATCCCAGAATGGTTTGGGTTGGAAGGGACCTTCAAGATCATCCCATTCCACCCCTGCCATGGACAGGGAGACCTCCCACTGTCCCAGGTTGATCCAAGCCCCATCCAGCCTGGCCTTGGGCACTTCCAGGGATCCAGGGGCAGCCACAGCTTCTCTGGGCACCCTGTGCCAGGGCCTCACCACCCTCACAGGATGAATTTTTTTCCCAATATCCAACCTAAGCTCTTTCAGTTTGAAGCCATTCCCCTTGTGATCTTGTAGCAAAAAAACCACTTTTTAAACTTCCAGGCAATGACTGGCTTGAGCAGTTGCCTGACAGCCTGAAAGTGGTCAACAGAAGATGCTTTAGAGTAGCTACACTGGGATCATCACTTCCCGTATGAGACATTTTGGAAGGGGCTGCCCAGGGATGTGGTGGGGTCCCCACTGCTGGAGGTGTCCAAGGAATGACTGGATGTGGCACTCAGTGCTCTGGGCTGGTGACAAGGTGGGGATCAGTCACAGGTTGGACTCGATGGTCTCGGAGGTCTTTTCCACCCTAAATGATTCTGGGATTCTTTGATTTTCACCTGAGGACATTGTCCAGGTTCCCGTTACGCTCTGCAGGCAGAACTCTGCCTGCTGGGACTGTAGTCCCCCTCCTCCTAAGGCAGCTGCCTGCAGCAGATGAATCCCAGTCCTTACCTCTCTCTCCCTACTGGTTACGATGGGATCTGGAGGGTGGCTCAGAGGGAGACATTTCACCAGGAATGTTTAAAGTTCAGTCAACACGCACCACTTCCAGTCTATGCCTTATGTCAAGATCAGAGCAGTGACTGCCAGGCTCAGTTCTTTTTGGAATCCTGCATGAATTGAAGTGTCACAAAGAAAGTGTCACTGTGAAACCAAAATGGTTCTATACATGATGTAGAACTTGGGGACATGGTTTGGGGTGGGCTTGGAAGGGGCTAGGTTAACAGTTGGACTTGAGGGTTGTCTTAGGTCACATGGAAGGCATAACCAAAAGTCTGTATTCTATTACCGTCTTCATAAACTGTTAAAAACAGGTGGGGCAGTGTTCTTTATCTTCAGCGTGACCCAGCCCTGGTAACACCTTGAGGGGGCTATCTCTGCTCATGGGCCATTGAGGTCTCCAGGAATGACCCAGTCCTAATAACCCCATCTGAGGGCTATCTCTGCTCATGGGCCATCAAGGTCTCCAGGAATGACCCAGCCCTGGTAACACCTTGGGGGGCTATCTCCACTCATGGGCCATGGAGGTCTCCAGGAATGACCCCGCCCTGATAACACCATGGGGAGCTATCTCTGCTCATGGGCCATGGAGGTCTCCAGGAATGACCCAGCCCTGGTAACACCATGGGGAGCTATCTC
>VZTX01024982.1:5231-62828 GCA_013400915.1 Pardalotus punctatus | reverse complement strand
TCTCCAGGAATGACCCCGCCCTGATAACACCATGGGGAGCTATCTCTGCTCATGGGCCATGGAGGTCTTCAGGAATGACCCAGCCCTGGTAACACCTTGGGGGGCTATCTCCGCTCATGGGCCATCAAGGACTCCGGCAATGACTCATGGAATTACATCATCCCATTTTGGGATGCCCGGCCCAGAGGGGAGGAACTGAACATTCCTACCTGCATATAAGCTGAGACTCTGGAACACTGGGGTACCTTTTCCACTGGATTCCCAGAGGAGAAGAGCTCAAGAGCCACCACTGGACCGCTAGATACTGATGAGATGTTTTCTGCAGGATCACCGCTTCAACAAGACCACATCCATCACTCCAACGGGACTGCAGCCACCATTGAACTGGACTGCTACCACCACCCTAACAGGGTGGCAGGTTGTATTCTGATTTTGTCAGTTTAAACCGTTGTTTCTGTATTATTGCGTTGTTGTAAATATCAGTGAAGAACTGTTATTCCTTTTTATTCCCATATCTTTTGCTTGAGAGCCCCTTGATCTCAAACTTATAATAATTCAGAGGGAAGGGAGGGTCATATTCTTTATTCCAAGGGAGGTTCCTGCCTTCCTTGGCAGATACCTGTGTTTCAAACCAAGACAATGGTGTTTATGTGTAGAAATTGAAAGAGGGAAGCTTTAGGTTGGATGTTGGGAAGGAATTATTCCATGTGAGGGTGGGAAGGCCCTGGCACAGGGTGCCCAGAGAAGCTGTGGCTGCCCCTGGATCCCTGGAAGTGCCCAAGGCCAGGCTGGACGGGACTTGGATCAACCTGGGATAGTGGAATCTGTCCCTGTCCATGGCAGGGGGTTGGAACTGGATGATACTTTAGGTCCTTTCTAACCAAACCTTATTCCATGATTCTGTGCCTGACAAGCACTGAATAAGTTTTTTTCAGCAGCAAACACTTTTTCCCTGGCATCAGGAATGCCACAGCCTTCACCCAAGTTCCCCAGGCTGGGTTTTGAACCAAGCCACCCAGTGGTACCTGCCCAACTTCCAAACTGCAGCTTGAATTCAAACTTTTGGCAAGAGTGCCTGGGCTAGAACGTTACAGACAATGGGCTTACCCGTCCAGACGACAGCCCTGTATCGCACTCGGAATAATCTTCTGGGACATCCAGGAGAAAAACCCCTGGTGCACATGCCTAGAGTTAATGGTGTGAAGCCAGTCCAGCAGTGACTTTGTCCTTGGTGACTTTACTATAAATCAAAGATGTAACCGTATTTTTGATATTTCTCATGCTGAATACATTAAAAAGTATTTTTGAATTTCTGTGTGGAAAGATTCTGCTTAAACCTTCAAATAGCGCCTTCAAGGTGGTGTTTAATGACACAGCAGTGCCAGCACAGGCCTGTGGAGCAGGTATGGTGTCCATCCTGTACTCCAGATGTGGGAATTTACCTGTTAATGCTGAGACACCAGAAAATGTTTAAATACTAAACTGTGGCAGAGGAGGGTAAGTTTTCCTTTTCTTGTGCTGGTTTGGGCTGGGGTGGAGTAACTTTTGTTCAGTGGCTGGTCTGGAGCTGTGTCCTGGATGTGTGCTGGAAAATGTGTTGATAATTCAGGAATGTTTTCATTGTGTCATGCTCAGCATATAAAGCTGGGGGAAGAAGGAAGGAGGAACATTTTGAATTATGACATTTGTCTTCCCAAGCCATCATTCTGTGTGCCCTGCTCTCCTGGAGGTGGCTCAACACCTGCCTGCCCATGGGAAACAGGGAATTCATTCCTTGTTTTCCTTTGCTTGGGTGTGTGGCTTTTGCTTTACTCATGAAATCACCTTTTTATCAACCAATTCTCTCCCATAAGAAAGCTCGAAGGAGGTCTTAAAGTACCTTCCAGTGCCTCAAGGAGCTCCAGGAAAGCTGGAGAGGGTCTTAGGACAAGGGGCTGCAGAGACGGGACAAGGGGGAATGGCTTCCCACTGTCAGAGGGCAGGGATAAATGGGATATTGGGAAGGAGGGTGGTGAGGCCCTGGCACAGGGTGCCCAGAGAAGCTGTGGCTGCCCCTGCATCCCTGGAAGTGTCCAAGGCCAGGTTGGACAGGGCTTGGAACCACCTGGGATAGTGGGAGGTGTCCCTGCCCATGGCAGGGTGTTGGAACCGGATGATTTCAAGGTCCCTTCCAACCCAAACCACTCCATAATTCCACGAGGCTCACAGATATGATTGTCCTTCTTTTGAGGAAGGCCCAGATTTTAACTCCTCTGTCTTGAGGCTGTCGTTGTTCCCGGAGGATCTCCCTGGAGGCACTGTCAGCCTTTGTTGGAACAACTCAGCTGAGATCCAGCTCTCCACTGATTCCTCGCAAAGATGCCTGTTCCTCAGACATTCCAAATTAAGTGTTTATCTCTGGAGCTGAACCCAGTTCTTCATCTGAGTGACATGAATCTTATCTCTGGCTGTGAGTTTAAGAAATGGATTCCAAAAATGAAAACCACAAGATTTATTTAATTTGGAATATTGATTATTTAAACATGTCTGCATACATCTTCACAAACCCAACACAAGACTACACACATACTTTTTCTCCATACAATTTAAGGCATTTTGTTTTCAACCTCTCTGTTTGACTCTCCCTGCAAATTTTGGATAAAATGGACTGTGTCCCTAAGAGCTTCACATGAGTATGCAGCTGAGGTATGGTCAAACTTCTCCTGGCATTATTTGGGCATTTATTCAGAAATGTTTATATTTCCCCAGGGGAAGCAAAAACGAAAAAAAAAAAGATACAATCTGGTAAAAAACATTTGCTAAATGAAGTTTGCTGTTCTATTGTGGTTTGTAAAGTCCAAGCTCTCCAATAAATGTTTAAGCCTCTTCCAGCTGTTTGCTGCAGCACAAATGCCCAAAGCTTTTCCATGTTAAAGGGAAAATTAGTTTAAATTTTGTCTGCAAGGGCAGGGCACTGAGCCATTGCAAATTCTGTTAGCTCCAAAACAGGGCCTTGTGCAAAATTGTCTGAGGGATCCCAGATGGTTGTAAAGTGCTTCGATACCATCATTGGCATAGTAAAGGATATCACAAGGGATTGAATCTATTCCTAATTTGGTCAATAACGCATTCAGCCACTTCTGAGACACCTGACAGGGTGAATTAACTCATTTTTTTTATCTACCACTACACTGATGAGCACAGTGCAAAGAGATGGGGCCTGGAAGAGGATCTGGAACAACCTTTCTCAATGTAGAGGCTTCCAGTGAAGTAAGGAATCAGCTCAATATTACTAAAGGAAAAAAAAAAAGGGAAAATAGGGAAAAACTTTGCTATCCCAGATCCTTTTTTCTGGGTACAGAGAAGGTGGGGTAGGTGAGGGCAGGGTAGGGAGGAAGATGAAGGTACATCTCTGTGGGCTCTGACCAGACTTTGGCAACAAATCCCGATTTTGTTGTATTTCTGTGGATTGGCAATCTCTCCAGGAAAATAGCGTGCAACAGGTGAAAGGCATCCCTAAGTCACTCAGAGATGATGCCCAGCAGAGCCACAGATCACTCCAGCAGCAAACAGCATGGCTTAAAGGGTGGGAACTAGAAGGTATCCCAACCAAAACAACCTTCTCTTTCCCCAAACCACTTATCTATTGAGACCACAGGACATTAATGAGTTAGCAGCCCTCTAGAAATGAGGGCAGGTAATTGCAATGTTACTCACAGGATTCAAGACCAAGATTCTCACATTTAACTCAGAAGAAAAGCCAATTATGAGGGCTCAACTCACTGGAGAGACTGAAATATGTAATGAAAAGGTACTTTAAAAAAAAAAAAAAAAGAAAGAAGAAAGGAAGGAAGAAATAAAAAGTCAGTTTTTAGTCAGCAGTTCTAGAAGTCCAGGTCATCCTGGTCAATCTCATCAGAGTTTTCTTTCTTTTTAGAAGCCTGAACTTCCTCAATGTTTTCAGCCTCCTTTGGATCTGCGCCTTCAGCTTCTGCCTGCTCCTCATCTCCCACAGGATCCGAACCTGAAGATTCTTTGTCCTCTTCTTCTTCCTCGCTGTCAGGATACATCTGGGAGGGTTTGGAGCTCTCATCACTTTGAACCTCTCCATTGGGGTGGTCACTCGTGGGGTTATCATCACTTTTGCATTCCTCTGTGATTACTCCTTCCTCTTTGACTACGCCTTCCTCTTCAGCTGCTCCTTCCTCTTCAGCTACTCCTTCCTCTTCAGCTACTCCTTCCTCTTCAGCTGCTCCTTCCTCTTCAGCTACTCCTTCTTCTTCAGCTACACCTTCCTCTTCAACTACTCCTTCTTCTTCATCTACTTTTTCCTCTTCATCATCAGACCCCTTCTGGGATTGCTGTGAGAAGTTTCCAACAGAAGAATAACAAGAAAAGGCTGTGGATTTTTTCAGAGTCTCTAACCTTTTGCTGATTTTCCTGCCTTTGGTCTTGGAGGCTTTCTCAGAAACTTTGTTTTTGCCTTGGTCTTCGTGTTTTTCATGTGTCTTGTCAGGGTCATCTCCAGTGGGTTCTTCATCATTCTCATCAGGTTTCTCACCTCCTTCACTGTTTTTGTCCTCAGCCCCATCTTCTGCTGCCTCACCTTCATCTTGCTCAGCTTCTTCATTTCCTTCTGCAGCATCTCCTTCAGGATTGTTGTCAGTTCCAGAGCCCTCAGCATCTCCTTTGCATTCCGACGTCTCTGCCTCATCGTCAGCCACAACGTCCTCATCTTCTGGCTCTTCTGTTTCTTCAGCTTCATTTTCACCTTCATCTTCACCTTTGCACTCTTCTTCAGCTTCCTGCTCTTCATTTTGAGCTGCTTCTTCTTGTTCTTCCTCTTCCCCTTGTTCTTCCTCCTCCTTTGTTTCTTCCTCCTCTTTTTCTCCCTCTTCTTCCTCTTTTACTTCTCCTTCCTCCTCCTCTTTTGAGTTTTCTTCCTCTTCCACTTCCTGCTCTTCTTTTGTTTCATCCTCATCTTTTGCTTCCTCATCTTCCTTCGTTCCTTCTACTTCTTCCTCCTTCCCTTCCTCCTCTTTTGTTTCTTCTTCCTCTTTTTGTTCTTCCTCCTCTTCTGCTTCCTCCTCCTCTTTCACATCTTCATCTTCTTTAGCTTCTTCCTCCTTCCCTTCCTCCTCCTCTTTTTCTTCTTCCTCTTTTGCTTCTTCCTCCTTCCCTTCTTCTTCTTCCTCCTCTTTTGCTTCTTCCTCTTCCTCTTTTTCTTGTGCTTCTGCCTCCTCTGCTTCTTCATCTTCCTCCTTCCCTTCTTCTTCCTCCTCCTCTTTGGCTTCTTCCTCCTCTTCTTTTGCTTCCTCCTCCTCCTCTTTTACTTCTTCCTCCTCTTTCGCTTCTTCCTCCTCCTCTTCTTTCACTTCTTCCTCCTTCCCTTCCTCCTCCTCCTCTTTGGCTTCTTCCTCTTCCTCTTTGGCTTCTTCCTCCTCTTCTTTTGCTTCCTCCTCCTCCTCTTCTGCTTCTTCCTCTCCCTCTTTTACTTCTTCTTCCTCCTCTTTTGCTTCTTCTTCCTCCTCCTCCTCTTTGGCTTCTTCCTCTCCCTCTTTTACTTCTTCCTCCTCTTTGGCTTCTTCCTCTTCCTCCTTCCCTTCCTCCTCCTCCTCCTCTTTGGCTTCTTCCTCCTCTTCTTTTGCTTCGTCGTCCTCTTCTGCTTCTGCCTCTTCCCCCTTGGCTTCTTCCACCTCTTCTTTTGCTTCTTCCTCGTCCTCCTTCACTTCCTCTTCCTCATCTTCCCCTTTTTCTTCTTCCTCCTCCTCTTTTACTTCCTCCTCCTCTTTTTCTCCTTCCTCTTCCCCTTTGGCTTCTTCCTCCTCTTCTTTTGCTTCCTCCTCCTCCTCCTCCTCCTCCTTGGCTTCCTCCTCCTCTTTTACTTCTTCCTCTCCTTCCTTCCCTTCCTCTTCTTCCTTTACTTCTTCCCCTTCCTCTTTTGCTTCTTCCCCTTCTTCCTTCCCTTCCTCCTCCTTTGTTTCTTCCTCCTCCTTCACTCCCTCCTCTTCCTCTTCCTTCTCTGCCTCCTCATTTAGTTCATCTTCCTCCTTAGTTTCCTCTGCCTCTTCCTCTTTTACTTCCTGATCTTCTTCTTTAGTTTCACCCCCCTCCTCCTCCTGCTCCTCTTTTATTTCCTCCTCCTCTTCGGCCTTAATGATTTCTTCTTCCTCTTTCTCTTCCTCCTCCTCTTTTGCTTCCTCTTCTTCTTCTCCTTCTTTTGTTTCTTCCTCCCCTTCTTCTGCCTCTTCTTCTTTGGCTTCATCCTCCACCTCACCATTTTGACTCTCTGCTACTTCAGGTTCTTCTCCATCTCCATTCAACATTGTGCCATCATCTTCATTTAGTTCTGGCTCTTTTCCTTCATCATCCTCCCCTTCTGCTTCACCTGACTGACATTCCGCCTCACCCTTCTCCTCGTTTTCTGCTGCTTCCTCCACAGAACCATTGGGAAGTGTTTTGGTGTCCTGGGCTGCTTCTGCAGTGATGGCTTCCTCATTGTCGTCTTTTTTCAGCTTCAGGATTTGCTGCAAATCAAAGGCTTTCATGACTGGAGCGTTGGTAGCCACCACGGGGGCTCTTGTAGGCCTGGAAGCCAGTTTTTTCCTCACACAGGAGTCACATGGACAATATTCCTCCTCGCTGGACTGTTTGCTAATGCTGTCTTCCAAAGCTGCACTAAGGTCAAAGTCTTTATCTGCATCAAATGATAAGTCTGATGTCTCCTCCACCCTCATCTGGGCACCATTCTTGTCCCCAAAGAGGGACTTCTTATGCATAGTTTGCAGTCGCCATCTCCTCTGCTCAGTTTGGAGTTTGGACTCGCGTGTAGGTGGCTCCTCCGGGGGTCTTGGCATCCTCTTTCCAGCTCTGCTTTTGATCTTCCTCAGCTCCTTCTCTATGCTCTTTTGTATCCTTTTACTCACTTCTTCCTTCAGCTCCAGTATCATTTCATCCATCTGCTGGTTGTCCTGCAGGTTCCACCTGACTTTTAACTCATTCATGGCATTGACATAGTGAGCCATGAACTCCTTCTCGATTTTCTTGAGCAGTCTCAGGACCCAAGTTGGGTCTGGATCCACAGAGTTTTGCTGGACAAGGGATGTGCCCACATTGGTGGATGTATCGACTTTGAGCTCAGGGTCATTTGGTGACTCTTCTTGGGGCTGTTCTTCCAACTCATCTTTCAGCTGCATCCCACCATCAACATCACCGACATTTGCATCATCAGTGGTCGCTGGCTGATCAGCTTCTTCAGGGTTTTCTTGTGGGACTTCATCATTCACAGCTTCAGCTTCTTCCTGTTCTCCAGTTTCAGCTAATTCGTTTTCTTCTTCATTTTCATTTTCTCCCCCTTCCTCCTGACCCTGCTCACAGTTACTGCCCTGATCCTCCTTATTCTCTTCTTCCTCCTGGATTACAGATTCCTCTTTAGCAGACTCTGCTTTTTCCTCACCTTTTGCCTCTGAGCAGGCTGTGGAAGGGCGGGATGGCTGCTCTTCCTCTTTACTTTGCTCCTCAACCTCAGTCTGTTCAGTGCAAGACTCTGCATTTTCCATTTGCTCAGCTGCTTTGAATTCCACGTTTTTCTGTGCCACCACTGCGGCACCAGCTGTGCACTCTTCTCCTGAGCCACCAGAGCCACTGCAAACATCAACCCCAGAGGAGGACATGGGAGTGAAGGCATGATCCTTGGATTTTGGGGCTTTAGACACAGACACAGGCTTTGCCTGCTCACTTGCCTCTTGGCCTGAACTTGGGCCACTCCTTTCAGCTGTGCACCCAAACCACAGCGCTTGAAAAATGTTTAGCAGCTCTGTGTACCTTGACTTATTCAAAGGTTTTGAGTTTTCTGATGGATCCTCTGACTCTTCATCAAGGAGCTGGAGACTGGCAAGACAAGTAATCAAAATGTTGGCAGAGTTACTCAGTTTTCTCCCCATTGTGGGAGACACCTCGGGCAAACTGTTTGATCGGTCAAATTTGGTCTCGTGTTTTGAACTGAGCAAGGCCTTCATGATCTGGACGGACGTCTGGACAGAGGTTGGCAGGTCTCTCTTGTTGTTATTTTGGCTGGATGTAACTGACTGGTTGCATTCTGCCTGCTCAGCTTCGGCAGCTTCAGGTGCAACCTCAGAGATTTCTTCCTGGTTCACGCATTCTTCAGCCTCTTCATTTATAGCTGTGTCTTCTCCTTTCTCTTCTTCAACTTCAGCCTTTTCTTCATCCTTTTCTTCATCATTTGCTTCAACCTTTGCTTCATCTTTTGCTTCATCCTTTTCAGCCTCCTCCTCTTCCTCCTCATTCTTTTCTTCATTCTTTTCCTCAGCTTTTTCCTCAGCTTCTTCCTCCTCTGGGATTTCCTCAGCATTTGTACAGTGTGATACCTCTGTGGTTGACTCTGTAGGTTCTTCTCCATCATCCTCCATTTCATATTTCACAAGCAATGTTTCCGAAGGGATTTTCCTGAGCCATTCTTGCACGACTTCTTCTGGAGATGCATTTGGTAGAGCTGAGGGCATTAAATCACCCTCTTCCTCCTGAATGCCAGTGTCTTCTACCTCTTCCTCTGCTATTTTGTTACAAGAACCATCTATCTCTTTATTATTCTGTCCATTTACTTCTGTTGCGGCTGATTTAGAACCGTAGGAAGTTGCTTTGGAGGAATCCACAATTTCTTTCTGCTCTTTTCCTGCGGTTTGCACGGATGCGCTGCCGATACTGCTGATGGAGGAATTCTTCAACATGGCTGAACGTATATTTTTTCTCTTTGGCTTCCCTTTTGGTGGGGCAGGGCAGTGCAGACTGCACACTGACATAGTCTCTGACAGTGATGCCCGGCTGGAGTTTGACACCTTCACATGAAGATTTTTTGAGTTTGTCTGCCTTGATTTTGAAGATAGAGACATGTTTGATTGTGAACACCTATCATCAGTTTCCTGGGATATCTGTGTCAACACACATTTATCTTTTATTTCTGAATGTGAAGACATTCTTGAGGAGCTACTTGTAGGATTTCCATTCCTAATCCCATCCTGAGTTGGGTGGTCAGCTTTTGAACATACACTCCCACTCATGCTTCCCTGTTTTGAAGAAGAGGGCTCTGAACTAACCTTGGCATGACCGTCTCCAGCTTTTCCATTAGGACCGGAAACACTTGAGCAGAGGGATGATGGTCTGCTGCTTTCTTCTTTATGGCTTCTCTTTTTTGAGCTTTTTGAGGATTCACTGCAGCCATTGGCAGTACTTTTTGAGCTTTTCTCCTCAGCAGGACCTGCAGCTGCCTCTGCTTCACTGGTAGATGAAATGTTTGAGCGAAGAGATCCTGACTTATGAGACGTGGCATCTGCAACAGATTTTTTCTTGGTTTCACATGAGCTTTTGGAGTAAATTGACGCCCTGCTGCCCGATCTCCCATCATCTGCATGTAGGGAATTCTTCGTTTTATTCAGAGTGGATTCAAGTGAAGACACAGATATTTCAGACTGTGCATCCAAATGAATGTGGCTGTGTTTGCTCTTTTTGGACCCTCTGGAAGAGCAAGAGACACTGCATGGAACGTTCTCATCACTGCCACTTTTCCTACTGTTCCTGTCACTAGCCCTGGAACGGTGGGTTCCTTGTGTAGAGCATCGTTCCCCTTCACTGCTCTCACCCCTGACTGATTGGCTTGGCTTTGTTTTTGCTGACACTGAGCTGACTTCATTGACCTCACTTTCTTCCTGCTCTGCTTCCACCTCCTCAGCCTCTTTCTTGGGGCAGGACTCACTGGAGAGGGAGGACACCACTGGGTTGTCATCAGACGGGTCACCCTGCTCACTCTTTCCTTTTGGCGTGGTGCAGTTACTGGACTTGCTGTGCACGCTGTTGGCAGGGGTGGAGGACTGGGTGTTATCTCCCTGATTTGCCTTCTGAAGGCTTGAGGAAGACATGCTCCTGCCAATGCTGCTCGATTCCTCACACACATTCTTCTTGCTCTGCCTGGACTGCAGGGATGACCTGGACATGACACTCCCAACTCTGCTGCTTTCAACCTCTTCTGCTTCATCCTTCAAGCACGTCACAGAGGAAGCTTCGAAACAATTTTCATCCTCATTTTGTGAAATTATTTTGGTGATCTCATGTTCTTCAACGGTGTCTTGAGTATCCAGGTTGTTTTCACAGCTTGAATGTGACATCAAGCCCAAGGATGAAGGTCTCTGGCTGTTTCCTGTGCTTGTCCGTGTGTATTCCTGCTGTTCTTCTCCATTGGAAGCACCTGTAGATAGATCACTTCGGCACATACACTTTTTAACAGATCTATATGCCACTCTGTTCTTTATAGTCTCTGAGTAGGAGGAGGACTCTCGGACAATGTGCTCGGAGAATTCCTCACTGGACGTGGTGTGGATGCTATCCACAGATGTCATTTTTTTGTGGACTACTCTCCTCCGGGAAGATGTGCTGGAGCATGACGACCGCGTGCGCCAGGTGCTTCGCACGCTGGGCTCTTCCCTCTGGGATGTGTGCATGGGGTTCTTCCAAATGTCATAATCCTGGTGTTTCTTTCCACAGCTGTGACAGTGGGCCTCGTCACATTCCGATTCCTCAAGTTTGGACATGTAGGAATCGATATCACAGGGATATAAGGAATCATCCGCCTCTGAGCTGGCGTCTGGGTTCATTTTCTGTAGGGGATCTGCTCCACTGTCCTCCTCCATGCCTGACTCTTCACAAGGCAGCTGGTTCATCAGGTTGGACTTTTTGATCTGGGTGGACCACTGCAAAGTCTCATCATTGAGCAAGCGGAAGCGGACCTTCATCTCCACGGACAAGCTCCCATCCTTGTTCACATGGACCCGCTTCTCAATATCGTCGTTGACCAAGGACTGGACCAAGTCCCCAGCTTTTGGGTGAGAGCAGCCATTGGAGAAGGGTGCCCCGTTGTCTGGAGAGGTCACCAGGCCGTTGGGGTATGACTTTTCTGATGACAAAGAAAATCTCATTGACCTATTGCTGGATGCTGACCGTGGATGGATAACGCTTTTTTTGGCTTTCAGTCCAAAATTCACTGGAGTGAAGAAAAGAAAGATGGAGGGAGTTGTTAACTCACATAAAGATGACACAAAAAGTATATATCAAACCCTAAAACTAGTGAATATTGATGTTATTCTATTAAAGCCAAGCCTATGCCAATTTATATAATTTGGAAATTTGTCTCTGACTAAGTGATGGCCATAAATCACAGAATAGTTAAGGTTGGAAGGGACCTTTTGAAATCATATAGTCTAACTTCCTTGTTAAATGTTAAGTTTTGAATTTATAATCTAATAAAATCCTCTACACCTTATCTTTTTTTAAAAAATATAAATTGAAACACAGACACATTGTTTTATTAAGTGCATGCCAGGAAGTAAAATTTAAACATATATATATATATATATATATATGCACAGAGAAATATAATCTCAGAGTTTGGGTATTTTATCATGTTGCAAATATTTCTTTATTTAACCGTGAAAATTTTCATGCTTCTTATTCAGCCAGGGAAAAAAAAATACATGGAGAAGTATTTCTCCAGCTCTTCATCAGCTGGATGTAAAGGGTCACACATTTATTGTGCATCATCCACTTCTCCACTCATATTCCAGGAAATGCGTGGCCATGTAGACCAGAGCAACACTCAGTCCCTGCAGGGATGTACCACTAAGAATAATTATAATTCTTATTAAAGCATAAAGAACAAAGAGGAAAGGATTTTTAAGCTGGTGATGATTACAAAGAGAAATAGTGTGTGTTGCAGAAGAAATCAGCGAGAATAAGGGAATTTAGGAATTGCAATTGGAAGAACATTTTTATGACTCAGTGCAGTTACATGCATAGGTTTATTTAGTTCCCTTAATTTCAAGTAGCATATGTTGCTATCAGGCTGTCTTGTAATCATTTGTCTTGTTTCCAATATGTTTGTCCAAAATTTCCTTGTGCGTGTATCCAGACAATCCTGTGCCTCCAAGGGCATAGGGATAGGCAGCTGAATGGAGGGCATTTTATGAGAGAAGTGTTGAACAGGAGCACATCTTACCTGAAATAGCTCTTCCCTAACCATCCTTATGATTGAACTGATGGATTTGCTCAGCCTCTTGATGGGCAAAGCTCCAGTTTATTCCCATCCAGTTTATTTCTTTCCAATTTTTTATGTCTTGGGCAGTGAGCATGGGATAGCTCTATCCTTAAGTTCCTACAATTTGCTGTCAACACATGAATGAATCTTTCCCAGCTCCTGATGTTGACAACAGAGATGCACCTCCAGAATATACTTTATTTCATCCCACAATAAATCCTAAATACAGGTGAGATTAATTGCTGTTTGGAATTGGGAAGTTTCTTTTCCCAGGCTACTGAGGGGGGCTGGTTTAATTACCTGTGACCTTAGATAACTCATGATGGAGTGCCAAAGAAATATTATCCTGAATAATCCATATCATACTCCTTCCTGAACATAACCTCTCCATAAAAACACACTTTGTTCCCAAAAGGGCAGCTGTAACTTGCAGGAGAAACTGAGTGTCCTGCTGACAGAACCATGGCATCCTCTGGTCCTGGTGCAGGAAAGTGCAGGAGGGAAGGCATGATAAGACAGACAACGAGGGACAGAGGATTCGTGAGAAATCTCAAGGGTCTGGGGGGACAGACACAGGAAAGGAGGGAGTTCTGGAAGGAAAAGGAGACCCAGAGATATGAAAGAGGAAGGGAAGTCAGCCAGACATGGGGAGCATGTAAAAGAAAGACTGGGGGGCGTAGGGAGGAAATCCTAGAAGGAAACCAGAGAAAAAGAAGGGGAGGATGGAAAGGCCTGGGAGGCAGGGAGAGGGAAGTGCATTTTCCACGAGAAATCTGCACGTTGGGACAGCACAATAGGTGCCTGTGATCCCCATGTTGTGGGACACCGGCCTGGGGACGACTGCAGGACACGGCCCCGAGGTTTTCTTACTTTCATTGTTCTCGTTGACATTGCTGCCATTGTTGGAGCGGGGAGGCAGGTTGGGCAGCTTCTCCACCGAGTGTTTCCTCAAATTCTCCATGGATACAGGTTTGAACGGCTCCCGGCCGACACACACCAGCACGTTAGGGCAGTGGAGCAGAGCCTGCATGCTGTCGATCTGCAAAGGGAACAGCAAGTGGAGCACCATGAGCCCAGACAGAAGAATTTGGTTCTTTCAGACCCAGCACCAGCTGACAATGAGTTGTCACCTGAATAAAACAGTATTTGGACAATGGTCTCAGGCATGCGATGCCGTTTTTGGGGTTTTCCTGTGCAGGGCCAGGAGTTGGACTTGATGATCCTTGTAGGTCCTTTCCAACTCAGGATATTCTATGATTCTATGAAAATAAACATGGTTCTGGAGAACTTTGGGGTCTGCCAGAGCCTGTTGGAGAGTTCTTCCATTGAAAGGGAAGCTTTGCTATGTTTGAATCAGATTTCCTAAGAGAAGGAAGGGGTGGGAAAGATTGGCTAAGGGAGAATATATCTCATTTATTATATATTATACGAGATTTCATGTATTCTGGGGGAAATTTAGGCGTAATCAATGTGGTAGTGAGGAAGAAGGTGGAACTGGAGGTGTTTCCGTTTCCCTTACAGAAAATTTTAACCTTTAAATTCTTCTAATTCCTGTGTGGAACAGCTTTTATTACCTTAAAAATGCTGTATTTCATTTCAATCTTTAATTGATCCTTTCTTTTTTCTCAGTAAGAGGGACAAGAACTTTGACTTCCCATAATATTACCTCAAATACTGCCTCAGTTATAACCCCAAGTTTTGCCTTGGTGCTGGACGATGAGGGATGCTGTTCCCAGTGTGGGAAGTGCCTGTGAAGGAATCTTTGTTCCTCCATGAGAACCCAGGTTTGTACTCTTCATCCTCACCACATCACCTGTTCCTGGATTATACACCCAGTCCTTCATGAGTCACTTCTCATGGAATTGTGTAATCCTAGAACAGTTTGGGTTGGAACGGACCTTTTGAATGCCATCCAGTCCAACCCCTGACATCTTCAGCTGGATCAGGTTTCTCAGAGCCCCAACCAACTTTTACCCAAATACATTTGTCCCTCTCAGGGAGAGGAGGATTCTCTCTAAGGACCCAATCCTGCGAGGGGCACTGGGCAGACAGAGCCTGGACCCATCTTCCATCCAGCTTCTGAAACCTCTAATCTGGAAGACCAAAGTTGAGCTCTCAGCTAAAACACTTGATGTCCTTCAAAAGAAGGAGAAGTCTCTCTTGCTGTCTGAGAGGACTTTAGAGTGGCCAATTTCTGGCATTTTTGTGCTTCCAGGAGTTTCTGCAATCCAGCTGGGATGTCCTTTCCTCCTCAGTCTGCTACATCAAGAGAACGTCTCTAGAGCACAAGGGAAATCCGCAACAAGAGGTGACCACACCATGGGTTACCAAGCCAGCACTGGTGGTGGGCTCAGCAAGATGCACCCTGACCTCCCCTGTCCCTTAATCATCATCCCCTTAACGAGAACCAAGATAAGGAATCTCAGAGGAGCAGTGATGGCAGTTCTGCGGTTGTCACATGTGCCTGAAATAACAGTGCATGAGGGACAGACCTCAGCCTCTAAATATTGGTACAGCCAAGGCATGAAGAACCAGGGCCCGTTCAGAGCCTGAAACCTTAGTTTGTGAAATGCTCCTGGGGTTTTCCAAGACATCTCACCAGGGCTGTGGGAGGCATGAAGGGATTGGTGCTGGATCTGGGGTAAATAAGAGGGTAAATATGTGGACGGTGAAAGAGCAAGACAGAGATAAATGGAATCACATTCTAGATCCAGTTAATCACTTCTGATAACTTTTCTTACAATAAAACATATGGCATCAACTTTTTAGTGGGAATACACTAAAATCCCATCATCTTCCTGTTGTTTTTTATTTACTGTTGGTGTTATAACAGCACTTGTGACTCAGGCCTATTGAGTTTGGGCTATAAAACCCACAGTGAGAGAGGCTCTGCTCACTGAATTTTTCATTAAACACTGCAAAACAACAAAACTGCCAAGTCCATGTGATGGGTACCATGAAACAGAAAAATAGCCCACAAATCTCAGTTTGCCTCTGTTCACTCCACTGCTGGTCCATCTATTCCTAAAGAAAACATCTTTATATATTCCTAAAGAAAACATTTTCCTAGCTCACTTTAAAAGTTTATAGAAAGCCTAGGATTTAATAAATCAAATATTTTGAGTAGGACTTTGAGACCTATAGATTTCCTTTTCCTTCTTTACTTTCCTGTTCTTTTTTCTTTTTATTCCTTTGGTGAGATCTTTCCCCCTCATCTTGTACAAGTAGAAAAAAAATGAGGGCAAGGAAAAAGAAGAAAGAGGAGAAGAAAGAGAAAAGAAAAAGAAGAAAGAAAAAAAAGAAAAATAGACATGAAACATTTTCTGTCACTAATGTAAAAGAATGTGTCTTTAAAGCCCCACTAAGTCTAGGAAATATTCCTATTTGTAAATGACATTTTTTTCAGTGAAAGTTATTTTTCCCCCACATTTCCTCACGTGGCTCTGTGCTGGGTACAGATATTTCAATCACACCCATCATTGCTGTGTTGTGTATGCAAAAAATAGATGGTGACAATGACAGAGAGTAAGGGGTCCATGGAGCTGAGCCAGCTGGGTAGGGAATTTATACATCCTTTTATATGGAATACCCTTGTGTTATGTCACTTGAAATAGTCTGTATTTGTAGTATTTCTGACATTAGCGGCACTTTATCAGTGTTTATATCTATGATGTAAATTTTCTTCCTAATGTCTAATCTCTTTGAATTAATAATTCCAGAAACTCATCTTTGTAATATTTAATTATTAAAAGCATTTTGGCAGTTGTGAATACAATTAAGATGTTTTCTGAGGGTTAAATAAATCCTGTTTCTCACATTGATTTAATGCAACATCCACTGTGCCAGGGCAGTGCAGTGCTGGAGGGTCGGGGTAACAATTCATTCCATCTGCTCCACACAGAGCTTTCCCTCACCACTGCAGGAATCCCATCCTCTCAACACACTGCCTGGGCTTTCCAGAGGACATCTACCTTCAGATCCATCCATGTTACATTTTTTACTGGTGCTGGATTACCACCAAACAGCACATCCCCTCTTGGAAGTTTAGGAACTTGCAGCTCACTCAGGGTGTCCTGGGTAAGGCCCACACATTGCTTCTTGGATTTCCTTTTTTTCAAGGAATAAATAAAAATTATTTATGGTCTGAAGGGATAGATCCTGACCTTTCAGGCATTTCAGTGTCCACTGTTGCCCCTGGAAGAGCTGAGTGAAATACTCAGCCCCTTTTCAAGCAGTGGTGGATTCTCCCCTGGCTTCTCTGGAGCCTGCAGCACATTGCCCCCAGCTGGGAAACAAGAGGAAAACTGGGAGCTTTCTTTCCATCAGCATCATTGTGGGATGGTTTTGGCTGAAAGGGACCTTAAAACCTTAAAACCCACCCTGAGATGTCAGGGGCACATTCCACTGTCCCACATTGCTCCAAGCCCTGTCCAGCCTGGCCTTGGACACTTCCAGGGATCCAAGGGCAGCCATAGCTTCTTTGGCACCCTGTGCCAGGGCATCCCCACCCTCACAGGGAAGAATTTCTTCCCAATATCCCATCCATCCCTGCCCTCTGGCAGTGGGAAGCCATTCCCTGTGTCCTGTTCCTCCATCCCTTGTCCCCAGTCCCTCTCCAGCTCTCCTGGAGCCCCTTTAGGCTCTGGCAAGGGCTCTGAGCTCTCCCTGGATCCTTCTCTTCTCCAGGTGAGCACCCCCAGCTCTCCCAGCCTGGCTCCAGAGCAGAGGGGCCCCAGCCTCTCTTTTGCTATTTTGCAAGACAAGTGATCCTGTTCTTCTCGGACACAACAACCACCAAAGAGTCTTTATGACTTGTGAAACTGCATTTTCCATGCAATTTCTGCCATGGATTTTTGTGCTGGGAGAAGAAACTGGACATCAGACAGAAGTGTGGAGAAAGGTAAGATTACAAAATGTGGCTGTAGCACCACAGAGAAAAGCAGACATGGTAGATATTTGTATTTCAGAAGCATGTGAGGCCCAGAGAAAGAGATTAAATATTAGACCAGATTAAATTCTGAGAAAATAATCTGATGAATTGCTGTTCAGATTAGGTAAGGGGCGGGAATGATCTTGCAGAGAACAGCGTGAATTCCAACATGTGGAGGAAAAGGAAGGTTTGATGAGATGATCTCCTGGGACCTCTTCCAGCCTCAGTGGTAAAGTGATTCTGTGATTTATTGCAGGAGAGGTGGATGTTATTTTCATGGACACATCAGCTGAGGAAATGTGGGGTGGAACTGAAAGATAAGAAGGTTATGTTCTTATCTGCTTTAGCTCTCACAGACAGTGGGAAAAACTGAATGCCATTGAGGGTGGGGATGTGTTTAATCTGAAGCTTGAATTTCATGATCTTGGAGGTCTTTTCCAAACTTAATCATTTCTATGACAATTCTATGATTTTAAAGCAGTACTAATAGATATTTGGTGCTCTCTTTCAGGGTGGGAGAAGATCAGAAGATGCCCAGTGGAGTCAAATGGTGGCCCCCTGGTTGCTCAGCACAGATCTTTTCCCACATCAAATTTTTTTTGTTTGCTCAGAGGTGACATTTCTCTCTTCCCAGCAGTAGCCTCTAGGGAAATCCTTCTGCCAAACAGATTCCTCATTTCCCTTAGGCAGCCACAGCAAGATTCCTGAGCATCCATGCATTCCAAGAAAACGATATTACATCCCACCACAATTTAGCTAAAAAAACCCCAAAGGCAATGGTTTGTACATCCTTAAAATCTGGTGATCACCTGAAGGAGCTGTGATGGAGAAGGGAATGTCCTGCTCTAATATCTCTCCATTAATTCATCACACAAGATTGTAACTCATCTTCTACAATCAAGGCTTCTTGGTGGAGAGCTACCAATATTTTTGGGAGACAGGTAATTTCACCCCAGGAAAGCCACCTGATCCAGGTGGAACATCCCCCCTTGGACATGCCTGACTCTTTCACTGACTACAGAGTCAATCATCTCAGTGCAATTGTCTAAATGTAGATTCCTAGAAGAATTGGAGATATTCTAGAGTATCCCGTATGAGCCTGAGGATGGCTGATGGGATAAAAGATAAATATGAGACCTGAAAGTTCAGCAGGAAACACCAACCACATTCACAGAGTTAGAAAATGAAGTGTCTTCATTTGCAAGCTGAGTCCCGAAACATGGGAACTTCAAAAATATTTTACTCCCTGAGCAGTGAACAGTCAGGAATAAAATGGAAGAGAGCTACTTTGATGGGTTAGTAAAGAGTTCCTTTGGATCACTCAGGTCACTTTCAAGCCTTTTTAGAGTTCCCTTAATGTAACCAAATCACAGTTAAGGCAGTTGATGATCAGAGGTAAAAATCCACCAAGCAAAATTCACAGGGATCAATCTCCAGCAGTTGGTACTTGGTGGGCTGGAATAGGCTCCCATTAAAGTTTCATTGCATCATCCCTGAAAATTAAATTAAGTTTCACAATCTTATTGTAAAATCCAATCCAAGTCCCACTGTGATGGATGGAGAGAACCTTGGTAACATCCACAGACTCTGGATCAGGATCCAAGAGGATTACAGATGACATGAACAAAATTTGGGAAAAGAGGCCAGGTTGGATGAGGCTTGGAGCAACCTGGTCTAGTGGAAGGTGTCCCTGCCCATGGCAGGGGGTTGGAACAAGATGATCTTCAAGATCCCTTCCAACCCAAACCATTCCATGATCCTATGATCCATTATCCCCCGTTACAGGAACTCCCTGTCCCAGTGAGACATGACATTTATGGATTGGTTAAAAAAAGCTTGATTTCTTTCCAATAAAAATGTTTTACAGACATTAGGCTCTACTGGGAAGGTCACCACCACAAGTGAGGTGTAAAGGAAAGGACATCCTCTCTTCTGAAATACTCTTTTTTTTTTTTTTTTCCCATGGCTGCTATCAATTGAAGATGGATTGTCTCCATGAATTTTACTGTACAGCACCCACCAACTGCTGTGATCTCAGCAGGGACCTCTAGGTGTTACTGCAACACAATTAATAATAAAACGTCATCAGTGCCTGAACAGAAGCAAGGCAAACATAACACCTTTAAAATACGGAAGCTGCTGGTTGTTGAGGAGAACATGCCACCCTCTGGCTCTTCCTGGAGAAAAAAGAACCACTGTAAACCTGGCTCACCTCACAAGCTGAGCACAGATTCAGTTTCTGATGAAGGCAAAGTGAAGGAGGCACCCTTCGTTCTGCCTCTGCTGGCTGCCAGCCAACCAAAGACATCTGAGACTTAGAGAAAAACAGAATGTGGAAATCATGCAAGACATGGTTCAGAGGACAAGTCCATAACATAATTCTTCCAAAGGAGTGCAGAGATGCATGGGAGAAACAGGAAAAGCTGGAAGTAGACATGAGGAACAGGATAACGTGCTGAATCCATGGCCTGTGCTGACTCACTGCCTCCTTTCCTAGAGCTCTTCCATCTGCTCCCTTTTGTCTTCCATTCCCACTTACACCTCCTTGGAGTGCAAACAGCCCTGGTGTTTTGTGGTTTTGCCACTTCCAATCCAAAAGCATCCAGGCTCTGAACTGACATATCGTGGTTTAATGATAATAAATTTTGCATTTGCCCTTCCCTTCCCCACACCTTGCACCGGAGGAATTAGAGAGTGGTTCTTCTGGGGAGTGGTTGGGTAACCTGTGGTCAGAAGGTGAATCATGGGGTGTTGCCACTCCGTGCCCACATACGCATTAGAAAAGTAGCGGAAGAAAAGGAGGAGGAAGAGATCAGGAAGCACACAACTTGTTCTCCCTTTCTCTAACTTCAGCAGGGGCCAGAAGGCACTCCCCTGACACCAGGAGGAACACAGAACAAGAGGGAATACTGAACACAGAGTGAGGAAACACTGGATGGAAATGGATCTAATCCTCTGGAAATGGTAGCATCCAAATTACTAGTTCAGAAGAGAGTACACTTCCGTCTCCCACATCAAAACTCACATGGATTCTTAAACCAAATTAAATATCAGGTCTTAAAATCCACATAGAATCATGGAATGGTTTGGGTTGGAAGGGAACTTAAAGCTCATCCCATTCCACCCCCTGCCATGGGCAGGGAAACTTTCCACTATCCCAGGTTGCTCCAAGCCCCATCCAACCTGGTCTTGGACACTTCCAGGGATCCAGGGGCAGCCACAGCTTCTCTGGGCACCCTGTGCCAGGGCCTCCCCACCCTCACAGGGAACAATTCCTTCCCAATATCCCATCTAATCCTGCTTGCCCTCAGTTTGAACCCATTCTCCCTTGTCCTGTCACTCCACATCCTTGTCCAAAGTCTCTCTCCAGCTTCCTAGCAGGCTCCATTCAGGTACTGGAAAGCCACAATTAGCTCAGCCCAAAACTTTTTACCAAGGAAAGAGGCATAAATCAGGACAGATTCCAGTGTCTGAGGCTCTTGCAAGAGCACATGGTTTGTTAAACACAAATTACAAGCTGCTACCTTTATTTGATGAGAATTATTTAATGAGAATATGAGCAAGTTCAACACTCCAGATGTTGAAATGCAGCAATATAAGAGGTTTGTCATAACAACACTTCTGCAAACATCAGCATCGTCTATATTTTGACAGATATGACCTGTTCAGCTTTCAGGTTTGCCCACTGTATAAAGCTGCATGAAAAAAATGAGAGTTTTGGAAAGCCATGAAGCGCTCAAAGAGCCATGTAAAATATGTGAAGGAGAGAGGAATAATACATTAATGCCCTGCATTGCTTTCTCAGTCAGACACAGGCAAAGATGATGTGTTACTTTTCCTGGAGTACTCATAGATGCCTTTTCCCTGTGTGTGACATTTCGCACATATATATTAAAAAAAACATTCCGAGTTTGGCCCTGGAAATACTTTGGATGAACAACTCTCATAATTCCAAGAGAAATACTGCAATCAGAAAATCAGTGACCATTGGAAATCACTTGAGTAGCAGCAAATGGGAAATACCTCATGGAAAAACGGGAAGGAAGAGGATTGATGGGGAAAACAAAGGCATGGAGAAAGCATGTTTTTGAGAAACAGGTGAAGAGGATAAGAATGGGAAGAAAAGTGATTTATGGCCTGGCTCAGTTTGGAAGTTTGGATTGTATGAGGGGTTCCACCAGTTCTGCCGCTGCGCAGGATGAGGTGGTTCCTGATGAAGACTATGGCAGGCTTCCCAAGGACTTCACCAAGTGCTGGATGGAGCTGGGGAGGTCTCCACATTGAACTGAGTTCATATGCAAGTTTTGATGGCCTCTTCTCTCCCCACACACCCGGTCAGCTCAAAAATAGGTCTGACCCTGTTCAAGCTGTAAAACAGCCAGAGTAAGAGAGAAGTGCCGTGAAAGGTGAAAATTTCAATGGAGAAGAGAGGATAGAAGAGAGGTTGGTCTTTCCAGAAAAGTTTTTCTGCAGGTGTGTTTCACCTTCTGACTGAAATCAGAGTCCCCCACCTGCCCCTTTGGCATCGGGTTCATTAAATCTGGTCCGTCCAACATCAGCATTTGAAAATGAGTCAGAGTAACATCCACTCCACCCTGAGAGCATGCACTGATCCTCTCCGAGGGCAGGATTAGCTTAAAAATTGAAAAATGCAAAGCATTTGGTTCTTGCGCTCAGCCCTGTGGTGGCTGAGTCAGTGGGAAGGATCCAATTTGGGAGTTCAAGCTTTTCCTCATGACCAGAAGCTGTCAAAACTCTCTCCTTTCATATGGGGAATATTTACACGGTGGATGAGAAGGAATTCTGGCTGGAAGTGTTGGGGGGAAAGAGGGAAGGTCAATATAGTTGTGTTCCAGTTATCTGTGTGAGCTGGGCTTTAGGATATAAATACTACTGGATCAAGATCACAGATCCATAGGGAATTGATCTGTGGTCTTGCCACCTCTTAACACAAACACTATGGATACCTCTGCAGACTCCAGAAGCTTTGGGCACGAAGAGAGACACATTCAGCTGAAAATTTTGGATTCAGTGAATATTTTTGTTGTGGACTCCAGGTTTCACTCCCAATTTGCAAAGTCCATTGTACATATCAGAAAAGTGGGAAGTTGTACACTTCTACTTCCAGACCTTGCTAAAAGCTGCAGCAGAATTCTTTGGATTCCCTGCTCAAAAATGCAAAAATTCTCTCTTTTCCTCTCCTTTTACTGGCTAAAAACTCCCAAATCTGCATTTGCAAAACCTAATTTCCCTAAGAAAAAACCCCACAGACTTTCCTGTGAAAATTCTTTGCAGAAACAGTGCTTTTTACTGAAAGTACTTTCAGAAAATTCACAGTTTTTCCAGGAGAGGGTGGAATTCTGCTATTTTTTGTGCTCTCAGCAAATGAATAAATAGATCATGGTGACAAATCTTACTCTCCTGAACTCCACTTTGATTTAGTGCTCCTTTTCTGCTCTGTAAAGACAACCATTAAGAGGAAAGGCCTCACATTTCTCATAAAATATTTTGTAGCACAACTTTTTCTGATGAACTCTGAATTTTTCTGGCAATTTACCTGTTACTGACATAGAGTTGTTTTTATTGGCTCAATACATTTTTTCATAAATAACAACCCCATACAGGATTTTTAGATCAAGTTTCAATGACTGTTGAGAACTTCTGTGCTCTTTGTTGCATTGACAAATCTGCATTTGATAAATCTGGGGTGGTTTTTTTCCTTCTTTAACTGTCTATAATCTTTCCAGAGTTCTAAGCTTCCATATGTTGGTAACCATAGAAGTAATTGTCCTATAGGTACTTTCTAAAATTTGTTTAAGATGGAAAAAACCTAAATGGAACAAAATTATACCTTTAAAAAATTCAATTCCTTTTCTTTCAAAACCACTTGGATTTGGAAACAAAACAGTTTGTTTTGGGGAAAACCCAGAAACGCCCAAAATAGGTGCAGAAGGCACCCATAGCATGGCAGAAACTTTTGGCTGCATAATTGAAGTCCGTAAGGACAAGACAAATGAGTGGTAAAATTTTCTAAATTGCCGTTAGGAAAAATCAGGAAATATTCATGGTCGTAGTACCACGGCTGCCAGAGCTCCAGGAGGGTTTGGACAATGTTCTCAGGTACATTGTGGGATTTTTGGGGTGTCCTGTGCAGGGTTAGGAGCTGGGCTGGATGATCCTTGTGAGTCCCTTCCACCTCAGGATATTCCATGATTCCTTGATTATTGCATATGCTCAATGACATGATTGGAAATGTCTTTGCCCTGGATTAAATTCAAAAGGATTAGAAAGCAATTACACTCTTCTCCATTATTACTGAAAGAACAAAACCCCCTCAGGCTAAAGGAATCATCTACATTTGGTGTATGTTAGATAAGAAAGTACCAGATTTGCTGCATGTTAGATAAGAAAGTGGCTAAACACGGGGTCCCTTTAACTCTACCTTGTAAGGCACCAGGCCAGATGATCTCAGGGCATCTCAAAGGTTCAGAAAACACACCTGGATAAGAATCTTCTTGTGGATGAGGTTCATGGAAAGTTTTGCTGAGGTTTACAGATCCCTTGTGTAAATCTCGTTGGAGTCATTGTGGTTTTGGCACGGAATCAGAGAATATCGAACCTGAAACCTGTGGTTTGTTTTTAGACCATGAGTCATGCACGTGGTGGGTGGAAAAGTGGCACAGCTCGCTTGATAACAACGGTTTGCTCCAGATCAGGGGCTGGAATTGGTTGCAATCCTTCATACCTGAGCACAGAAACCGAGTGTCACAGTGAATACGTCAACGTGCAACCCGAAAATTAACGATCCCACAGAGGCAAATTATCACCTCTCCTCTCTCACTGTTTATATACACACACCACATTTTAAACCATCTTATCTGCCTCCATGTATCCCATTTTCCTCCTGCACTTCCATCAGGGTCTTGATGACACCTGTCATTAAGATAGATGAGCTTGGTAGAGAGCCCAAACATGAGTGGCCGAGAGGATGCCTGCGGGCAGCCTACAGATGTCCCAGGAATGGCTCTATGGATGTGTAAATCTGAGTCAGGAAATATGTCAGACAAGCCTGTTTCCTGGCCTTGCACCCCTAGGTCGCTGTAAATACAGTCATTATTATCAAGAACTACTTAGTAAGAATAGTTATGCCACCAGATTGGCTACTAAGAGCTAAAAATAAAAGTTCTGTCTTCACTGCTAAGTTAAATCGGTTCTGGATCCAGGGCACTGGAACAGGGCTGCCTGTACCACTCTCCTTAGAGTGGTCTTTAGTGCCTTTAAAGCCTGGATCAACTGGCACTCTCCCAAGCAATTCCTGGGCAGATCTGGGAATTAACACATGCCAGGGAGCTTTTCTAAGAAGCGGCCACCCCTGTGGGAATTAGACCCTATTTTGGGTAGTACAGAGTGTGATTATCCATAGATGGTGCCATTTGATGCCACAGCATGTGCCCTGACACTCTTGTGGCTACTGGAATAGCTGTGTGGGCTCATTCTGTTGCTTTGGGCTGAAGAAGATCTTACCCTGTAGGTGCTGGAGACGGGGAGGTTACACCAGGGAAGGAGTCACTTTACATGTTCCTTTCCATCTTTCTCCAAGACTGGGACATGGTCAAAGATAACTTGATTTGCCCCAGAATGTCTGGTCTTGCCTAAGTGCATCCCATGCCAAATTCCACAAAAGCACAGGAGAAAACTGAGGGTTCTTACCCCAAGGAGTTTCTAATAACTAATCCTTTACGGTCTCCAGTCCGTGGTGCCTGAGGAAACATTCCTTAACTCATGATTGCTCCCCTGATTAACCCGCACGACAATTCTCTGATCCCTCAAGGAAATTTGGGGGCACACAGTGCTCCTTCTGCAATGTTCTCACTTGCAGAATCTGAGGCAAAATCAAGTCTTTCTTGTCATCCACTCAACCTTTCCTCACAACAAAACCGGATCAGATTCACTCCTTAAATGTAACAACTTATGGTCAGCCTTGAGTGCATCCAAACAAAAAAAAGATCTCAGCCTTGGCCTGACTCCAATGAACATAGAACTGGCCACATCCCCTGGAAAACTCTTCTGAGGGCTGATAAATCCCATTTGAGCTGCTCTTGGTAATTGCCACCAGTAGCCATAAACTATGTAGACTATTTGCCATCTCACAGTGTGGTTTCAAACGCCATGTGAGGAGGAGGAGCGCTGGATTTTAAGGAACGGTTTTGTTTGGTTTTCATTTTAATTTAGGGCAGCCAGCAAAAGGAAGGCTAAGTGATTCAGAAATCAGGACTTCTGTGCCTGGACACAGTCATGGTGCTGGGTTCCTGTGACTTAACGAATTCTTAATGACTGTTCAGCTGGTGGGCCCTGGATAATTGCCATTTGTAAGGGAAATCCTCATAATCCTACACGTCATTTCTTACAGCCTGAGGATTTCTGCCCTTTCTGTGATCTCTGTCTGTCTCTGCCCCCATAGACATCCTTCCCTCTCCAGAGGCAGGCGGTGGGGATCTGAACAGAGGTGCATTCCTGTGGTTTAGACCATGAGGAAGAAAACCAACGATGTGGTATGAAAACTTCCCAGAATGGAGTCAAAAGGTCATTTGATGGAGAAGATAACCTACAATTATTTTTAAAATTGATATACCTGCACACCTGGTTCTTTTTTCAGTGTAGAACTGATGTCCCCAGTAAAAATTAGGAAAGCAGTGATTTCCAACAGTCTCATCAGCCAATGGATGTAAAGTCCCCTGTCTTGAGTTTGCCAATATCTAAATATCTGTAGTACTTTAGAACCAGTATATGGAAACTTGGGCCTGGGTTAATTTATATGACAAGTCTAGGGCACTTTACCAATCTTCTATAGAGTCCAACAGGCAAAATGTGCCCTCATCTTAAATGCCTCAAAGCTGGTCAGATTTAGATGAATTAATTAAGTCCAGGACTAAGTCCAGTTTATATTTTAGTGCACAAAGTTTCACTGGCCAGTTAATTGCGTGTCAATGTTAACCTAAATAACAAAGTTCTCTATTTGGGCAGTTAATCCAATTATTTCCAGTTAATCACCTGGAAAACAACGAGGGGCTTGACCTGAAAAAAAACTTTATGATTTACACTTTTTTCTTGTTGAGAATTTAACTGATTTTCCTTACCTAAAACGGAAGAATTTTTTCTCCAGTCCCATAGTCATCAAATTTCTAGGCAAGAAAAATCTTGGTGAATTTGGGAAAATGGGATATTTGCCCTGATGAAATGAATGCCCAAACACTTCACACCTACTTTCTTCAGTGGGACTAGGATTTCCTAGCTGGAAATCTGCTTGATGTTTAGGATAAAAAAAACTGGTTTCACCTCACTCAAGGCTTCAGGAGTTACAAAGGAAATGGAAATATGTAATTACCAATAGAACCAAACTAGATTTATACTTCCACAGGAGTCTGGGTTTTCAAATTCTCTGATTCTGTGATTTACCTAGGAGTTATGATTGAATTAAACTTAGAGGTTTACTGGAAACATTTGTGGATTACAAAAGGAAGAAAACATTTTTATCTGTTTTTTCAAATCAATACTTCCTGAAAGGAACACAAAACAAGCCTGTTCCATGTGTGTCTAATTTTATACCCACATAAAGATTTGCAGTTTTGAAGCATCCTGGATCTACTCAACAAAAATGGTAAAAATATTAAAATGGAGCAGATCAAAACACAGCCACCGGGACAGTTAATGCCAACCATCTTTTATGCTGCAGAGGTGATTTAACTCATTTTAGGATGTGAGTTTACATCTGGAATTATAGCAGGAGAAGATACAAAACGAGATTGAAGAGCAAACGCTCTGAGGTCTATGAACATTTCTTCCATTGGTGGCAGATTGATTCACCTTCAGGACAGGAGATTTTTCCTTTTTTGTGTGTTTGGTTTTCAAGAAATCAAGGAAAAACTGACTGCAAAAGACACATTGTGAACCTGTTATTAAATGCTGTGAATTTTGTGATTCTAAGCCCAACAAAGTCAATCAAGCAGTAGTCCAGGTGCATTGCTTAGGAATTATTCTGCTAATCTGTCCAAACGTGGGAATAAATATCAAAAGTTACTGTTCCACTCAATCCCAGACCTCTTTCCCAGAAAGATCTCTGTACTAATCAAGGGGGAAAAAAATACATAGATGTGGGATAAAAGAAGTTTGCAAAATTATTGAAAGAGAATTTGAATTATTCTTCAAAAAGAATTATGTGAGAAAAAAGGAAATACCCAAGAAATATGAAACATGCAGATACCTTTTAATGATCACGGAAACACAGAAGCTTATTTCCATTGGCTTTAACAGAAAATGCAAATTTAAGCATAAAGACAAGATGTACATCTAAAATCAAAGTCCAGCATCAGTGGAAGGAAGTTATTTCAAGAAAGCTCACAAAATTCTGAGTTGCATTCACAGTTTTCACTCCTCAATGAATCAGTTATATCTGGTGAAAACTCAGACACAACCAACCGTGTGTCAGGAACAGAGGTCTTGAAGCTGAGATATGACAAGAAAACTCAGAAGAAGAACAGAAATGGTTTAGAGAATCCATGTGAAATATTGGAAGATCCAAGACACAGTGAATTTTTTTGTGGGTTAAATGTTTTGCACCAAACCTAGAGTAACAGGAAGCCCAAACAGGAATGGCTGTTAAATGAACAGTAGTAAGCAGTTAAAAATCTGGAGGCAAATTACTAGAATTAATAATGGCCAAAAAATCACTTTAAAAGATTCCTGGGAAAGGTATTAATAATCACATATCTCCTAATTATGTGGAAGCTGGTAATGGACCCATCGGCACCGATCACTGTGATATTCTGCACAGGAATTAAAGGAGTGAAAATAAATTTATCAAGCTAGAGAAAATCAACTCCTTATTGACATGACAGTAATGAAAATTTTCATATTAAAAAAATAGAATCTGAAGGGACTGTGGAGAGATTAAGTGATGATGTTTGATCCACACATTTCTGCTGATGGAAAACATGGAACGGTTGGAAAAGATCATTGAATTGAAGATATTGTGTGTATTTAGTGCATATCCCACCTAAAATATTGGTGTTTATAATGACTAGAAGGAAAATTTTGGGAAATTCATTCAGGAATTTCAAGGGGAACATTAAGGCTGCACTAAGAAGTAGAAGGCAAAGCTTTCCTTTAGAGAAATCAGTGAATATTCTCAAAAATTGAAGAAGAGGATGTTACTATTGATTCACAAGATTATGAAGTCCATCTGAAATGAGCAGGAGTCCAAGTCTTGAAAACTGGATTAATCAGTGACAAAATAAGTTAGTTATCCATAGATTATAAGACATCTTGGCTGCAGGATTGGGTTTGGTTGGAAGCTCTTTCCAGAGTGGTGGGAATAGCAGAAAGCTCTGTGATAAGACATTGTTTCCACTAGGAAGGATGGCTTACATTACCCCCTCCCTTTCTCCTTCCTACTGCAAATTCCTGTCCCTGTGCCAGCTCAACATGATTTTATTCCAAATTATTCCTGAATTTTTTCTCCTCCTGGGAAATGAATGGGTCATTTGAACCTGGATCATTTCTGTCACCTGGTTCAGAAAGTGACACCACAAGTGGTTGGATTGTAACCATTGAGGAGCTGGCACTCAGCCCTGTAAAGTTGGGAAAAGTGGCAAAGGAGCTGGGAATCTCTACTCAGCTTGGGACAAGTCAGGATAACTTGCTAGATCCCTTTGGAAAAAGGGAAGTAAAGGTTAACTAGCTAAAAAGAGATAGAGAAGAAGTCAAGAGAATCTCAGGTTTGTCAGGAAATTCCCTTGGGAACTGAAGAATGAAGGGATTGTCATGCCCTGAATTTATTATAAGAGTTCCCCACAGAGAAGATTCACCAATTCGTCAATACAAATGTATCTCTTGATCCCACTCAAACCTTAATTACTTATACATTAACTTGTTAATGATGTTATCATGATGTTGAGGATCCCGTATCATGTGCAGGACCCTGTTTTATGAGGAACTGTGAAACCACAAGGTACTACCTAAGAGCCATCTTCTTCTGTTGAATTCCCAGTGGTCAGTACGGAAAAGCTGAACATCTGTTGGAACATACCTCCCAGGAAAAGGTGAGAACCTCCATTACTAGAAGTTTATTTAGGTTTTTATACCCAACTGCAAAATATTAGACTTCCTATGGACCCTAAATAATATTTGTCATGAAGTTCTTGAGTGGCTGAACAAGATTCTTCTGCAACAAGTTTTTGAGTAATTAATGGGGAAGTGATTATTGTGACAAAGGATTTGTGTCATGGGGAATGTAATAACTCCTGTTTGAACAACAGATCAGCACCATAGATATTTACCTTCTTCCCATCAACAGTGTAGAGCTTCTTCACTGGGAACTGCAGGATCTCCGAGATCTCATCCAGGAGCGTTTTGAAACTCCGGGCATTTCTGCGATTCAAGATGATGGAGCGTCGAAATCCGCTTTCCCCGTTCTTAACCAGAGTGATTTTCTTGGGAATTCTGTGGCCATAGTGAGTGAAAGGAGTGGAATAATCTTCCAGCTTGCCCTCCTGAGCCACTCTCCTCATGGCACTGGAGGGGCGCCCGTTCCGTGGCGGGGCTGGCCTGTGTCCCCCAGAGGTGATGCTGATGGGCTTCACGTATTTCTTGTCGGAGCACAGGTAGCACCCTCCATCCTCCAGCTGGTCCAGCTCACTGATGCAATGTATTCCTCGTGGGGTGGTGATGGTCCGGACCCCGAACGGCAGTGGGACCCGATGGGAGAGGTCATCCATGAGCGCGTTGAAGCTCTTGAAGCTCCGCTGGTTGATGGCCATCTTGACTCCTGCAAACTGAGGGTCTCCACTCTTGAAGAAGGTTATTTTTTTGGCTGGAGGGACCTTGGTGAGGGTGCTGGCCCGAGCCACGGAGGGGAGGGGTGGCTCATAGTTGTAGGAGCTGGTGGTTGACAGGTAGTCAGCAGGCACCTGAGACATCCCTCTTGCTTAAAGGTAACTACAAAGAGAAGGAAAAACAGAATGGGGTTTGTTTGAGTCGTGCAGGATCAGGGACTGATGTTGGAGCAAGGTTTGTGCTCCTCACAACAGCTTTACCATCTGTGCTCCATCACGAGCAGATTGTACCAACAAATCTTAAGAATTCATGGATCAGGCTGATACAGGGAAGCACAGCAGGGAGAGCATCCATAACCCTGCTCCTGACAGTCAAACCCTCCTGGCCCTGCAGATTCCAGTGGGAATCCAGTCAGTGTCAGTCACCCCCAAGGCACAAAAAGCATGAGTCAGGCCCCAAGCGAAACCCACAAGAAGTGTATTGTTGTCCTTTGGACTTTTGTGTCTTCCTTGCTTATATTTTTGAGGTTTTCTCTGAAATTATCAGAGCCAGTGACTATTTCAACTTTATTTTTACAAGCACAGCGCTGAGATTCTCATGTAACCCTTTAACCCTGTGGACTGGGGCATAACAAAAACCAAAACAAAGCTGAATTTGTTCATGTTGTGATTACACTTTGTAGCACACAATCAGTCCTGAGCTCACTGAGGGGCAGACCAGTCTGGTTTTAGAACAGGCCATGCCATAATGTGCTGAGTTCTGGATGAAAAATTTCTGGCAGTTAAGCAAACAAATAACAAATACTACAAGACTTCAAATAGAACTACAAAACTTGGTTCTGCTAAACAGTGGGAAAATTTGAAATTGGTTGGGATGATTTGCCCAACTTTTGTTGGGACAGTGGGTGTCCTTCACTTCTAAAGATAAACTGATTTTGGTGTTTCAGTCTGGTGGTTGCACCCCACCTTTTGAACACAAGAGGGTTTTATGTCTTTGTCCTGATGAAGATATGAATCTTTCTTACTTGCCCTTATCAAATCCATTGTCATGGAAGCCAATTGTTAAAAAATTCAGACCTTCCATGGAATGAAACTATTATGCCAAAAAAACCCCCTGATTTTCACATAAAAAAAATCAAACCAGAATTAGCACTGTTTTTACAACTGCTAAAATATTGGCTGTAATGAGCATAACACATTTATTTCATGAATATGAACAGTGATTCCCCAGTTTATTCTGAGTTAATTACTCAAACTTAAATGTAGACTCTAAAAATGGCACTTAGAGATGTCATCTTCTGGTCATTTCTCTGCTTACAGATCGGAAACCATCTGAATTGTTAGTAAGGAATCAGTAGAACTGTGACTTGCAGAAAGGGGTTCTGGCCACAAACACCTGCATCCAATTTATTTTCCAGATTTTGTTCTTAGTTGTCAGTTTTCTATGAAAATATTTTAAAGGAATTTTTTTAGTGCTCATAAATGAGTTACAAACAATAAATCTGTTTATAATAATAAGTTTCCTTCAGTTTTCTCCTGGTTACCCCTCTTGCAGCAGCTGAATAAAGTTCTAGTTTGAATAGCTGCGATATCACAAATTATTCTTTGGAGAATCAGTTTGGTGCCCACTGCCATTAATGGGAATTTTGTCACTGATTGCAGCAGTGCAGCATTCAAAAAGCTGTAAATGCTGAATTTCTCCACATTTTATAACAAAACCATTATACTCTTACCGTGGTACCCTCAAGTGAAATATTTGTGCATGTTGTACTACAGCAAATGCTGCAATAAATGGAAGTTTAAACTCAGCAAGAAAAGATATTAGGCATAATTTAAAAGACTATTATTGTGACAAATCCCTGCTTTTTAAAATACCCATGCACACCACCAAGATTCCAGTGTGATTTATTCTTTCCATGTACACATTTCACCAAGCAATTATTCACTTATTTATTTCTCAGTTAAAGGTCAATCCATCACTCCCATTCATCACTTCATGAGGAAAAAAAAGTAAAAAATCTATTTTTTCTATTTTCCATCTGCTTCCAAAAAGCTGGGTTTCACTTTTTCTCCACAAGTCCCACACTGGAGCTTTCAGACAGCAGCAGCATCATTTCCAAACACACCCATTATCCAAACTGTAGTCACTGGACAAAGGATGATCCACAATATTCTGACTGCATTCCCAGAAATCTCACTGCTTCCCAAGGATTTATTCTACCTTTTTCAAGCTGCTAAACCATATTGTAAGAAGTAAAAAAAAAAATTAAATACAGGATGAACCATAAAACGCTTTCCCAATACTACTTTTCTTGGGGAATAATTTCTCAGGATTGTTAAGGGATCACCAACGTAAAGGAATATTTTCCCTGAAGTTTTGGGTGAGACAGTTGGTTACCCACCCCAGCCTAGAGGGTCTGTCAGATCTGATCTTCCAAAACCATATATCCACAAAAACCTTGCGGAAAGTATAGAAAGTTCCCATACAGAGATTTTTAATATTATCAGTTTGAAGGGTCAGAATAGGGAGGGAATTCTACTGTTAATCTGCCAAGGAAAATGCTCATCTTGCCCAAATACATTTTTAGAGAGATAAGAGGAGTCTCAATGCATATTTTTGTACTTACATTGAAATACTTCATGCCTCCTGCTCAAGATGACTTTCTCTTATAGAATATCCAAGGGATTAAAAATAAATTCAACCAAATAATAATAATTTTAAAAAGCACCACATCCAACCAGCTACCTTTACAAGATCAAACACACTGGAAAAGGCAGGGAAAAACGGTAACAGGTTACCTGCTGTCAATCAAACTGGCCTCAAAATGACTGACCACAGCTTGGAGGGTTAAGCAGGGCTGTGTTGCTAAGGATAGAAAGAAAAGCTACCTAAGCTGCTGGAGAAGGCTCTCAAATCCACTGGAGCTTTAGGCGCAATTTGTCCAATCCCTCCCTTCCTTGTGCCCATGTAACTCCAGTATAAATCTGAGTCTGCTCTGAAATCACACCAGTACAACTGGAAATGCAACCCAGGCCAGAGAGGGAATGTTCCCCTCTTGAATAAAGGCCTGCAGAGACCTGGAAAACTTTCCTGATCCAACCCCACCATTAAAATACTTTGGAATCGTATTTATCTTTTGGAAGCTCCAGGGAAATCAATGGAAGTAAGGAGGATTTGTGTGGATCTGTCACTTCTCAGCTGGTTGATAGTCCCTTAGTCAGGACACAGATGGATGAGACCCGTAACAACGTTTTCACGGAAATATTAACGGCAAAGTCTGGTGAATCTTAACCCAAAAGTTTTCAAGTGGCAGATGTCAAAGTCACAGTTTCAGATGGGTGCACATGAGCTGGATCACTGACATTTGGGCATGAAATAAGGACAGACAAGCACGTGAATGACAAATAATGGGAAATTACTTGATCTGTCATAATTCTCCTCCACGAGCCTCTCTTTTCCTTGCAAAAAACCCACACATACAAAAAAGAAAAAATACATCTGTTGGATTTAGGTAAAAAATCAGTGGGAAATCTCATTCCTGCATGAGCTGGAATTCTTGAAGGTTGGACATGATGATCTTGGAGGTCTTTTCCAACCTTAATGACTATATCATTCTGTGATTCCATTACTCATACAGCGTGTGCACCTTTCTCACTCCCAGGACTAAGCACCTTCTTTTATAAAAACCAATTCCTTGCAGAGAGATCAGGGTCATAAAGGGCTTCTATTGGAAGGGAAGGGTTTTGGGGATCCTGCAAGAATAATTCAGCAAGTTTTGCATCTCAGATCCTTAACAGGAATCTTCTAAATATATTGTCAGTGTAGGAGCCATTATAGTCCTCTTTGTACAGAACAGATTTTCCAGCTGTGGACACATCTTTGATGATCCAGAGGCCATTCCTGTGGGATCCTTGACCCAGAGGAACAAGGCCATCTCTCTGTAGGCTTGCATTGAGTATAAGAGGTTGCAGCTCTACAGAAAAATTTGTAGGAGTCCATCCATGGGAAAGACTGAACCCTTCATGCAGACTTTCTGCTCACTTATGGCTGTGCCAGGGAGCTGATTCCTGTTTTTCAATTTCCCATCAACATTCAAAATATATCAAAATAACTAAACTATAACAGGCAATAAAGTCCTAGACTTCCAAACCCTATTCCAAACCTCTACTGTTGGAATTCACACAGAGGAAGCTGCGTGGCCCCTTACCCAAAACCAATGGAATGGTTTGGGTTGGAAGGGACCTTAAAGACCATCTCATTCCACCCCCTGCCATGGGCAGGGACACTTTCCACTGTCCCAGGTTGCTCCAAGCCCCAATGTCCAACCTGGCCTTGGACATTTCCAGGGATCCAAGGGCAGCCACAGCTTCTCTGGGCACCCTGGGCCAGGGCATCCCCACCCTCACAGGGAACAATTCCTTCCCAATATCCCATCCATCCCAGCCCTCTGGCAGTGGGAAGCCATTCCCTGTGTCCTGTCCCTCCATCCCTTGTCCCCAGTCCCTCTCCAGCTCTCCTGGAGGGCCCCTTCACCTGCAGCACGAACACCTGTTCACATCAGCCTTCACCCTCTGTCCCTTACACTTGTCTTATCTTGGAGAGTTTTTTCCTCCTTCTCTCTGTTGGGGATGTAGAAGAAGTAGAGGAATTCAGGCATCACTCCAGAAGGTGCCTGAGCCAAGGCAGGGGAGCTGTCAGGGAATGTGACTCCATGCATTGAGCACCAGGCCTATAACCACTGTTTGAGGCCTTTATGAGGAGCTTCCAGACTTGATTTAAATACTTTAAATTATCAAAAATCCACCCCATCCAGAAGTGACAGTTCACTAATCCCATTTAATACTAAAATCTGTGCCTTTCCTCTCACCTGAACTGTCCCAGTGTCAATTTTTATACGACTTTTGTTGATTAATCAGTGTGCCGACTTTTGTTGGAAATTTCTCTTCCCATACAAGTAATTGCAGTTTCTATTTCTGCAAAGTCATTTCTTCCTGACAGAAGAAAAATTTACAGACCTCCACTAACATTTGGAATGCAGCTGGCTGAAAAATTGAGGTTTGTCTTCTAGGGAAATCATAAACAAAATTATTTCATGTGAAATTTTTCCCAGAGAAGGTGAGTGTTTCTAGCAAGGAAGATGAATCAGTTTGAAGATTTAACTGTGTTTTTTCTAAAAATAACTTATTTTAATTTGCCCCGTGTTCTTTTTGATGAAGAAAAATATTTTTTAAATATCAAAGTGATCTTAATTAACAAGGAGTATTTATGGTCCAACCAAGACAAAGTAATGTAGGGAAAATTATGAACTTTGAGAAATTTGATTCATAAAAAGATAAAAGCATTGAATCGGAAAGCAGATTATCCATTTCCCTATGAATATATAATAATTATCTGAAAAAAAGAGACCAAAATAGATAGAATGTATATTTTCTCCCCAATTAATTTGTTACTTAAATGACTTGAAAAGGATTATCAAAAGGACTTTAAGCTTTTCATTGTTTGGGAAGGAGATTTCTGATAGCCAATGTGTCATTCTATTCCACGGATGAATGAGCCTGAACCACAGCACTTTTCCTCACCCAGGTCCGTATCAGAGCTAGTCCCAAACACAAGGAAAATCACTTTTATGTAGGAAAAACATGTTGGAGATTTCAGGGATTGACACCATTCCTTGAACCTGACTGTTGGATCAGAAAGGAAGCTGGAGATGTAAACTCTGTCTTCTCTGCCAAAAGTCTCTGGGCTTTGACAGCACCTAGAGCTTAGAACAATTCCACTGACCATTTTCTAGGAGGGTTTGGACTCATTGCATCTTAAAACATTTTTTTCTCTTCCTTCTCTTCTGGGATTTTGTTGGGAATTTACTGGGTAGGTGGATGGGTAAAGGCCCCATCTCTGGAAACCTTCATGGACAGGTTGGACGGGGCTTGGAACAACCTGGTCTAGTGGGAGGTGTCCCCACGGCAGGCAGGTGAAATTATGTGGTCTTTAAGGTCATTTCCATGAGTGCATGATGTGGACAGAGATGAAAGAGCCCTGGAATTGTTGAACCTGGAAAAGGACTTGGAAACATCCATATCCTTGTCTATAACTCCCTAGGACATGGTATAGGAATGGGATAGACACTCTTCTTGGAAGTGCAAAGCACTGAGATGGGGCAGACACAAGTGGCAGCAGGAAAAATGCCGTTTTCGTAGGAGAATAAAAATAATTAATGCGGATGATCTGAAACTGGGCCCTCAAAGGTGGAGGAACAGCCAAACCTGGGGATATTCAAAACCCTTCTGATCTACTGAGGCTGTGAGTGTGTGGTAGGACCAGAGAACCTCCAGAGTCGCTTCCAGCCTAATTTATTTTGTGATTTAGCAAAGGTAAGGCAGATTCTCCAAAGGTTGTCTGCACTGGCTCAGACTCCTGTGGCGATCGGGATCCACCTAAATGCCAGTTTAACGTGATCCCCCCTTGCAGCCTCCTGCACTGTTCCATCATCAAAGGTGTTTTCTGGGATCTGATGGAATATTCCGCCTTGAATTTCTTTAACATTATTTGCTCTTCCCTTTTGTGATCACTGGATTTCCTTCTAAGAAATTTAAATATTCATTTCTACACGCAAGGTATGTTGTTTTTCTGGGGTTTGGGTGGGAATTGGTGGGATTTTTTTAACAGGAGAGGTAGTGCTGTTTAGTAATTTTGGGGTCTTTTTTAGAAAAGAATGTACTTATTTTTCTTTGTTTGGATCCATATCACTTGAAACAAGTCAATCCTCAAAACACAGCAATCCAAGTTGCATTTCCAGGTAGAGTCTCCAATGCAAAAGATTACATTGCACTTAACCCAGGTAATAAAGAAGCCCAGCTTTCTGGAGGATAAGAATTAGTCTCAGGGATCAGATTCACCTACAGAAAATATCCCTGCTATTCTAGATGTATTACCTAATTAGTTTTGCAACCATCAGCAACAGGTGCAAAGAAAGAAAACCTGAAACTGCTGAAAAAATCAGGGTTTTTTTCTCCTGTGTTCCTCATTTTAAAGCATTTATTCTGTTGACAAGGTCTCTACAGTTGATACATCATTTTCCATGGCTTTAAATCCTGAAATTGAGTGTCTTCAACATGAGATAAAGTACATGAGTTGAGAAACTTTGGAGGCTGGGTGTTGAACCTAGATGGAGTTTAAGGTCCCTTCCAACCCAAACCATCCTGTGGTTATTCCTTTGGCAAGAGGTGCCTTCACTAAGCAAATAAAATGTGAATTTATGAAACTGAAGACCAAACTTGTGGTATCAGTTCAGAGGAGCGAGCCCTAAAGGGTCACAGGTCAGGATCAGGACCTCAGATGGGACAGACCTTCCCAAGGCTGGCTCTGAACTAAGACTTGGTTCAAACCCCTCGGTGACGAGTTTTGCTTTCTGCTTAGGCTGCCTATGGAAATAATGGAGTAACCATCCCTTGAAACATTCAAAAGACACATGGACGTGGCACTTGGGGATGTGGTTTTGTGATGGGCTTTGCAGTGCTGGGTTAAGGGTTGGACTCAATGATCGTAGAGGGCTTTTCCAACCTCAATGACTCTGTGATTCTTGGTGAACTGGGACAGGGACACTGTGACGCCTGTTTGTTGTCCCTTCCCCACATGTCCTGTTGTTCCCCATCTTGGAGTCCCTCAATCCAACCACACTGTGACATCAATCCAAGCACACTCTGAGATTAGAGCATTGTCCCACTGAAGGGAGGAGAGAAGATTGGGGTTTTTTCCTAAAGAAATGCGGGATTTGTCTTCCCTAAAATATTGTTATAGGTAATCAGCACTGCCCTTTACTCACATTTCTGACAATATTGGGGAAAATAACTTTGCATTTTCTTCTGAGGAGAAGTTTGAAGTTTTATGTCCAACCTGCTCTGGATGTTTCTGCCAGGAAACTGACAAACAAATTTCTCTTCTCTCTAGTAACCAGTGACATGACCAGAGGGAATGGCTGGAGATGTGTCAGGGGAGGGTTAGGTTGGATATCAGGAAAAGGTTCTTCCCCCAGAGGGTGGTGGAACACTGGAACAGCTCCCCAGGGAATGGTGACATTCCCAAGGCTCCCAGAGATCCAGGAGTGTTTGGACAACGCTCTCAGGGATGAACAGGGTGGGATTGTTGGGGTGCCCTGTGCAGGGCCGGGGTCGGACATCACAATCCTTGTGGGTCCCTTCCAACTCAGGATATTCTGTGATTCTGTGACACCCAAGTCAAACCTAAAATTGATACAATTAATTATCTGAAAAGAACATGATCCCAAGAACACACATGGATCACAAGGATCAGGAATGGGCTGAGCAGATGTTAGCAGTCCTTTTGCCACCCCACGGAGACTGTCTGGTAGGGATGTCCCTTGATTAGATGATCACAGCCACACAAGGTGGCTCCTGTACCTCCCACCTCTCATTCCAGGGCTGATTCCAGCTCCAAGGAGGAAGCTCAGGCACACAAGGAGTTTACAGAGAAGCAGCTGAGATCTCCTAGGCTGTCGAGCTCCTACACACCCACTGGCCTCAACAACCCAAGCTTTGCTTCTCCATCTTCCTCTTTGTAACCGAAAATGTTGGAAAAGGCTGAGAAGTTCGGCTGAGAAAGTTCAGCATCCAGGGACGCAAACCAGGTGATTGCAATGAGCAGCTGAAGAACCAGGAATAGGCACAAAACCCTGGACCTGAGGCAAGACTGGCCTAAAAATTGCCACACAGAAGCCGATTGCTGAGAGATGAACCAAGAGAGTCCCAATGAGCTTTGGTTCCAGTCTGCAGCTGGATCTGGCCTGGCAGCTCAAGGCTGTAGGTCAGGAGAAGGAACTCACCCACACATTCCAGCAAATGCAGGGGTTAGGAGCTTTTTTTTCCCAGTTTCCACATAAAAACACTCCAATCCTTCCTCAGGACCACACCCAACTCTTCAAACACACAGACAATTTATTGCAGATTCCTGGGTTCCATGTGTTGTTCTCCACATGTACAGCAACCACTTCCATTCCAGTGTTTCCATCTCCATAAGGCACAATTTAATTTCCTCTACACCACCATCATTTCCCTATTTTCCTTTTCCAATAAAACACTTGCTTGAGATTATTAAATCTTTGAATGCAACATTTGCTTTTTTTCCCCAGCACAGATCTCATTTTTCTGACCATTGTTAACATTTCCAGGCTCCTTTATACAATTTTTCTTTCCTTTCTGATATGCTCAGCTCCTTCCAAGTGATTATCAATTTTGATCTTCATTAATGTATCTTTTACACTCTTAAAAAATTATTTGAAAATATATTAAATCAAATCAGATCCCTCCACATTTCGACATTTACGTCCTTTCTTTGTCACTTTTCCAGTGTCTATTATTGAATCTATGGACAGCATTTATTCATTTATTCAACAATGTATCTTTCTAAAATGCTTTTAAATAATTTTCCAAGCCAAATCCAGCACTGTGTAAAATCTGATAAGCAGTAGAAGCAGTCAGATTTCTCTGGAATCATGTGTTTATCTGGCCTTTTGTCTGGAATTCTTCTGCCATACAGCTGTGTGTTTATGTGGGCCTCAACATTTGCTCCATTGTATTAGAAGACACAATGTCTCACCTGGAGTGACTCCTTTTGGCTTTGAGTAATAGAGGAAAAAAATTATCAGGGATATTATCCGAGTGTTTTCTCCTGTTTTCATCCAAGTTCACATCAGCTGCCTTTGGGAAGTGACAGAGTTGGTTTCTCAGTTCATTCTCTAACATCCAATTTGTCAAGATCAGCAAAGCTGATCTGTGTTCTTTCCATTTTTTTTTCAAGGATTCCTCCATTTGTTCTTTACCAACTGCATTTTTTATAGTGACTTCCTTCCTCACTTTAAATCCTGTCCAAGCCACTCTCCTATAGTTTTCTTCTTTAGGAGATTTCTTTTTAAAGGTGTTCAATAACTCAGCCAGTTTTGAATTGTTGTCCTCCTTATTAATTTATTATTAATCCTGCTTTTTCCGCTACTTTTGCTCTACCCCCAAGATTTACATCCTTCCAATTCTTGCTTATCTTTGATTTTAGTTCATGTCAGCAAAGTTCTGACCTCTCATCCAGGGTAGCATTGCTAATACTGGCACCCCAGCCGAAGTCTAAATTTGGTGTTTTCTGTGATTTTTGCTTGCCTACACTTGTAGCACAATTAAACTGTTCTTAATTTCCCCCATCTATTGAATCCCTGTGCCAGATTCTCCAATCGGATGAGCCAGCAGGAGCTCACAGGAGCTCACAGGATCTCTTGGGAGTGAACACCTGCTCGGTTTGGGCACTGTGCGGGAGCAGAAGGGACAATGCTTTCCCTCCACCACCAGCTGTGGGACAATGGGGGCTATTTCCCACACAAACTCTCTTTCCCAGATGTTTTGGGGCCCTCATGGAAGAACGAAGTGTCCTGGTGGGGTCACAGAGTTAGGTGGCCCCACAACTGCTCAACCCCAAACGGGGTCAGGGAGATCACGTGCAGCGAGGGAGCAGGGACAAGGATCAGGCAATGCCTGGATAATGTGAGACAAACAAATCCTGCTGGGCGGGATACAACAGGCTGGATGTGGATGTCTGCAAAGTGTCCAGCTGAGAATGTCACTCCAGCCCTCCTTCTGAGCCACCAGAAAGACACAACGTCTTTCAGGCTGTGCTCAACCCATAGAATAGTTTGTGTTGGAAGGGACATTAAAGACCATTTCATTCCAACCTCTGCCATGGGCAGGGACAGCTCCCACTATCCCAGGCTGCTCCAAGTCCCATCCAACCTGGCCTTGGACACTTCCAGGGATCCAGGAGCAGCCACAGCTTCTCTGGGCACCCTGTGCCAGGGCATCCCCACACTCACAGGGAACAATTCCTTCCCAATATCCCATCTATCCCTGCCCTCTGGCAGTGGGAAGCCATTCCCTGTATCCTGTCCCTCCATCCCTTGTCCCCAGTCCCTCTCCAGCTCTCCTGGAGCCCCTTTAGGCCCTGGCAGGGCTCTGAGGTCTCCCTGGATCCTTTTCTTCTCCAGGTGAACAATCCCAGCTTTCCCAGCCTGGCTCCAGAGCAGAGCGGCTCCAGCCCTCGGTGCATCTCCATGACCTCCCCTGGATTCTCTCCAGCAGTTCCAGGTCCTTAATGCTTAACTGGAAGCATCAAATGAACTTTATTTTAAAACTATATTTTCTGTCCACTGTCTGGAAAAGAAGCTCAAGGTGATGAACACCCAAGGCAACAATAAGGTTGTTTCTTCCCTTGTGTCTCATTTCCTGTGTCTTGGCTATAAATTACCAGAAATTATTGCTTAAATGGCTAACAAGAAAAGGGGAGTTGGGAGGGGAATCTCCTTGCTGACACTTGAAAGAACATTTTTGGTTGTTTTTTTTTAAAAATTGAATGGGAAAGAATTATTGAGAACTAACACCTGAAATACTGAAAGTGGGGGGAAAAAAGCCCAAATAAAAGCATCACATTTTTTCCTGGGCTGACCCTTCAAATAGCATTCCTTTGATATTCTTGAGAGATGAGGAAGTAAAAAAGAATAATTTTAATGAAATGAAAAGTTTTGCTTCACCTTAATTACTCTTTCAAAGCATTTGAAAGAATGCTTGAAAAAGAATAGAAATTTCATCTTGAGAAACGGTTTGGGTTCTTTAAAAGATTCCACATTTGAACTTGTGATTCTAAACCAAAACAGCTAAAAAAACCACCTCCTGCCCCTCCTCCATGTGAGCTGCAGTTGAGATCCAGTTCTCCTCCACAGCAATGGACGTGATGGTTTTGAGACTTGGTCTGCTCTACTGCCTTTACCCCACAGACAAGGATCTGAATGTCCTGGTGTTTCTTCCTCATCCTCATTCCCTCTCTGTTGACATCTGTGACGTCAGCTGGTGACATCAGCCTCCATGTTCACCATGGCAGGTGTAACCCTCCACTGCTGGGTCTGTCCTTTCCTTCCTGAGCTTTCCCAGAAGTGCTTCTGCCAACAATGTTCCCAGGATCGTGGAATAATTTGAGTTGGAAGAGACCTCTGGAGATGCTCCAGTCCAACCGCTCCACCAGGGCAGGGTCATCTGGAGCAGGTGCCACAGGAACGCATCCAGTTGGGGTTTGGAATGTGTCCAGAGAGGGAGACTTCACGAAACCCCTGGCCAGCCTTTTATCACAGTTAAAAAACACCTCCTTATCTCCCACCACCAGCTCCTCCCTCCCTGCTGGAATAATCCACACTCACATAACACCCAAGATCACGACCTCCGTGTCGTGTTCAACGCCTACATCTCCTTCACACCAAACACTCCCATCTGGATCCTTGCCAAGTCTTACAGGTTCCTGGTTGTTATTGCTCCCAAACCTCCTGCCATCCCTTCCCGTGAAACACCTGTTTCTGAGTGACCTTATCTCAGCCTTTAAAACTTCTATCGCTTTTCACGATATTTTAAAAGATCCATTCGAAATCCTGCCTATAAAATTCTTCACTCCTGCAGTCACAGAATCCCAGAATCATTTAGGATGGAAAAGACCTCTCCAAGATTATGGAGTCCAACTTTTGCCCAATCACCATGTTGTCAAGGGGACCACGGCACTGAGTGTCACATCCAGTCATTTATTGAACACTTCCAGGGGTGAGAACTCTTCCTCCCTGGGCAGCCCCTTCCAGTTCTTAACCTGCTGCTTTTTTCCACATTTTCACACTTGTGCTTACCATCCTCAGCTGATTTGAAGATCTTGCTTGATCCTGCCTCTCCTGATTGGCCAATCCAGCCCACACCTCTCAATCCATGGAGCAGGGAGTGTTTATATACTCTGGGAGTAGGCAGCAAGTGAAATTTTAGAGAAAGATATAGTTCAGGCTGCCATTCACTTCTCTTCCCTGGCCTCACACCCATCCCAAACCCACAGATCCTCTAAAACATGTAGGAGTTATAGCAAAGTTTATATAACACTGCAGTGATCACTCAGCTCCTCACTACCACCATTTCCCAGCTTCCATCTGATCCTGACCTGGATTCAGATGGGAACGCTGTTCCATTTGTCCTGTCTCTCACTCAAAGGCAGATGTGATAAGGAATAGCAAGATTATTTATTAAGAGGATTTCCATGCCTTTGAGGAAGCTTAAAGTGATAGCATGTTGAAATGGGTAAGTGAATCGCCAGCAGAATGGGAATAGGTCTGGAAAAGTACTGCAAAAAATACCTGGGATTATCTGTGCTGATTTTTTTTCCCATGGGTTGGCCAAGGGCCACGTTCTTCTGACTTCAGTTTTCACTTTACCTGAACTTTAATGGCAAGGGTACCTGCCAAATATGCTCGTGGGCTTGCTGAGGTGTTCATGGAGGGCAAGTCAGAACTCCCTCCCTGCCAGGCCTCGTGGCCACATCTCAGTGACACGAAATTGGTTTGTGCAGTCAAGATATGAGGATGACACCAGGTGACTAAATCTGGTCAGCTAATGCAGAAAGAATGCGAAATGCAAGAGAAACCTGGGAGCAGTTGGTATGGGACAACTTCAAACAAACTTTGATGCAGCTGGGAATGTTCCCAAAAGTAGGACAAAAAGTTCCACCAAACTGTTGTAATTTACTGAAGCAGCTGAAGTGGCCTCATTATTCTTAGGTGCAGTTTTAGTACCAAAAGTTGCTGCAAAGATGTTTCTTCCTGGTAACTCTTGATCAAATATTCTACATCCAGGTCACAGAATCTTTTAGGTTGGAAAACCCTCAAAGATCGTCAAGCCCAACCATTCCCCCAGCAGTGCCAAGGCCACCACTGACCCATGTCCCCAAGTGCCACAACCCACAAGGATTTTAAATCCCTGCAGGGATGGGGACTCCACCACTGCCCTGGGAAGTGGTGCCAGGGTTGGACAACCCTGTGGGGGAAGAAATAGGTCCTAGTCTCCAGTCTAAACCTTGATTAGATTTGAGGCCATTTCCTTTCATCCTGTCCCTGTTCCCTGGGGGCAGAACCTGACTCTCACCTGGATGCTGCCCCCTCCTGTCAGGAGTTGTGCAGAGCCAGAAGATTCCCCCTGTTCCCCCTTTTCTCCAGGCTGAGCTCCCCCAGCTCCCTCAGCCGCTCCTGGTGCTCCAGGCCCTTCCCCAGTTTACAACGTTGCAGGTTGTTTTTATTACCTGCCAGAGCCCCATCCCTTCCTGGGCTTTGAGACAGGGTCTCCCCTTCTGTCACTCCCAGTCCTACCCAGTGCAACCCAGCATGGAAGCTGGAGGTTAACTGGCACCTGTACACACAATTCCATCAGGCAGAAAAGAATCCTCTTCTCATTCCCACAGCTTTACAGCACCTGGATAAAAAGTCAAAAACCCCACGTTTACTTAAGGAGTAGAACTGGCACAAGGTGGCTCTGGGATGAACATCATGTCTGTTGAGCAAGCAGGTATAATTTCTACAGATTTATTGCTCTGTTGGATTCCAGCAGTGCTCCGAGGCTGCTGGGAGATGGCTGCTGGGGAATGCACACGCTGGGACACGGACATGGCCAGGCAGCACAGGCCCAGGCCTGCTGGCAGGAGCAGACTTGCTGGGATCAGGCGTGAGCACACAGAGAGTCACCCCTGCTCTCTGGGTGCCACAACGTGAGCCAACCTCCGTTTGCTGGAGCACCCAGGCCATCCTGTGTTGCCGTCACTGGATCATGGAATCATGGAATCATCAAGGCAGGAAGACCTTCAAGATCATCCAGTCCAACCATCAGCCCAGCACTGCCACTGTAACCCCTAAACCACTAAAACCTCATCGGTGCCGGATCCACACCTCTTAAACACCTCCAGGGATGGTGACTCACACGCCTCCCTGGGCAGTCTGTTCCAACTCCTGACCACACAAACAGTGATAATATTTTTTTCTGATATCTAATCTGAATCTCTCCCATCTCAGCTTAAAGCCATTTCCTGTGGTACTCTCACTGTAGCCATGATAGGAGAGTTCAATCCCCACTGCAACATCCTGTCAGGGAGCTGGAAAGAGTAATGAGGTTGCCCCTGAGCCTCCTCTTCAGATCATAAAATTGTGGAATGATTTGGGTTGGAAGGGACCTTAAAGCTCATCCAGTTCCACCCCTTGCCATGGGCAGGGACACCTTCTGCTATCCCAGGTTGCTCCAAGCCCTGTCCAACCTGGCCTTGAACACTTTCAGGGATTGGGTATCCACAGCTTCTCTGGTTCCCAGAGCATCAGACAGAAGAGACAGACAAAGGCTGAAAGGAAAAATGAGGTTCTGATGGATCAAGTAACCTGCCCTGTACTACTCGCTTGGCCATGGGGACAGCAGTAGGAGCACAGCCTTTGTCCCCTTGGCCCTGATATTGTGATTTACACTTCTCCATTAAAGCAAAGAGGGAGGGACAAAGCCCATATTTGATACAATTCCATTGTTTCTGGGCAAGCTGCTCAGAAACAGCCATGGGAGGATTTGCTCTTCCTTCTCTGTAGCTCATCTCTCCCTCTAAGCCCTTAAGCACACACAGGATCCTTCTCACGCGATCCAGGGCACCAATGCCAGTGGAAACACCCAAAAAAGTCAGGCAACAAACTCGACTTCCATGCCCTGCGGGAGGAGGAAGACTGAGGGTAGCACTGGGCAGCCACAAGCCTGCAGGATGCTGCCAATTTTGGGAGGTTTTGGAGAAAAGCAGCAGAGTGATTGAGGGGTTGGTGAGATGAAGGAGGGAGAAAACAAAATGTTGAAAGAACTAAATATACATTTCTTGGCCAACTAATGCCCGAGGGAGAATTCAAGAGCTGGCAGGCAGGAGGGAGCCGAGAGCCAAGGAAGAAGTAGGATCTCCATTGTTGAGAGCTCTCAGCCCCTGGAAGTGAACAATGAGGAATGACTGGGAGCCAGGAGATAAGTAAGGCTGAGGGGAAGCTGAGGAGTGGAGGCACAGCACAAAGAGATGAAATTAAGTCCTTTCTGGAAACCATTTCTGGAAGTAACTGCACTTGGGTCTCCATTTTCTCCAGTATTTTTCATTCTCTGCGTGGTCAAAATGTTAAGGCTCTAATTCTTCTCCTTCCCAGGCATTCAGAGGAACAGCTTAATGTAGAGCAAGGGGGTAAAAATAGATGTGATGGGATAAAACTGAGAAAAGGGCAAGTGAGGTCATTTAGATTGGAATAACCTTCAAATGAAGGAGTGGAAGCCCCTTCCCACAGGTTATTTAAAACTAGACTGAGTGGGAAAAAATGATTGTTTTGGTTTTTGGCAAGGGGGGAAAGAATCACACTGTGAAGGGAAGAGATTAAAAGATGCACTGTTTATCTCTCCAAAATTATTTTTGATATATTTAAACTACCTAAGCCTTAAAAATGTCATTTTATAATTAAGTGTGCAGTTTGTCCCTCTTCTACATTAATGGGCACAAATTACTTAAAACAATTGATAGCAATAAAACTCACCTATTGACCAACGGCTTGTGTTTCTTTAAAGAACAACAAGAAAACAGCCATAATTACAGGGAAATAAATGAAAAGAGAGGAGAAGAAGACTTGTTGAAGCTCCAACGGAGAGCCAAGGGACATTCAGTGAAGCAGAGGGGGAAAAACCCACAAGCAAAAAACCAGCAAGAGATGGAAACATTATCTTGTGCCCTCAGTTGCTGTAAGGAGCAATTTGGGTGAGTAGAAGATGTAGAACATAAATAGCAATCAATCACCAGCACAACCAATAATTCACAGTGATTGCAGTCAGGACAAGGACCTACTGGAGTTTCAGATGTTCAAAAGCAAATATGAATCTTGATCCAAACCCTAGAAAAGTCACAGCGATGCAGAAATTCCCAGACCAGGGGTACGGACACCAGAAAATATCCTTCCATAACAGGCAGGTGGAACCAGGTTGGTTTTCAGCAGAGGCAGACGTGGACTGCCAGGTTCTTCCCTCCAAAGGTTCAGTGGGATGCTGACCTGTGGCCTCCTGGTGAATTTATATCACCTTCCCTTCTGTATTAATTCAGTTTATGTGGTCCTGCCATGAGTTTCTGAACACAATGTAGAAAGAACACGAAGAAAAGGATGAAATCCAATGCCATGTTGTACTCTAATGATCACATTTGATGATCTAAATGACCCTTATGTCATCAACTGTATGAATCTCTCTTCAGCCCAAGAAATCAACTAATTTTTTGATAGTTATTCACTGAAGAATTGTCAAGGGTTAATGACCTGAGACTCGTGTTAGCCAAAAAACACAAGGGCCTCCTTTTCGCTTGTGCTTAGAGAGACTAAGGGGCTGCCAAGGAAACAAAAAGAAAGAAAAAACCCAAAAAGCCTTGTGGTTTTTCAGATCTTACAGAGAAAATCAGAGTAAAAATTCTGGTTTAGACTCCGACTGGGGTTGTGGTGACAGTGACATCTCTCCCATTAGGGCCTGCAGCAAGCCTGGCTCCCTCCCTGGGCAGCTCTGCTCAAAATGGGCAGGAGTCCCCTCTCCGTGCACAGGAGCACGGATCTTCTTATGGGATTGATCCACTCAATCTCCTGCTGTCCCTAAATAGCAGCAGAGACTTTAAGTGGCCGCAGCAAGTTACATCAGGAAAACCGGAATCCGCACTGGTCAGAAAGGAGACCTGTTTTCCTGGGAAATGTCTCCAAAAGGATGGACCCAGAGCCCACTGCAAAGCCTCCCAGGAAAACACAAACACAGCCCTTGGAAGCCGTCCAGGGATAACATCTGCATTGCTCAACACAGCAAAGCACAGCCACCAGCTATGGCTTGTTCCCATCAGGAACCTTTCCCTGTAAGCAGAATTCCTGTTTATCACAGGCACCTATTTCTCCCACATAACCAACATACCAACATAACCAACAACATCCCAATTTCCTAGTAAGAAACAAATCAAAAAGGATGAGAGAGCTACTGAAAAAAGGAAGTCAGTGCTAATATCAGCCCTCCAGTATGTCCCTTGTCACTCTTTTTCCCAGTATTGATTTCAAAGTTTGTAGAGGGACAGAAAAAGGAAGATTCCACTCACCACAGCGAAGGTAATCCAGGTACATAGCTCTGCTCAGGTCAATAATCCATCCCAGGTCAGGCCTTCCTCAAGCACTGACAGTGAAGATCAAAAGCCAAGCAGAGAATTCCTCTGGTTCCTGTTCCTCAGCCCGGCGAGGGAAGGGTGGGACACTTCTGCTCAGTCCCTGCCTGCACAGGGAGATGGGCCCCCACCTCCCTTCCTAAAGCTTTACATCTCTCCCCTTCCAGCCTTTCCCACTGCCAGGTGCTCCCATGCTCCGACACTTCTCCAGATAACAAAGCCAACAGGCTCCTCTGCCAAGGGGAGCTGCTTGGAATGGGATTAGGATGAGCAGAAAGGAGCTTACAGCTGGGTACCATCTGCGGTGACGATGATTAATGAGGTTTTAGAGATTTTTTTTTCCCTCTTGTTCCTCATGCAGGTTTGGTGACGGAGAGTTTTGCATCACTGTGAGCAGCGTGGTCTTCGTTGCTCACCCAGCCTTGCCCAGTGCCCCCTCTTCCTCCTCCTCCTCGTCCTCCTCTGTCCACACATATTCCACTCACGAGCTGGAGCACAGGGAAAGAGTTGACTCCTGGTGGCAAGGGCTTTCTTGCCTTCTCTGATCATAAACCCCATGTTTCAAGTCTCCAGACCCTCATATGCAGTGATTAAAGCTGACTAAGTGTGTGCAAAGGCCCCTCCCAACCAAAAAAAAACCCCTTATGGATGGTAGAAAGAAAAATTCAGCATCCAGGACAAATTTTCATGTATTTCATCAAGGGGATCTTAGTGTATACTGTAAGTTATAAGGATTGACAAAAATCACAACCCCAGGGAGGTGAGGGGAAATGTTATTCCTCCTTCATTGGCTGGAAAAGAGGTATTTTCATATTCTGGTATTTTTCCCACAGTCAGGCCAGGTGCAGATCCCAAATGTCCTAACACCAAGCTCAACACCCTCATCCCAGATGATGCCTCTGTGCTGAAACTCTCAAGTTTTCTTAGGCTCCATTTCCACTTGGCCACTGAACAGCTCCCCAGGGAATGGCCACCGTCCCAAGGCTGCCAGAGCTCCAGGAATGTTTGGAAAACTCTCTCAGGGATGTACAGGGTGGGATTGTTGGGGTCTCTGTGCAGGGCCAGCATCGATGATCCTGGTGGGTCCTGTCCAGCTCAGGATATTCTGTGATTCCTGATTCACCCTCAAGAATGGCTTAATCTCTCCAGGGAATAAGTGAAATCTGAGATTTCAGCTCAGATACTGACCTCTGGAATAGACAGCTGGAATTACATGGGGTGGGTGTCTACTCTCATCCTGCCCAGTCATCCAGGAGGACAAGCACTTCCCAAAATCTTTCTGCATCCTGGAGGGAAAGCTGGCTGTAGCACAGAATAACTATCACAGAATCCTTGAACAGTTTGGGCTGGAAGGGACTTTAAAAACCATCTCATTCCAAACTCCTGCAATGGGCAGGGACACCTTCCACTATCCCAGGTTGCTTCAAGCTATGTAATAATTGGCAGAATTCCTTCCAGGGGAAGACAGACACTCCTGGAATCCTCACTTTACGATGAGCTGAACCATTTTCCAGGCTCTGCTGGCTGTGTCTCATCCAGAAAGAACAACGCCATATGCAAAACATATAGAGGAGGAGCAGAAAGAATTCAGTGCCTGTGCTGATAAAATGAATCCTATTATCTCAATTGAGCTGTGGCCATAAATAAGAGGTCCCCAAAATTCTTGTCTACTTTGAGGTGCCCCTGTTTCTTCTACATGAAGGAAAACAGGGAAAGGTCTGAATTAACCCTGTAAGTGACTCTTGCCCCACTGATGACGGGCCAGAGGTTGTTTGCAATTATCCAATGGTTGTAACCACAGAGAAATCTAAAATTCAGCACGATTGGCCCAAAATAACACTCCAAGAGACAAGGCCACAACAACAGCAGTGGTGTAAAAAGATTCTCCCTCGATGTGTTGTGCTCCCACCTCCTTCCTCACCCTGTCCCCCCGAGACTCAAGAAAAGGAACTGATTTCAGCCATGTGTGAGGATTCCACACGTTGCAGGCTGTGACTTCAGGCAGGTGTCATGTTAAATCTCCCGAGGGATTGGTGGCTGTTTATCATCAGAACAGGGGGAATCTCTCCAGCTTTACCCCGTGCAATGGCTTCGTCACCTAAAGCTGCACATGACCAGCTTGACCTCACGCTGCTGTGGTTGACTGGGGTTTTTTCCAAAAGGAGATTACGCAGAGTTGCTCGGAGTGGGATTTCCAGCATTTTTCTCCTCCGAGACTGTCTTAATAATTAATTGTTTATTATAATTAATTGTGTTTTGGCAGCCTCCCTAGCCTATTTTACCTGTAAATCTCCGTGTAACTTCAAGGCATTAATGAAAATAAACTCACCCACGAAGTTGGCTGAGGAGTTTTTATTAAGTGTTAAGGGAGAAGGCAGGGGGGAAAAGGCATTTTGGAAAACGTGTTAGGCTTCAAAAACTCCTGCTGGGAGCACTGCTCTAATTCAAGTCTGAACCCCAGTCAAATCTACAGGGGAGAGAAAGCACCAGGGGTGGATAACTATTAACCCAGATTCCTGCCTTTTTAATAAATTAAAGCTGTAGGTCCTGGCTCCTCACCACAGTGGCTGTTCTGACCCTCTTTCTACTCCAAATAGAGAGTTCTGTAAGGTTTTGAGCTCAAAATCCCAGTGGCCATGACACAGCAGCAGGTGAAGCAACAAACCCAGGGTCCCCTTTTCTAATCCCCTCCTCTCTTGAGAAATTCCTCCTGCCCTTTAAGGAGAAATTTAGCAGAAGAACAGGAGAAATTTGCGGACTGACAGACAGGGACAACCTAAGTCCTTTGACTCCCATAAACCCCTCCTTAGGTTTGGATATTATTAGCGCCTGTTTCTAATCCATTATTGAAAGGTTTTACACTTAACAGTGAAATTATCAAGGCTGTTGGGTCTTCCTCAGAAAAAACTGAGTGTGATACAACTGGGATTGCTTTGGGCAAATCACCCATTCCCGGTTCCCAAAGGAATATGAGCCAGCACCTCATTTCCAGCAGATGTTTAAACTCCTACTGTGTTTTCCTCTTCTGAACAGGGCCTTGCTTTCTCCCTGTGGAGTTATTTTCCATGTAGTGAAAGGATCTCCGTCCCAGCCTCCCAGAGGTGTTCATCAAGAGTTAATTGTGGTGCCCAGGACAACAGAATGAGCTAGACCTCCCTGTCTCGGTTATCAGTTCCTGCTCTCTACCAAAATAATTTCCAGAGCTAATGATGCTCATTGAGTGTGTGGTGACAGATCAGAATTGTACAAATTTAGGCAGACTGTACCTAAAGACTGCTTTGCTCAGATGATTCCAAGGGTGGATGATCAACTTCTAGGAGGTCTGGGTGTTACCAAGACTGTCCTGATCTCGTTGAAGATGTGCCTGGGTATTGCAGGGGGTTGGACTAGATGAACTTTAAAGGTCTCTTCCAACCTGAACCATTCGGTGATTCTGTTCTGTAGGAGTGCACGAGGGGAATCAAGAAACTTGGGAAATGCAGCTGCAGGCAGGTCCCACTTTGCCATTGAGACTGAAGTTATTTCTTTGCCAAATCTCTCCTCTGTCCTCACCAAACACACATCCTACTCCAGCCTGGCAGGGTCACTTGAGAAAGCTCTTCATTTGCTTCGGAATTTTATAAAAATAGAAACACCTGAAGACCAAACAAGCCTGAAAACCCTGTTTTCTCCTGAAATGCAGCTGTAGAAAAGCATTAAACTATGTGGGTCAGTGAAAGGGTGGCTGGGCACTGGAACAGCTCCTCAGGGAATGGTCACAGCCCCAAGGCTGCCAGAGCTCCAGGAATGTTTGGACAACGCTCTCAGGGAAGCACAGGGTGGGATTGTTGGGATGTCTGTGCAGGGCCAGGAGTTAGAAGCCAAAACCACGGGTCTCCAACTCCAATTTTTTGGAGGAGTTTGACTGGCAGGACAGTGAGGTTACCCTGCTTTTGTCCATCACAGAGATAAGAGACAGATGTGGGATGCTTGAGCATCTCCCAGACCTCACTTTCCCCCTGAGCCCCTCTTTAAGACCAACCCGATGCTCCCCAGAGTGGTCTGAGCAGGACCCTCCATCAGGAACAGCTCTCTGGATGAACCTGAAGGAGAGCTGGAGCTTTGCCAGGCTTGGCTGTGCTCGTCTCAGCTGCAGCACAGCCTCTGCCCTCTCCTCAGAGCTTTGCCTTGGGGCTGGGGCACGACCAGCAGATACCCCTGGTGACACATCCCTGCCCTGCCCACGCTCTCGGTGTGGTGGGCGCTGAGATCAGCACCTCAGGGTGCTGTGAGGAGCCGGCTGAGCCTTGCTGGGCTGAGGACAAATCTCTGCCTTGCCACAGTTGCACCTGCAATGGGTAATGCGGTTTCAGGACTGCATTTTTGCACCCTCCAAGGTGCAGCAGATGACAGGAACGATGAGCTCGATGCACAACACAAGCACAGGAGATGAGACCTTCTGTCCTAATCCCCTCGGACCCAAAACGGGTCTAAGAGAGAAGTATCTGCCTTATATGCTGAGGCATTAATGGATTAGCACTAAGAGCCTTAGGAACTTGATTAATGATGCAACCTCCACACCCCCACCCACCTCGTCACCGGCCTTTAAAGGGCTCCATCCTCGCCTGGTCCTTGTGCTCTCCAGAACACATTCCTCACCTTGTAGGATCACGGAATCGTGGAATGGTTTGGGTTGGAAGGGACCTTAAAGACCATCTCATTTCACCCCTTTCCATGGGCAGGGACAGATTCCACTATCCCAGCTTGATCCAAGCCCTGTCCAACCTGGCCCTGGACACTTCCAGGGATCCAGGGGAAGCAACAGCTTCTCTTGGCACCCTGTGCCAGGGCCTCCCCACCCTCACAGGGAACAATTCCTTCCCAGTATCCCATCTATCCCTGCCTTCTGGCAGTTTGAAGCCATTCCCCCTTGTCCTGTCCCTCAATTCTCTTGTAAAAATTCCTGCTGCATCTTCCCTGTAGGCTCCCTCCAGGCACTGGAAAGCCCCACTTATGTCACCCCTAATCTGCACCTACACTCAGATACAGCCACGTGTCAGCTTGGGATCTCCTGTTCTCCTCAGGGAAAACCATTTCCCAGCAGGAATCAGCACTTTGTCTAATTCCTGTAGCCATAACCCAACACTTCCACTTTGAGGCCTTGCCTTCAGTCCAAAGGGAATTTCTGCAAAGCAGAGCTTTTCATGGCTAGATTTTTTCCACAATTTCAGCTCCATCAGCCTGAATTCATCTAACCAAGCTGTAAGTATTCACAGAGTAGATGGAGATCTTCCTTAGGGAAGATACTTGCTGGGAAAAACTCAGGCCATGCAGAGGAGGTAGAGGTGGTAGAAATGTGGAAATCTCTGTATTCTGAGGAATGATGCAACTTCCTTAAATCTGAAACTGAAGATCTGGCCTGTCATGTCAGCACATGGGGAAACCCCTCCCACTCATCCAGGAGCTGCTTGTTTGAACACTTTAACCTCCAAAATACCGTGATGGAAATGATGAGTAGGAAGTTTAAACCTCTGGTGCTCACCTGGCTGTGCTGCTGGCCCAGGATGCTTTAGGACATCCTCTAAAACGGGGACACAAACTCTTATTTCATCTCACCTGATCAGCAGCCTTGGTTAACCAGAGGATGAAGGAGTTGAAGACACCTTTGGGAATGCTGGAGCACGTCCTGTGTTCTCTGGGATTGTCACACAAATGACCACATGAGGCTGGGAAGGGAGAGGTGGGTAATAATCTCAGGATTCACATAAAACCACTACAGATTTTTTGGTTTAGGGAGGGCGGGTGATGATAACCAGGATTTGGTTGCTCCAGCACTTTCATGCCTCAGTTTTTGGGATGCAATAGTGATAGAGAGCAGGAAGGTGACATCTCTACCAGGAAACCCATCAGTGCTTGGAGTAATTTTCTGGTCCTGAGGAGAATTGTCAGGGCTGGCAATATCCACATTATTAAACCTCATCCACAGTGAGGTGAATGCTTCCTGTCTGAGACCAGGAATGAGCTTCGGTACCAGTTTGGGCCAGACCTGGGACTGTGGTCAAACATCTTGTACAGACCAGTTAATCCAGTACCTGTCCCTGACTGTTCTGCTCAGCATCATCACTTGGCTGGATTCAGAGAGCAGAGAAGGCTGGAGACTAAAGGAAAGCCAGGAACATGATGGAGAGGGTGGAGAACCTTGAGGAAAAGGAAATCTGACTCTGGTCAGGCTCTCAAGTGCCAGAGGGGATGTGAATCAGGGCAGAAACGCCTCCCCAGGGAAATGACACTGTGTGCAAACTGGAGGTTCCTTCCCTACCCACCACCCAACTCTGGTCCTCTTGGAAAAACTTTCAGGGGATGAGATTTAGAGATTTATTCACAACTGAGGGACCTGGGGCATTTGACACTTCCAGGGAAAGTGCCTGGATTTCTCCTGGCTTTGCTGAAAAGGGAAATGCCTTTAAAACTCCTGAACTTGACCGTGTCAGAGGATGCACCACGTGTCATTTTGGGATTCAAAACCCACCCTCTCAGCTGCTTCACTCTGCTCTTCCCAGGCACTCTCTCATTTTTTAATCTCCCTTTCATTGTTGTTTCACCTTCAGGAATGAATTTAGTTCCTTTTACCCTGGAAGTAGCCAATAGCAGGAGTTAATAATTTTCTAGTGGGGCTCCAGATCTTTGCTCTGGCTTCCCAAAAGCCTCTTGCACAGCCTGAAGACCCCTCCCAAGTACAAAAAGTGCCACTGCAACCAAATTTGGGATCTTCAGTGCTGCCCTCTGCAACAGCAGTGAGGAAGATGGAAAAGCTCCTCGAGGGAAGGGAGGACTGACCTTGTGTGGTCCAGCATGAACTGTTTGCCCATTGTGTCTCCCAAGGTGAGGGGAAGCAGGGAGAGCAGATGGGAACGATGCCCCCAGAGAGGTTTTACATAAAGAGTGTGGGATGTTCAGCTCAAAATCCAGGCCAAAGCACGGATTTCCAAGGTGGGGGGGTTGGAACTGGGTGGTCTTGAAGGTTCCTTCCAGCCAAGAATCATAGAACCAACCAGGCCAGAAAAAACCTTTGAGATCATCAGGTTCAACCTGTGACCAATCCTCACCTTGTCAACCAGATCATGGCACTGAGCGCCACGTCCAGTCTTTTCTTAAACTCCTCTGGGGACAGTGAAAATTAATATCTTAAACACCACCACCTCCCTGGGCAGCCCATTCCAATGCACAATCACCCTCACTGTGAAGAAATTCTTCCTGTGCAACCTAAACCTCCCCTGGTGCAGCTTAAGACCGTGTCCTCTTGTCCTAACCCCAAACCATTCTATGTTGTCTCAGAGAGGAAGTGTAAATACAGGCAGAAAAGTCCATGGCAGGCTGAGTGGCCCCAGGCTGGAATAAGCCTGCGAGGGAAGGGTTTGTTGGAGCTGTGGTTGCTGGGGACACCAGGAGCAGTCATGCTCTGGGTGAAGTGTCTGGGAGCACAGCCCGGCAGAACGGGTCTGGTGGGGTTGCTGGTGTGCTCACAGGTATGAAATCCTGCCCTCACCCTACCTCCCAGTGAGCTGCAAACAGCTTCCCTGTGTTGTAACAGGGATGACAACATCCATCTGTGCCCTGCCAAGTGGGGATCTGCGTGTGGCAGGGAAAATGTCCCCACGGTCCCTGTGCACCTCTGAGAACCTGTGGTTGGTGCAGCAATGGCTCTGCTCAACACACGCACGCTCCTCATAGAGAGCTGTGTGAGGATTTGCTGCTGTGTAAAACTGGCTCTTCAGCTCTGCCAATGTGGCTTTGCACTCAGGTCTCGGGTTTTATCCAGCCCCTTTCCTTGTCCCAGCCTTTGTCCCAGTTTATTCAGAGGATATTTACGCCACATCAGAAGGGAAAAGTTAAATGAAAACCCTGAGACTTCAGTCCCCTCGATGGTAGTAAAAAATGTTGTTACTGATTTTACTTGTATCTTACATTGCTTTGGACTTACAAATGCTCTTGGGCACCAGGTCGAGATGCAGATTTGCCATCACAGTAGAATTGATCTGATTTCATTAAAGTTGAAAGAGCTACTGTGGCTCTACACCTTTGAAATGAATCCAGAATTTAACCTGGCACTTGACTCTATTATATTCATATTGGGCATTACAGTCTGGGCAGGGGAGAGAAATTGGCTCTGTTGGGTGGAGTTTGCAGAAGCCTGGCTGTGCCATTGATGCAAATCCCAGTGCAGATGGATGCTTCCAGAGAACAAGGGCTTCCTTTGCATTTTTCCTCTTCCAAACCCTCTGTCTCGATCTGCTGAGCCTCCACCCTTGGGGCTGTAGGAATGTCACCACCTTGCCCAGCTCTGACTCTCCAGAGCTGTAGCCCCAACTCTTTAATGAGAGGTGGGATGATTCTTAATGGAGCATTTTCCCCTCCCTTCCAGTAGTGGAGTCCCCTGAGGATAATCAGGAATGCACTGGTAATTTTAAGGAATTAATTAGCCCTGAAGTGTGTCTGGGCCTGTGCATGGATAACCTGACTGCTGACTTGAGTCACTGGGAACTTTGGCTACCACTAAACCCAGTGCCAAATCCCTGGCACGGTTTCAGCATGACCTTGCACCACTCTCAGGGACAAATGCCAGGCGTGGATCAGAAGTCAGCACAGGTCCACCCTGTTTTGAAGGCTGAACTTGACAGGATGGACATGTCTAAACCATAACAGGTGGATAAGTCCCAGAGAATGGAAAAGGCACTCTTTGATTTATAGATATTGCAATAAAGGTTTTTTATGTTGCCTCTGTTGGTGGTGGCTTTGTTGAAAATGAATGTCTTAGACACAGACAGATGAGAGTATCCTGAGGGCTTTCCCCTGCAAGAGCCTCAGTTTTCTTTTGTTAATGGCTTCAGAGTGAACCCACTCAGTCCTCCAGTGCTTTGAAGTACCTGCATTGTTAGGGCCATTTAAAACCATCATCAGTCTGATTCTCCCTCTCCTGCACTCGCTGCCAAGAAAGAATCCCGAGTTAACACATCTCTTGTTTGCCTCGGAGATAACAGAGCAGCTTCAGAGCACGGGCTGTGCCCCGTGTGCCCCAGCAGGGCTCTCTGTGGTGGTGGGGACATCTCCTCTGAGGTGGTGTGGGGAGTGGTGGGAGCTTCCTTAAAGCTTCCCTCACCTGCAGGTGCAGCCTTGTCCGGGCTCTTCCCAGAATCACGGAGCAATGTGGTCCAGAAGGGACTTGGGAGGGCTCTGATCCAAACCCCGATTCACAGTTAAATCCAAATTCAAAGTTATATTGCTCGGGGTCATACTCAGTAGTATTTTATCTCCATGGATGGAGACCCCCAGGATTTCTGGGTCACTCCTCCAATTTTTTTTTCTCTTCATGGTGGATTTCCCCCACCCTCAGTCCCCTAATGTCTAACTGGGATTTCTATTTTTGCAATTAAAATCGATCGTCTCTTTTCCTTTCCGTGTGGACATCCAAGGAAAATCTGACTCTACATTCTCCATACCCTCCCACTGGGGAGTTGAAGGCAGCAGTGAGATCCCTCTTGGACATTTCTTCTTATGGCTGAACAAACCCAGATCCCTCAGCCCCTACTTCAAAATCCTACCCTTTATCTCCTTAAACACGTCAGTATGTGTATATAGATATATATATATATATATACATATATACATAAATAAAGATAAAAATAAAGATAAAAATAAAGATAAAAATAAAGATAAA
>VZTX01024978.1:90288-216864 GCA_013400915.1 Pardalotus punctatus | reverse complement strand
GCCCTCTGAGAGGGCTGGGAGGTGGCTGTAAGCCCTCTTAGCTCTACAAAAATACTCACTGGCACTTCCCCAGTGAGTAATGGTAAGAGCAGGAGTCATGTGGGGACTTTACTCTGCACACCCAGCACGTCTAAATTCCCATGTTGCCCATAGTTTACACCAAAAGTACACAACCATGGCATGGGAAAGTAAATAACTCCCCTGCAGCCTCTCAGTGTATTTTCTGTGTATCCTTGCCTGCACCCAGGACACTGAGCAGGACTTCACCTCCCCCTGCAGCTGGGCTCTGACACAGCTCCAGGTTCAAGCGCTGTGTCCTGTGGTGGGTGGTGGCACGGAGGGCAGGTGACCTGCAGACCTTTCCAAACCAGACACCCAGCTCCTGGGTGTGCAGAGAATTTCTCTGCATTACAGAGGGGTCACTCTGAGTTCAGTGCATGTAGTACACGGCTGGAGAGGAGGAGCCAGACCCCAGACCCGAGGGTCCAGGCTGCAGAGATGCCCTCGCTCTTCCCTCACACAACTGCAACACACTGGCCGGCAAGAAAATCTCTTTTTTGCAGCTCTCTGCTCTTCCCACTCAGCAGTGAACCTTCTCCACACGTGGAGCTGTATTTAAGGTACAAATAGGATGTCATCCTTTTTTCCCCCTTCTCTCTATCACAGCCTGTGTGGCTTTGTGGAATTGTCACTCCAACACTCGTGCAGTTGTGTCAGGCTCTGAGTGCGCTTGTGCACGTAAGCCCTGGAGAGCCCCTCAGCTGCAGAATTACGGCAGCTGCACCATTGCCCTGCCCCTTTGAGGGAGATTAAATCCCCTCATGTAAGGGATAATCTGACCTGGACAACAGGAGTCCTAAAAAAAGGCTAAATGTACTCCTAATGAAGAATGTGTGTCTCAGTGAGAAGCTCCACTGCCTGAAAACAGTGATTCACGGTGAAGTTAAAGTCACTGTGCATTTTATCCTTCCTTGTACCAGTTAATACGGAGCATTTACACTGATGACTCTCACCAAGAATCTTGTGGCTGTGATGTAAATCAGTGTAGCTCCACTGAAGTGATGGAACTGTGCATATTTAGATCAGCTGTGGAGCTGGCCCTCTATATATTTTCCAGAGAAACAGCAGGACTGAAGACAAGGAAGCAGGGCCTAAATGACCAAACTAAAACCAACCCCCAAAATGTAGAGGGTACAGAAAACACAAACCAAAAAATATCCCCCCTTATGGTTCTGATGTCTTTTGATACTGTCAGCTCATTTCCATTAATTTATAACAACGACACTGTATGCTCACAGGAATTTTGCCACAGACATCACCGTGGTCAACTCAGCATGATCAAACCTAAGCTGGAAATAACAAATCCAGCTAAATCACACCTACAATTTTCTTATGGGATCTATGTATGTATTTTTCCCACCACAGGCATCCTCCCTCAAAAATACACAGTTTACATGCCTTTGGTATTTTTCATGGTTCATTACTCAAGGTAATTTATGACAAGTTGATGCTGCTACAGTACATAATTTTGTAATTTTCTGCAGTAAAACCATTGCACTGCCTAGTCTTGGTTCTTTATTACATTTGAGGTCACTTGAAAGGGTAATTTAATCTACTGAACATTAAATCTGCAATAATTCAATACTTTGAAGATATTTGAAAGCAGTACTCTCCTCCTCTTCTGCAGGAGCACGTGGCCAGCACTGAGGGTAGCACAGAGCCATGGCCAGGTGTGGCTCAACTTTGGCTGGAATAATCTACTGCCAGGGCCACAAAACACCTTGGCGGTCACCTCTGAAATTCCTAACGTGTTTGGAGTACCTTGGGTGGATTTGTATGGATATGCTGAATGCCTCTTTTTTTATTAACAGACAAATGTGCACAAGGCCACCACAGAGGACAGACTCCTACTTTAGAAAGAACTTGGGGATGGATGGAGAAGCCTGTGGGTGTCTCTCAACAGGGTTTGCTTCAGTGGGAGCTAAGCAGGCTCTTGAGCATTTTCTCCACCACTGTTTACACAGCCAAACCATTGGGAACCCTCAAGATCCTCTAAACTTGAAAAATTTGCTGCTAAAATGCTCAAGGAAATGTGGCTGCACAGGAACTGGCTAAGTAATAACACCAGAATAGCTTCAATATTGCTCCATATCCTACAGCTTTGCCTCAGATCCCCCAGGACTCCAGGTTTTGCCCACACCAGTGAAGAGCAAAGCTTTGCATTCGGGGTGGTCGTTGTGGAGTAACAACTGCTGTGGTGAAAGGAGTGGTTCAGGGGATTAGCACACCAATATTTTTTCCTCTGCAGAAGCCATAAGCAAGTTCTCCCATCCCTGCCAAGAGATCAGAGCCTTCAATGACATTTTAAAATTGTCTCACCATAAACTTTTAAAAACAATGTTTAAATCATCTCCTGCCTTGGGAGGACTTGAGAAAGAAGAGAATGGGGGGAAAAAAATCGATAATCTCTGAGAGGCCTGAGCTGCTGACAAGTTAAGCAGGAAAAAAGGATGTCCTGGACAGCCCAGCACCAAGGGCCGTGATACTGACTGCCAGAACAGAATCGAGCTTTTTTGCAGTATTGCCAGAACTGAAAGGGGACTAGAAAGAAGGAAAAACACTTCTATCCCTCTACTTTACAGACCTTTTGCTTCATCAAGTCTCTCTGGATAGGAAAACTTCAATTTTCCTTCACTGCCTTAAAGAAAGGCAGTAAAAACTGGCGTCAACCTTGTTTAAAGAGAAGTGAGTCTGGTTGAAATCTCATACCGTGTGCCTTCCTTACTGACAACCTTTATTTTATGTGTGACCTCAATGGCAGCAGGACGTGGATCCTTTTCCATTAGAAAAGAGCTACAGCTGTCAGACCTTTCCTGGCTGGACAAAAATTCTTCTTTAGCAGGCATTGCAAGGGCAGATCACCTTTACGGGACCTCCTGAACACACTGGGGCCATGCCTGGCCTGGGGGATGGTGCAGGGAGAGCCACAAGCTGGTGTGGAGCTGGAAGGACAAGCAGAGACTCCCCGTCCTGGACTGTGCACATCCTAAATGAGCCAGTGAGAGATTCCTGCCCACCTCCAGCTGCTGGCACTCCCCACTCCGTGATGAGAAACCCATCAGAAAGCTTCCCTTATTTCAGAGTCCAGCCACATCCAGTTCAGGAAGGGAAATGATAATGAGCAGAATGCTGGAATACCTCCAGTGACTTGAAGAAATTTCTGTAATACACAGAAATGTGCTGATTGCAAGTGTTGATGCCTGGGACACGCTGAGGCTGGAAACTGTTCACATCCTCCTCCACTTTTCCTGCCCTCTAGGATTTTCCACTATGTGCATTTCTCCATCACTTCTCTTCTTTCTCCACAATTAACTCTTGTTTTCCTACAGACACCTGTATTTCACTGCTGCCCCTCTCCTGTCTTTCTTCAGCACAGGAGGGGAGGAGAAGGGATAGGGTTGTTGGCAGGGAATATTTTGGTAGCTCACCTTTGCCATCTCACTCCCTGGCTATTTGACCATGGAGCTGTTCAGGAGGAGCAGGGGTAATTGCAGGAGTGCTTGGACAGCAAAGAGGTTGGAATAAACAAATGATTCAGGTTCTCTGGAGAAATTTCAGGCATGACCTCTGCTCTTCAGTTGTAGCAGCCCAGTGCTTTGCTATTTTACCCCTGCAGCTGCCCTAACCAAGCCTGTCTGTGGCTCAAGAAGCTGTGAGTCCCTGCACAGGAGAATTTAGATGCAAGATTTCCTGGGGGATCTTCGCTTCTTGCCTTCCTCCTCACTTAAAGGGGAAAAAGTAGCCTTGTATATGGACTTTTGATTTATGAAAGAAGGAACCCAAACACACTCTGCTTGTTTCAGCTGAGCTGTTAGCCATCCAACTAACTTGTGCTGAGTCTCCAGTGATTCCCAGCTTTGGCTGTAAGAGCCTGCATTGCTGTTTCCCTCTGAATTTCAATCAGGTGTCATTACTGTGTGCTGCCCACATTCTGCTCACGATAGATGCCTCTCGTAAGGTACTGGAATTGCTCAACGCAGTGAACTTATTCTCTTTAAGAACCTGAATCACACTAAGTGCTTCACTTACCATCTGCTTTTTTGATTTGCTTACTCTTCTGCTCGCACTGTCTGCAAGAGCCATTTGTTTCCTTGCCTATAAATCCGTGGTCCAGAATAAACTGCAGTGTTGTCGGCAGTGTTGAAATATGGCTCGAGAATGGACCTACAAAAGAGGCTGCAAGCAAAACTTAGCACACAGTCAAACGATCTGTAATTGGATTTTGAGGCCAAAACATTATAATAATGAAAAGAGTGAAAGAAATAAACAAGATCGTTTATTTTATTTGATCATTAGCAAAACTCCTTGGTTACGTGTGATAATTGCTGGCAACAATTTACATACAGAAATAGTGCCTGAAAAATGTTTAAGCCTGTTTCTTTAGAAGAGATCCACTACCAGCATACCAATTATATGACATAAAGTGCATTGAGCTCAGAGAAATCCCACAAGGCTTTCAGCAGCATAACCTGCTAGCCTTTCCCTGCTCTGTGCCTGGGATTGCTTCCTGGATGGACTGATTTAAGCAAGGAATACACATTCTCAGCAATCTGTCATGTATGTTTACAAAATTACCTCTAGAGAAGCCCATAGGACAGCCTGGGAATGAGAAGTGACACAAGATCAAGATCTTCAGTCCTCACTCTGGTAACATACTAATGGATCATAATGGGTGATTTTGTGTAAGCAAGGCACGCGGGTACATCTCCATTAAGAACCTTTCTTATCAGCCTGTGTGTTTTAAGAAAGCAAAGTTTAGAAATTTGCTGGAGTTTACATCCATTAAAATAAAGAATGGAGGAAAATAAAGAATGGAGCTCCAGCTTGTTCCCCTGAGAATGTACCGTCCTGGGGGTTGATTTGAAGGCCACTAATAGAAAGAAATTTATTGACTTCAGAACTGGAGTCCAGTGGGTAAAGAGCAAAATGCAAGAAGGCACAGGCAGGGAGGGAAGCAAACAGCCATACCCATGGATATATAGAGATTTACCATCAGAGGAAGGATCTGCAAACGAGAAAGATGTCTGCTGGCTCATTTTGTGAGCTGGATTTTGAAATTAAGGGGGCTAGAAATAGGAAAATACACATATTTTCCACTTCCCCACCAGTTTCTGGGCTGGCCTGCCTATCTTTTGCAGAAAAAAACTTCAAAACTTTGCTTCTGCAGCCTTTGCCAAAAAGTCTCTTCTTTTTTGTGTACCCCTGGTCCTCCTGCAGAGCAGGGAAATGGAGCGGCAAGGGGAAGATGGACGTGACAGATGTCCACACTTGAGCCAGTCATCTCAGTTTTTGCACAGAATATCTGGGTTACAGACCACATTGCCCATTTGCAGCTCTGGATGTCGCTCCAGCTCCTGAGGCAGTTTCCAGTGATCCAGAAAAGGAAATGTGTTGAGGACAGCAGCACATCTCCTTCCCTCCAGACAGGCATGGTGGGAATGGCCCCACTCCCAGCACCAATGGGGCAAGGCCAGGGCTGGTGCTGGCTCCAGACAGGGTGGGCAGTGCTGCAGGTTGAGGTGGGTGGGCAGTGCCTCCTCCTGGAGCTGCAGATGGCAACACGAGCTATAAAATGCCATTATTTACAGCGCAACAGATAGCAAAGGACAGGGCTGGATGAACAAATCAAAAGAAAGTCTTGCTCAGTTTTCTGGAGTTTTCTCTCTGAATTCAATGGTTGGACTTGGTGAAAGGAGGCATCAAAAACCAGAAAGCAGGAGGGAAGCTGGATCAACAGTCACTGTCCCCAGAGCTGTCTTTTCAGGAGGTATTTTCATCTCCAGGTCTAAAGGTCCTGAAGAACATCTGGGCTGAATTTGAATCTGATGTTGTAGTTTATTTCTCAGCCATGCTTATCTCTAGTTCAGACATTGTTTTTTGCAATGACATTACTCATTGTCTGTTACAAAGGTTGTTTTTTCCCTCCAAACATACAGTAATGATTATTTGATTATTAGACAGCAACATTATTCCCTGATTATTGTATATAAAAGCAGCAGGAGAGAGATATGGATACTGCTGTAAGACCTTCAGAGGGAAGTGAGTCTTTCACTGTTTAGGCTGTTAGACTACATGCCTTAACTCTGCCTGGACCTCAGCAGGGAGATCTAAGATCTGGATCACGTCTTTTGATACAAGCCTTAAGGCTTAAAAAACACCTCTTTGAAATTTTACAGCCCCCTTATGTACTAGAATCAATATTTAATCCATTCAGAGGAATGACTGGGGAGAAGTGACCTGTGAGAGAAGAGCAGGGTACCATCAGGAAGGTAAGTGACAGGCTGGTAACAGCAGAATGACATTTTACAGTTCTGAGACCCTTTGCTGCACAGGGAGAGGCAGTGCTGACAGCAGCTGCTGTGTCCTGCTCTGCCTGAGCCCTGCCCCAGCCAGTCCTGCTGGACACACACCTGACCTTTCTGGAGGGGTGAGAAGGCAGAGGGATGTCACATTTGCTGAGGACACTGTAATGGAGCTTTTGTCTGTTTTCATGCACATGCCTTTAACACACCAGGCTGGTGTGGCACCCCGCTAGAGCTGCTGGCTGAAATGCTTCTTGTGCTGTGCTGCTCTTTCAGGCTGTACTTTCTTGTCTAATGATGCTCTGGAAGTCAGGGAAGTGAGGAAACCCAGATAACCTTGCAAAAAACAGCAGAGAGGGTCCCTGGTAGAATGAGGGAAGGAAGGGCACAATCTGTGCTCAGACATTCTTCAAACCCTGCCATGAGGCATTTTACAGCCACGCCAGGTCCTCCACACCCATGGAGTCACTGGCACAGCTGCTCAGATGTATTACCTGGGATCTATTTTCAGCATATTTTCATATTTGGGCACAGCCTGGGTTGGTGCCCCACCGTGCTGGACATGGGACAAGGACCACAGAGCCAAGATTTGAAGCGATGGACCCGAATGGCAGAGCTACAGGCGAGCACAGCATGGAAGGATGGCTTGGATTTTACCTTCCAGCCAAACTTTGCTTCCTTTCCAGTCATTTCTTTCTCTCGTGCTGCTATCTTTGCTCATTGGAAAGGCACATCTTGTGCCATTTCCCCCCTTCCATTTTAGTCCAAATACTGACAGTGGGATGAATTAATGGCACACTTTTTTCTAGTCTAGCAATCTTTGTCACAAAAGTGAGGGAAAGCATGCAGTGAAAATGAAGATCTATCAGCACTGCCACCTGACTGATGGCTCACTCTGAGAGCCGATGCTAAGATGAGAACAGAAGATGAAAAAAAAACCCCTCTTTCTTATTTTAATACCAAGAACAGTACACAGAACCTGTATCCATCTTTTTGACAAAGGCTGTAATGAAAATGGCAGCGTGCTGGAATGTCACCATACCCCTGTGATGGGCTGTAATTTGCCCCCTCCACGGGCACTGCAGGCAGTCAGCACTCTGTCTGCAGGTATTTGGGTTAAAAATGCCACTGTCACTCACTCCATGTTGCCGTCACCTAGATGGTATTTCAAGCCCTTCACACCACACAAGTTTTATCACACATCCTCTTTTCTAGGAGTTAATTGGGCAGAGACACCAAGTGCAGCCTGTTTGTTTCCTCAGAGTCAGTAACCAGCCACATTTGATGTATGTATTTTTTATATGCAACACCAGCTAAAAAACGATGTATTGAAATGAAATTCATGGCACACATCTTCAGCTGTCATGCCGCAGGCATGTTCTTCACTGACCTTTTCCTCGGTTCTAGCTTTTAGGATACCACAATCCTCCCTGAACCTTCACAGAAACAAAAATAAGAGTGATCTTGTTTTCTGTATTCCCTGGCAAATCTTACTATTTTCTTTTCTCAAGACAAAGGCGGGGCTGGGTACTACATAGTTAAGATGCTGTTGTCCTAGGAACAGCCTAGGAAAACTTGGCTTGGACTTCAGCTCTCCTGGTACAAATTTTTGTGAATTTTGAAGACATTGCTTGTCTTCAAATCCATCCTGGGAGCAGGAGCAGCCTTCACCTGAAAGAAGAGCTGTGTGATTAATGCTATACAGGAGCAAACAAGGCAGTGTGATGCTGGGATGAAGGGTAAAGTGTTTGTCTGCTCCCTTCCTCCAGCAAACCAGCTTTGCTCATCAGTGGGAGCCCTTCCCTTCTTGGATTTCAGGACAATCCCCTGGATGTGAGAATTTTTCCTTTTCACCACAATGTGGAGGAAAACCATATTCCCTTTCTTTCCAGGGGAATATCAAGATTGCTCCTTGAATGTGGGCCTTGACAAGGGGTCAGATGGAGGCAGCAAGAGAAGAGGAGTAATCCAGGGGATTGCCCTCCTGACTTCTAAATTCAACAATTTCAGCAAAGGATGAGGCAGGCCCTGGACATCTTTTCCTCCAGCTTTGGCATAGGCAGTGTGAGCCCATCAAGAGCCTGCTGCTGATGGGCCATAACAGGGATGTAGGACTCACTCTTTCCAATAGGATGGGGCATTTGGCAGCAATTCAGCTCTCTTTGTATTGGATCTGTCCTGTTCCAAAGCCCTTGGTTCACTAATCCTCACTTGTTTCCTGCTTTGAGCAATTTACATAGTTATTAGGCCCAGCTCTCATTCTCTTCTGTAAAACATGCAGAGGACAGGGCTGAATGAGAGGGGAAATTTGATTGCTTAGTATTTTGTCTGCCTGTTACTATCGGTAGGGAGCAGCCACACAGCCTGGCAACAGCCTACAGAGAGTCTGAAATGCTCTAAAATTAAAAAGACCCAGATTCACACCTCCTGACTCCTCATTCTCACAGGCCAAAAGGAAAAGAAAAAAGGAAAAAGAGAGACCGAAAGGAAAAAGAAGATCATTTGTTTGCAGGATGTTTCTGTATGTGTGTGTTTTGCAGAAGGTTAATTGGAAAGGGTGTTTCTATGCCAACAGGGGCTGGGAACAGACGGCTGAACCTGGAGAAGCATCCTCCCCCAAGGAAGTGTGTTGGATCCATGGATGGTGTGGCCCCATGGCTGCACATGGAGCAGGCCAGCAGGAAATACTCTGGACCATGAGTCTCCCTTCCAGTGAGTGGAGGAATTATTTGACTTGCATCCTGCCCTAACTCTGGGGGGGCTCCAGGCTGTGATTTTTGGACCCTCCCCTCAGGCAGAGGTTGGCAGCGCTGGGCTGAGCTGGGCACCTGCACAGGGGAGGCAGATCCTTCCCATCCTACCCAGCCCTGGTGCCTCTGTGGGAAGGGTGAGCAGGATCAGCCCCAGACCAGTTCAACAGCCAAGTCTGGAGCTGATGCCGCGGCTGCTCCCCCTCTCCAGCAAGGGGCAGGCACTGGAGATGGTGGTGGTCACTCAGCCCTGGGGCTCTCTGGTGCTGCTGCATTGTTTTTGGACAGTGGAGCCCTGGTTTGATTGCAGGCTTTAGAAGCAAATGCCATAAAGATACCAAGTACTTGACAATGGGAAGTATTCAGATTGTAGTTATCTGTTCCAACCCTCTCCCCTCAAACATATTTCAAGTCTGGCAACAAGCACAAAGTGTTTTTAAGGGAAATAATTTTAATAAGTGCATATCAAACCTCCGGATAAAATAAAAAGAGAATACTATGAAAATTTGGCTTAAAACTACTAAAAGAAGGCAGATTATGTTGTGGTTCCTAATGACTCATTTTTCACGCAAGAACCATAATTTGAGATGGCTTTCAGGACTGTCTTGGGAGGAAGATCCTGCTCCACACACTTTTCCATTCTGAGACATTTGAAGTGCAGATGGGGAAGGAGGCGGCTTAGGCGGCCTCTGGATGAGAAGCTACAAATAGGCTCTAAATGGAAGTGTAAATCATTTATCCTGGGTTTCCGAGGTCAGTTACATAATCACAGTGGTAGACAGGTCTCCAGGACATTCAGATCATTCTCCCCAGGCTGAGTTCAGCACCTTTACACAGGTCTTCAGAGGAAAAACAAAATGCCCTACAAGCTGAGGTCACTTGAGCCTCCCCAGTTGAGGTTTTGCAGCTGGACTGGCCAACACCCCTTGGGTCAATCACAATTTTGGCCCTTGGTCAAAGTCATTTCTCTCTTAGCTCATGTCTGCAGTGATTGTAGCGGGTTTTACTTTCCCCAAGTTAAGCTCAAAAGAACCAACGCCACTTCAATAAGCTATTTCTGTAAATCAGCCTTGGAAATAATTACCAGGAGACAGAGCCACTACAAATCTTTACCCTGCTTAATGGCTGAGCCACTTTCCATATGGGACAAGGCAGCACTTTGCTGCCTGCCACGGTCAGTAATGAAACCAGGGAACAGCTCTGCTCCTCCCTTTGATCTGCAGCATCTGCTGAGGTACCTGCCTGCCTCAGGGTCGGTGCATTCACAGCTTTAACACTTGCCAGAGGAGTTAGTCAGCGTCCCTAGCATTCATCACAGAAGTGCCTTTCTAGCGAGTGTGGTGTGCCCCTGTATCTGTTCTTAATCAACACATAGGTCCTGTCTGCACTGCAAAGCTTTGCCAAGGTAACTCTGAAATGATGGCTTAGTTTATTCAAAGGAATGACATAAGCTACAGCAAGAAATACACCGACTCTAGTTACAGTCACAAATTATCTCCAGGACTGAGTTATAGATAAAAGTTCCACCAGCACAGCAATGCTCCTTAGGGATACCATTTTTTCATGACATTTCTGAGCCAACACAAGTCATGTGAAGGCAGCTATGCCAGCATAAAATTTCTTTTGCTAGCAAAGAAGTGTTGGCCAAAAAATTTAAATTCTTAGCTTTTATTGCTTTCCCAGGAGAAGGTTCTAACATAGACTCAGCCGTAATTTGAGCACTGGGGACAGAGTAATCTACTACATTGAAATCACTTCTCTCAGCAAGGTAGGCAATGTACCTCCCAGAGCTTTTATTCTGTGCTAGACTGTGCTATTTGCAGTGCCCTAACATCGTGTAATTTTCTTCTCGTTTTATGCAGCCAGAGACTCTCCCCACCAAAGAAAATGTTCCAAGCAAATAATGGGGGAGATGAGCCACTTCATTTGTGCATGAGGAAACAATTTGTTGGAGAGCTGTGAGGCAGCAAATGGCCTCAGCCTCCCTGGGCATGTTCCTCAGGTCCATCCACAGCACCCTGTGCCCAAAGCCAGCAGCTGCAGCAGCTACAGCTGATTCTGCTGCAGCAGAGAGGAATGAGAGACAACCTCCCCTACTGCCGTAATCTGCACCCCAGCAAGTGCCAGAGGAGATTCCAAAAAATATCTGAACTATGGGATAACAGCACCTGAATCTACTGATTCTTCATAACTGCTCAATGTGTGATTTGAGCTCTGCCAGAGGGGTCCTGCTTGCTTCCATCAGATCTAGAGCAGCCAGGCAGAGAGGGAGGGAGCAGGCAGAGCTCGTGTCCTGCTTGAAATTCCTCAGGAACGCACTAGGATGTGGTGTCTGTGCTTTTGACCATGCAATCTGGATTGTAATGTTTATGTTTCTGCTATTCTCTAGGTGCAGGGCTATAAAATTAGCATTCACATTCAGATTTATAACCCAGTAAAGGTGAGTTCCCTCTAATAAAAACAAGCTCATTTATGAGACCAGATTTCAGGCATGACTTGCAAGAGGGAAAACAACATCCTGTGTGATTCTAATGGCCCACACCTCAGTAGGCAGACACAGAAGACATTTTTCTGCAGCTCTGCTTCTTCTCTCAGCCTTCCCTCATCTGTGCAGTGTCTGTGAGTTATTGTGAAGTCCTCTGATGCTGCTTTGAGGTGTAGACATGACACTGACCCTCTGCAGTGATCCCAGGTCTCTGTGTATACGCCCTGGGGGAATGGGAACAAGTTCAAACCCTCCCTCAGCTTCCCATCTCACACTGATAAACACCCTGGGCCAAGATTCCTGCCTGAGGTGCCAAATGGTGGCCACAGAGGCTGGGCAGGACAAAAGCCCATATGCTGCTGCACTGCTGTCAGTGCCCTCACGGCCATTTAACACTCCTGGCACACTTGCTGTGGTGATTTGTGCCTGGGTTCATCCCCACACAGCCAGGCATCCTTCTGCCACCCATCCCGAAGCAGGAGACCCTGGAATCAAGGGGGTGGAAGGCATCTAAGGGTGGTTTTGGACTGGTCAGGTTGGGGGAGCAAGGGGGACACCTCAGAGCATACACTCAGATAGATTTTAGCCTCTGACACAACGGGTTGTGAATTATGGGGCAGGAAAGCACGAGCAATCAAAGACTAAAAGCCACAATTTCTCTCTCCGTATTTACTGTACCAATAAAATATCTTCATAGCAGCTGGCTGCAATGTAAATCCTCTTTAAGAACTAATGGCTGTGCAGGGGACCATTAAGAAAACAGCTCCATCATTAAGGCTGTTGGTTGGGAGACTCTTTGTGGTGTTATTCTGCAAGGCTGCATGGAGCTGCTCTGGGCTTCACTGCTGTGCAGCAAGCCCTCCCTGGGCCATGCTCCAGATCATGGCTGGATTTCAGGGTGGATTTTCTCTCTCCAAATCAACAATTTGCTAGAAAACAGCAAAATCAGCTCTGCCTTCCTGCAGGTGCCTACCATGGCCTCTGGTCAGAAGCTGCTTGCTGGCCGTGGAACTGGTGGGCTGTCACTAAGTGTGACCCCATCACAGCCAGGAAAAGCTCAGAGCACACAGAGGGGTCTGAGCACTGCTCCAAGCTCAAAGCCCTTCCCATGACCAGCACAGGACAGTGCAGTGCCCTGCTGCATTTCTGTGCAGTGCTTGTGATGCACCATTCCCCAGCAAACCCCACCTTGAGCAGCCTTTTCCCTCTGCCAGCTTGTGAGCCTTGCATTCTTTTTCAAGGCCTTTTGAATGCAACACTTTCATGAGTACATTTTTAAAAAAAGAAGAAATCAGCTATCACCTGAAAAATATTTAATTAGTTGCAGAATCAACTCCTTTTGAAGTAGTAATATAATCTTTCATGTCTCTCTTTGTTCCTGGAGCATCTGCCTTTAATCTAACATCTTGCAGGCTTTCCAAACAGTGCCTGGCTCTGTGCTGCTGAGCTGCTGGGATGCTGCACTCTGAGGATGCTCTTCCACACCAGTAGAAACAGAGAGGTCCCTGTCCATCTCACCACACCTCGGGGTCAGACTTGACTTCTTGATGCCATTTGTCTGGAATGCTGTGAAGGACACAGGGCAGGCTGAGGCACGACAGAAGTGATCAGAGCAGAGAGACAAACAGTGATGCTGCCCTGCTCGATGGCCTCGATCCAGTTTTGCCTGTGTTGGAGGGCACTGGGAGAAACAAGGATGAAATCAAAGCACACTGCAGGGATGAGAGCCTGGGGCACAGCACTGATCAAACAGCAACTGCCTTTCTCTTTCTTCCAGCACAGCAGCCTTCCTCAGCTTCCTCCAAGCAGAGCTTTGGGATCACCTTGTTGTGCACTGGGCAGATTGGCACAAACCTCACCCCAGCCCCCGGCTACACCAGCCCACGAGCAGCGGCACCAATACAACCCAGCACCCTGACAACCCCCAGTTCCCTCATCTTCTCAATCTTCTGACGTCCCCTGGGTCAGGCTGGAGCAGTCACCCCAGCTCCCTGCCTGGCCAGCAGCCCACACTTGTGCCCAGGCCAAAGGAAGCAGATAACTGCTGACCTCCTGCTGTGGTGGCTCCTGTTGCAGAATCTGGGTCACTCTGCTCTGCCTGACACCGACATTCTGGATCACCACTGAGTTCCCCTCGCTGCTCTTCGGCTTGGCTGATGCTGCCCAGTGGCCCAGCAGGGACTGGGGAGGGACAGACAGTGCAGTCCCCTCAATCTTGATTTCTGCCTTCACCAGCTCTGCATGAGGCTCCCACATTAAGGTATGGATGCTGCAGAGCCTTTGCAACCCCACAGGCTCCACTAGAAGCAGCCTCATATTTCTCAGGTGATGGAGCAGATGCTGAGCCCAGCACCCCAAGTCCAGCGCCCCATGACTGCAGCCTCTTCCAGCAGCTGCAGCCAAACCCCATGAAATGGGCTGACTCCATCTCAGATTCAGATTTACGCTTTACAATGTGCTCTCAAGCAGAGAAGTTGGCACAAGGAGCATGCTCTTGCTGGGTTCTGGCTGGCAGCTGCCTGGCAGGATTTAATCAGTTATGTTCATGAAATCTGACCCAACCTGCACCTGCTGACCTTGGCCCCAAGACTTGCAACAAGTCAAATGAACTGGGGCTCGCAGAACCATCATTATCTTTTTCTAAGAGCAGGTAATCGTCCATCCAGTGCATCTTGAGGATTTTCATGGAATCGGCATATGGGTTACCACTTGTATTTATCAGATATTCACAGAGAAAGTGTCCTGTGTAAAATAAAGAGAAAAGATCATCCACATATGAGATAAATTAAAAATAGATGCATTTTCACACAAAAGCTCTCCTCCACTCCTCGTCTGGCCACGTATGCAGGGAATTACCTGCAGAATTTGTGTCTTCCTGCTCCCACATAGGTGCACTGAAGAAGACAAAAGTCTGAGTTGCTCATTATGAACCAACAAGCCCTGGCTGCTTTCTCTGAATTCCAGGGGACCTCACTCTCCATGGCCAAATTGTCTCAGTGATCACTTCAAAAGAAGGAACCATAATGATGAGCTCAACCCCAGTGAGAAGACACATTAAGAACAGCCATTTCTGTAAAAAAAAAAAGGACATTTTCTTCCAATTTGGCACAAAGGTGACAAGGAGAATACCCTGTAGGAGGAAAAATAAAGAAAATTTTGCTTTTGAAGCCTTTTAAAATGGGTGTATGGATGTAACCACCAAAAAGTTTTCATTGAATTTTAATTAGATGAGGACTTGATGGGTTCATATTATTCTGTTGTTAAGGTATTTGAGATAAATAAAATGAGCCAGCAAGGATGGGTGGTCTCATAAAGGATAGTCTCCAAATGAAGGTTCATTTACTAATTAAGTAAAGATTAACATGGCTCACTTTAGGGCTCTACAGGGTCACTTGGAGGTGGACGATTTTCACACTGACCTAAGGGATTCTCCCTTCTTTTCCAGAATGGATCAGATCTTCACAACACAGCCCTGCTTGGTGTATCCAGAACTGATAATGTGTCCTGGCTGAATGTCCCACCTTGGCCATTGACTGCTCAGGTTTGTGCATGATGGGACTGAGGCTGGTGGTAATTCCAGAGTACATTTACATCCTGTTGACTGTGCTGGAAGCAGTAACTGCAGGGAGAGTGGATGTTGTAACTCTATTTTTACAGCCTGCTGAAGTTTTCACCTTGATCATTAGAAACCACAGTGCACAACAGATGGCTGATTGACGCCATATAATTTGGCTTTATCACAGCCTTTCTCCTGACTTCCCTTTTTTTGAGGGGTGTGTGTGAATCTTTTAGCATTTCAAATATAAACTTCATTATAAATCATGTAGTAATTTTGTGACTGAAAAGCTACAACCGTATCATCAGGAGCTGACCTTGGAATTAAATGTTTTCCTCTGAAGTTCTGACTTGATAAAATGTTCCTGCATTTCCATGCTTGGTGAAACTCATCATGTGAGTAGGCAGCCGTGAGATTTTCTGGGTCTGCTTTCCAAGCTTGGCTAATCACACAATTTTAATAGCAATAAATCACTATTTCAACAAAGGGCTGCCTCTTCAGCAGAGACGTGCAACTTTTACTCACAAAGGTATGGATTTATCATGTTTATTAATAGACATGCTCCACTGCTTTGTCTTGCTTTGTGTACTGCAAGCGATGACTCAGCCCTGTGCCATGGGCATGCAAATATTATTAATAAAACCTTATTCTGCCACATTTAGACAGATTATGGACAAACGATAAGGAGGGATTTGCATATAAGCAGCCCCATCAGAAGTATATGAGAGAGGATCACAGTTTCTGGTAAATTAGATATGCCATTTCCTCTGGAGAGAAAAAATCTAAAATTCAGGTGGTCTATCAGGAAGTGTTAGAGCCTCAAACGTATAAATACTCTGCTGGTGTTCGCTGGGGTCCTTCATCTTGTCCATAAGCATGTCAAGATAGCTCCAGAGGAGGATTTTGAAGGCTGAGGGAGCTCTGCCCATGCTGGGGATGGGGTGGGTCCCAGCTGGGCCAGCTGCTGTCCCTGGCAGGAGCTGTGCTCCATTCTGTCCCAGCACAGGCTGCAGAATCCAGGAAGCAGGGATGTGCTCAACAGTTTCTGCTAAAAACACATGCAGCTATTAATGCAGGCAGCAGATTGCTCATTGGAATTAAGCTACAATCATTCATGGGTATCAACGACCTCCTAAGGTCTTTCTTGGGGTCCCAGTTCTGCCCTGCTCTTCCCAGGGTGCTGCTGTGCCGGTGGCAGTGGGGATGATTCACTGCACAGTGAAGTGTTTAATTTTGAGGCTTTCAGCTGAGCTTTGTGGCATCAGGACGCCCCTAATGAACCCCCAAATCTTTACTTTGGGGCTTTCAGCTGTGCTTCATGGCACCAGGACGTCCCTGATCAAGCCCCAAATCTCGCTGCTGGCGTGGGAACCCTGTGTGAAGACATCTGGCTCCACTGATATGTCACTGCTGCAAAAGGGAAACCAGCCAGCACTGCTGATGGTTGTCAGGGCCCCAAAAAATCTCCATATTGGGGTGCTCTCAGTACCTGCCTCTTATCACACCTGATAAGCACCACCAGCATAAGAAAACCTACAAAATACTAGTAAACAAGGCTTCCCAGGAGGGAGATAGACTCTCCTTTTCCCTCCCACTCTCTCTCTGTGTGTGCAGGCAAATTTAGCAGTGAGCCAAGATTTACAGCTTTAATTATGAACTTTAGCCCAAGCAGTCATTCTGGAAATATCCTCGCAGGGGAAACGGGGAATGGGAGCTGGCGTGCACAGCGAGGTGTACAGCTGTGCCTCTGCTTAATTGTGCTGGTTCTGGTCCTTCACTAAAATGATTTCATGTGAAGGGATTTTATCTCCCCCCTGCTTACTGGTGGTGACAAGGAAAAGAAAACGGAAAAAAAAGGAGCCTCAATCTGTCTTTTACTGTATTATCTAATAAACCAGCAAAAATTAGCCTCAGCAGCAAAGATTAGCCTCTTTCAAGCTCACACACCTTAATTAAACACGCTGAGCTCTGGCTGGCAGCAAGCGCAAAATGTTTTACACTGTTAAAAGCTGTTCATTTGTTTTACTATCCAGACATTCTATTTTTTTACACCCAAAGCCAATCAGGACTCCTGGAAAGAACCTGGACAGGATGGTGAGCCACAATGTAGAAACCTCCTTGCTTGTTTCAGAGAGAAGGTAAGAAGGGAACAAGATTTCTGTAACAATATTACTCGTGAATTATTTTGCTGAGAAGCTGCACAGCCCCTGCCACCGTGACCAGGGATCTTTGTGTTGAAATAGAATCTGGTTTGAGTACAGATCTCCAATAAACAGCCCAGCTAATGGAGTTCATCAGTGCAGTAATAAGCTGGGTCTGACCTCATATTGAAAGTGTAGGAACGACATTCTGTGCTGCTGAGCCTCTAACCCAGCCCTAACCAGGGCTGTACTGAGACTCTGGTTCTGCAGAAGAACCAGAGCAGGAACCAAAGCCATGTAGAAGGGCTTTGTGACTTCGCTTATGCAGTTTTTTTAGCAAAATGAGCTTCTGTGTGAGATTAGTGTGATTTTTTTACTGTGAGGGTGGTGAGGCACCAGAACAGGTTGCCCAGAGAGGCTGTGGATGTCTCACCCCTAGAAGAGTTCCAGACCAGGTTGGATGGGGCTCTGAGCACTCTGGTGAGTGCAAAGTGTCCTATCCGTGGCAGAGGGGCTGGAATTAGATGGTCTTTAATATCCATTGCCACCCAAACATTCTATGATTATCTCATTCCAAAAAGGCTATACGGGATCAGGATCTTTGTATAAACTTGCACAGGCTAATGGCAAGAATCTGCAAATTCCTTTTGCAAAAGGTTCAAGATATTTCAAAAAGCCCAAGTACAGGGAACAAGAAGCAGCTTTAGAGGCACAAAATTCAGCAGCAGCATCCCACCTGCCTGAGGCAGGGAGCATCAGGGGACACGGTGCTGGCAGTCAAACAAACAGGTGAAACAGCTGAACCCAGCCCTGGGCTGGCCACCCTGAAATGCAGAGCACGGTCGTGACCAAATTTTGAAACACATTTTTCATAATATTATTCATTAGACTTGGCGGACGGGGACTCGCAGCTCCCTGGGGAGTCGAGATTGGCCGACACCATCTCGGAACACATTCCCTGATCCCCATCCCCTCTGGGCACACCAGGAGGGTCTGATCCCAGCACAGGCAGGGAGCAGCATTATGGCTGCTAAAAGATGACATGCTGGGAGCTTTCATTATGTCACATTTGACCTTCCCAGCTTCCCTAATAGATTGTTCTTGTCATCAGGACCTAACAAAATGCTTTACCTTGCTGGCATTTCCTGCTCAGCAGCAAGTACAAATCTTAGCTCCACAAGCTTCATTTGGAGGTTCAGCACTCTGATTTAGAAAGTAACTTCAGAGACTAAAAGGCTTAATTTTTTCTTCCTCCAAAAAGATTAAATTTTAAATCTCTTTGTAAGAAGACATTTGCAGCTGAGCAGTCCTTTTAAACTACATTTCTTTCTTGATAAGAGAGAAATTGAAGCACATTAGAAAATGTTCAACCAAATCAGTATTCTTAAATATTGGTGTGCAGAATACAAAAAAAGTGCCTTTTCTTCTCTATGAGGTCTAAGAAAAGCCCTCCAAGCACTTTTGAAGACCTTGCTCTGCACCTACTGTGTGCTTCTGCATCCCAAATGCCTTCTTTATTATTATTTGAAGGTTTTCAGTTTTATGGTTCAATTTTCAATTCCATACCATAGCTAGCTCATAGCTGGTGTTTGTGGCCTCTCTTGCCAAAGTTCAGTAGCCACCAAGCAAGGTCATTTTTTCAACGATATATTTCAGGTATTATATCACTTCTTGATGTCCCTTTTGATCACAGTTTAATTACACTGAAGATAGCTGTGAATAAGGCTCCTAATCTTGAATTAATTCTGTATTCTGAAGGTCACACAATCCTGTCCTTCTCTCATCCTCTCCTAAACTCTGTCAGACATAAGATCCTCCTCACAGTTTCACTCAGTGATGGTTACATTTCAGAAAAGAGCCCATGAGCACCACTATCACTGTGCATTGATGGAGAATTATTCTCAGTCCAGTTTTGCAGCCACAGACTTTAATCCACTGATCCTTGACCACATGCAAAGAGAGGTCATGGAATTCCTCTAAAGGCTCTGAAAATATTCACCCTTACTTCCTTTAGTAGAGAAATATATATATATATTTTCACTCTCAGCCCCTCTTTCAAGACCTGGCTGAAATTGCATAAAGTGCTGTACTTCCTTTACTAGAAAAATTATCTGAAAGAAATATTGCATCAACTGGAGTTCACTAATGTACAGCCAAAAGCTGTCATTAAGTGATTGATCATGCATTAAAGATAAAGTTATAAGCTTTAAAACAGATCTGGTAAAGGAAAATTTAACTTACTTTAAATTACATATAGAAATAACTCACCTAAACACTGACTTAATTCATTATGATTGGTGCCATTATAATAAATATCAGATATATTCATAATTGCATGGCATTTATCTTCAGTTAATGACTTGTAGGAAGGTTATTAAATAGGTTTCATCCTTTGGTTACTGTAAATGGAAGAATTCACCGGGCTGGTTTGCAATCTCACTCCTCATCCTGCAGAACAGGTACTGCTGAGCCCTCCTGCAGCACGACAAAGGTGTGGGCCAGCCAGCAGCTCTGTGAGCATTAGGTTTGACAGAAAGTCACTAATCTGGTGCTCCTTACCCCTGCTGCTTGTACTGGAAGCAGCTGCATTGCCAAATCCTGGAAGGGAAGCGTGAATTTATCTCAGGGCCCAGGTTTGAGAATCATGGTCCAAGAAGGCACTTGGCCAAACTCTGTGCAAAAGAGCTTATCTTCTGGTGAAGATGGATCTTCAATGTGTTTATTCTGTGTTTATTCCCTTAATTGTCAGTGTCCTTGATTTCCCCACGCCTCATCAAAGCAGTGAGTGGCCAAGCAGGCTGAAAGACCTTTTGTTACTATTAATTCACCTCCAGGTCTTCTGGTTCTCCTGGGATCTCAGTTCAAGGATAGTGGCTCCTATCATCTCTGGTGCCCTTAATCCAACTCTTCCTGCCTCTAACCGCAGTTAATGCCTGCAGTGCAGAGAGAGAAGCTGCCTGTCCTGGCAATTAATGGCTTTTCCTTGGCTGGTGTTTTATCTATCAGTCTTTCCTCTCTGGACTAATTTTAGAAGCTGGATTCAGTGCCAGCTTCACAGATGATCTTTTCATTTTGTAAAGGTGTTTGGCTTTGTTCACTAATAACTTAATTAGAGGTACTCTCCAGATTCCCTCTCTGCTGATGCAGCCCTCGCCCTTTCTCTTTTCCCTGTTCTCTTTCCGTCAGACCGGTACGTCAGAGCTCCGAGGGCCTGGGGTGATGAAACGTGGGAACACTGATGAGCCCGTAGGAGGATCAAGGGCTGCAGCACCTGAGAAATGGTTTGTTGAAAGCCTCTTTCAGTTGCAGCCACATTAAAATGTCCCCCCTTGATGAAAAATGAGGGTGTTCAGGAAGCTGGGAGCTTAAGGGATGAGAGGGGACAGACATTTCACAGGCCACACAAAACTGGGAGGACTGGTGGCATGCCAGAGGGCTGTGCTGTCCTTCAGAGAGACCTTGGCAGGCTGGAGGAATGGGCTGACAAATGCAAAGTCCCGTGCCTGGGGAAGAATAACCCCCTGAACCAGGGCAGGAGAGCAGCTCTGAGGAGAAGATCCAGGGCAGCAGGGTGTCCCTTGGGACAATGGCAGCCACAGGTCTCCTGGATGGTCAGCAGGTCAGAGGAGGTGCTCCTGCCTCCCAGTTCACACTGGTGACACACATCTGGAGAACTGGGGCCAGCACTGGGCTCCCCAGCACAGGAGAGGCGTGGACATATGGAGTGAGTCCAGTGAAGGGCCACAGAGACAGCGAAGGGACTGGAGCAGCTCATTGATGGGGAAAGGCTGAGAGAGCTGGGACTGCTCAGCCTGGAGGAGAGGAGGCTCGGGGGAATCCTGTCATCTATGCAAATTCCTGATGGAGGAAGTAAAAAAGACACACCAGGCTCTTCTCTGTGGCGCCCAGTGAAAGAACGATGAAGTACACTGAAATACAGGAAATTCTACTCAAATGTAACAAACAACTTTCTCATTGTGAGCAAGGCTGAACACTCAAACTGGTTTTCCAGAGAGGCTGTGGTTTCTCCATCCTTGCAGATGTTCAAAGCCCAACAGGACACATTCCTGGGCAACCTGCTGAAGGTGACCCTGCTTTGAGCAGGGACCAGACAGTGTTCAGAGCTGCTTCCCAGCCTCAGCCACTCTCTGATTCTCTGTTTTTTGCTCTCTCTAAGGCAAATTACTTCCATTACTTTCAGCAAGGTAAATTTTGTGTGCAAATGTTTCTGACATTTTCTGAATTTTTACCAGAAACTGGTGTTCCTTCTTTCCTTTCAGGAGCAATAACCATCTGTCCTGATTCCCTGAATGAAAGCTTTTACCTCTTATCAGTAGGTATGGTGGGAAAGAAACAGCAAAGGCTGAAAACAGCTTATTGTGTATTAATGTTTGACTGAGTTTATATCCTTTCTGAAAGTCTGCAGCCTTGTGTATGTGTAACTATTCTCCTGGATATGCTTCCTATGGGTATAAATGTCTCTTTTTTTAAACTCCTTAATAAATTTTTCGCCTCAGTCAGAATTCCTGGGGGCAAGAAATCCTTGAAAATGTGTTATATTAATACAAAATATATTACTTACAAAAAAGTCTGAGTCCAGGTGTGATGGATTGTGCAAAGCCTTGCTTGGATTTTTCCAAAAATGTGACCTGAGGCCTAGGGCTGGAGGAGGGCTGTGATTTGATGGTTACCTGACCCTTGGCAGAAGAGTGTGATCCAGCAAGACTGACAGCAGCAGCCTCTAGTTCCAGCATCGCTGTTGTTCTGGTTTTATTTAAATTGGAAAGGGGAGAGGGCTTGGGAAGCTGCCAACGTTCATGCTTTAGTCACTGACAAGGTAAAGTGTGCTCGAAAATACAGACAGCTCTCCTTTCACAGCCACGATAGTTTTAAATTCAGAGCTAAAGCTCTCCTCAGAGCAGGTACAGGGAGTGTGGATTGCACTGATTCCTGGCCCTACGAGGCTGGAAAGAGATTTGGTGTCTAACACCAGGCCCAGCCCTGCTGCAGGAGGGGATGGTGGAGGGATTGACTGCTTTGCATCCTTTAATTGCCCTCAGCACTGTGATCTGCAGCAATTTGCTAAATTATGGCTCATGTTCAGCTTTATTTCTTTGTGAGAAACAGCAGCCAGTAATGAAGTGAAGCATTTAGTCAATGGTGATAAATAATTTCTTTCTTAACCAGAAAAGCAGAGGGAAAAAAAGAGCCTAGCTGGGCAGTCAGGCTTTTCTTCTTTTCTCTCAGATAACATCACCAACAAAAAACCAGGAGCTTTAAGGAGTCGATGTCCACCCAGGAGTTTATTGGTGCTACAGAGCAGGTTTTTCTTGACTTGACTCTGCCATCTTATGTTTAAATCTCAAGCCTATTCTCTCTCAGGCATGCATTACAAAAGAGATTTTAGCTCTCTGCCCACATAACACTTTCTTCCCTCTTGCTCGAGCCTCCTGCTCTTGGCAAGAGCAGAGTCTCCTACAGAAACAGATGTTTCCCTCTTGCCTATCAAGGATGCACCACTCTTGGGCTGAGCCTTTCTGCTTGCTGCTACTTCCAAGCCCCATGGGCAAGCCATGCTCCCCTTTGGAGCTCTTCTTTCCCTTGGGAAAACCCTGCAGCCCCTGAGCAGCCCTGCGAGAAGAGACTGGACTGAACAGAAGCTTCCCAGAGCTTTTGCTGTATATCTGCTCTCAAGAGGAACAGGGGTGTCCTGGGATGTGTTAATCCCCCTGCATCAAGGATTGATTTGGCTCCCTGCAAAAGCTTTGGTTGTTTGAACTGCCATTCGAATTTCCACCAACAAAGGGACCTGCTGGCACCCCCTGGCAGGGCCAAGGAAAGGTTATCAAGAAAAGACTACAGACTGACAGCAGAAACCTGCTCATGGCCCCACCAGCAGCTTTCTCCGTGACTGGGGACCCTCAGGACCCAGTTTTAGTTCAGAAAACCTTAAATTTTATCTACAAATTAAAACAGGTGACTGAGATACCCTGTAAGCTCTTTATGGCTGTACAGCAGCAATATGTAGGTTCTATTAAGAAGAGACCAAATGCCTAGGGATGCTGCTGGCTCTGCCTGGATCCTGGGTGTTTACTCATTAGTTCTTGGATCCTGGGTGTTTACTCATTAGTTCTTTGTGTGCTCTCCCCTGCAAGGTACTGCTATCAGTGTTTGGAAAGAGGGAACACACCAGTTACTGTACTCGGCTTCCTCTGTTCTGTGCCTCATTAGTTGTAGCTCTTGGCATGTTGATAAAACCTTATCTCCCAGATAAGCTGAACACACTGTGTGGTTGTCTCGACTTGTGCAGTAACACTTGGCCTCTGCCTCCATGGGAAACAGTGGAGTGGAGTGGGTACATTATTAAATTACCTCCTTGGGGGTATTGCCCATGTACCTCTGCCACAAGCACTGGTGTCTGAGAGGGGATTTGAAGACGAGCACCTGAGGGGTGTCCAGGTCCCAGCTGACTCAGGACATGTGTGCAGTGTCCTGGGCTGGCAGCAGGGACAGCAGGAGACCTGGGTTAATCACCAGCTGTGCTGGACTGGGAAAGGCAAACACCAGCTGGGCAGGGTCATGCTGCAAGGGGCACGAAACAAAGGACCCTCTGTACGTGACATTCTCGTGACTTGGGGGAGTTTGGTGCTCTCTGGGCCACCCAGCCACTCTGTCTTTCTGCAACACTTCACCACTACATTATCCAGCATCCAAGGAGTGGGAGCACCCGGGGTTTTGGTGCAGCCCAGAGCACATCATGAAGGAAGCTGAGGCTCACTGAGGTTTGAAGCTGTGTTCTCAGTACATGTGTGCCAGTAAAGCAGCCCAAAGCATTGCCTACGAGCCCTCCATGTGCTTTCTCTGCTGTTCTGCACTGGTTTCCCAGTGCAAACACAAAACATGTGGGACCTTTTCCCTCAGCGATGCATGGCTGTCAGCATTAATACAGCAGAAGAAGCCTCACAGCCATCTGCAGCGCTGACAGGAGCCAGGCTTGATCCATGAGAGCATTGCATGTTTTCAGCAAGGATCAAAAAAACAGCTTACCAAGGTGTAAAACAAAAAAGCTCATCATTTAATACCCTTATCTTCCCACCTCCTTCCCAGGATATGAATCTGGACCCTGTAGAGTCTTAGCTTTTATTTTATTCAGCTCTCCAGAGGATGAAATATCCGAGATCCCCACTCCAATGAGATAAATGTGGCTGATACACAGGTAGTGCCACTGCAAAGGGCCCAACCCATTCTCAGGCCTCCAAGTAATCCGTGTTTGGCAATCTCTGCCGATGGCTGAAGTGGCTCATCTCCTCTCTAGCAGAAGTGTTTTATGTTCTCCATAGGGGGAAAAAAAGGAGAATAACTGCATAAATTACCACTGGAAGCAATCTCTTCCCTGACAGTCTTCCCTGTCTGCTCAGCTCCTAAAGGACCAGTATATACTGACTCTAATCAGGCTTGTCTGCTCGTGTCGGGAATTTCAACAAGAGGAAGGAGAGCAGATACTCTGCCTTCCAACCAGCAGAAAGCCTCCTGCAGCAGAGGTTGCTCCTGGGGGGCTCAAGCCCTTTCCCCTCATTGATCAGAGGAAAATGTCACTCCCAGGCATTACCCACTTACCTTGGCCTTTGCTTTCAGGAGTAACAAGACCCCAACTCTCTCCTGTTGAGTGTCCAGCTTACATTTTAACAAAGCTGATTTTCAGCTGGGAGATGCCTGGATATCGTCCTGCTTCTCCCATTGGCCGGGCTGGGCTGAGGGCAACCATCATCACATAACACAGTGTAACCACAGCAAAGTGGCAGAGCTTCACTCTCCATTCTCAGGGCAGGGAAGCAGGATCATGAAAATGCTTTTTACAGGTTTCTTTTCCTAATCCAGAGAGAAATCGCTCTCATTGTTCACTGAAGTTACAAAATCGCAGGGGTTTGTACTCTCCTTTAAAGAGCTTGCAAGCCCTGCAGAGGCAGTGCCTGTGTTCTGTGTTTTGGCACCTGCAAAAACCACTCAGATCAGCAACTTGCCAGAGCTACAGAATACATAAACCTGGTATTTTTGCATCTGTTTAGTATGGGCTGTTAGTGGGAACCAGCTGAGTAGGTTCATGTCGTTTTTGCAGGAGAAAGCAGATGACACAAAATCCTTCTCCTTGTATTTTTAATAGGAGGCCAAAAGAAACCACTTCTTTCTCGAGCATAAAACATTCAGCAGTGCCCAAGCTTGTTATCTGGCACATTTTTTGTATAAATATCTAAAAGCAATGAGCACATCTGGAAAAACTGGAGCTTACCAGCCATGAGACACTTGTTTGGATTGACCTGTCCCCTTCCACAGCTTCAGCTGAGGTGGAACCAAGCAGCCCCTTCAGACTGGGTGTGCATTTAGAATTGTTTCCTTACTATCAGCTGGAACTTCCCAGCCTTCTCACAAGCCATGAGGAGCTGGGAGCTGTCTGGGGGGATGGGATGAGGCAGAAAAGAAGAAAACACCAATATTGAGTTGTTAAATGTTGTCTGAACGGCTGGAGCATGGCTTGAAAATGAAACACCACTCGCAAGCGCGCTTGGGGTGAGAATATAGTATAAATTGTGAGAATACAGTATTAAATTATCTCCTTTTTCTACTTGGGCACCACCTGCTGGCATGTAATTAAATTAGCATCATCAGCCAGGTATTAAACTCTGCAGTCCCTGAGAGTATGCCAGGTTTTTCGAGATTATTAAGCAAGGTAGAGAGGAGAATTTTTTAATCACCTTGTGCATGCCCTGTACCAGCACTTAGCTACTGTAAATATAACTCCTCGTACATCCCTCCTCTTTTGAAGTTTGTGGTGGAGAGTTCTTATGGAGAATATCTGTGGGCAGCACGGAGCTCATCTGCAGTCTTGAGCAGTGGTTTGCATCAGCTCTTCCTCTGCCCTTGGCAGAACATTTCCTGCAGCCAGGGCTGGTTTTCACAGGTACAAGCGGCTTCCTACCAGTTTCTTCCAGCTGCAAAATGGGGAGTGTGCAGGCAGGGCAAAGGAGAACACAGTTAGAGGGTGGAGACAGGGACATATTCTCAACATGGGGATCAGCAAGTCTTCCTCTTCAGGAAGTCACTCGTGCTGCCATCCCTTGCAGGAAGGAGCAGACAAGTTTTCTGGCTGGTGACTTTTCCCAGAAGTGCAAAAAAGGGAAAGGGCAGCTAACAGAGCCAGCTTGTTTTTCCTGGACACCCAAAGTCTTCTTGTGGTGCATAAATTGGCAGTGGAGTAAGAGATGACACGTAATACCCAATGCTCATCCTAAAATATTTCCTACTCAGCTTTTGGCTGAGATCTTCACAGCTGGTTCCCAATATGCTGTTCTGTTTCTCCATATTGAGGGGGAAAAGGATAACCAGGACTTGGATCCGGAAGGCTGAGGGGAAATGAGAAGTGACATCCAAATTCCTCATTGCTTGCAAGATGTGTGTACACCACAGGAGGAAACAAGCCAAGAAGAAATCAAATTAAAAACCGTGCTTGTGAGAAATTATGCTGAGAGTGAAAAAGCTCCAAACGATCGTTTTTGCTGCAATCTGCTGTTGAAGGCTTGTGGTCTCACAGGACCCCTGGAGCTGTGGGAGAGCAGTGTCAAGTGGCTCAGCAAAGGGGTAGGGAAAGCCCTGTGAGACATGTGGGAGCATTTATACATTATCTGCCTTTAGCTGGCTGCAGAAACGTGTGATTTTCATAAACAGGGGGCTTTGGGGAGCCTCAGCCTTGCTGCAGGGCAGATACTTGTCCATTTTCTTGGCTCTGAGCTCAGGGAGACGAGAATAACTCACTGAAGCCAACATGTGTGAAGCTCCCCTGGACCTAAGGGACAGGCTCCCAATGGGATGAGGCAATCTCAAAACCTCACCCCAGTGTAAAATCCAGCTTGCCTGAGCAGCTAGCTCCCATGTCCTCTGCATGGGATGAACATACAGAGCACAAAAAATAATAATGCTGAGAGAAGGGTGCATGGCCAAGCATATCCCTGCTGTGTGCCTGCCCCATCTGGGAGGCCCCTGGATGAAATGCAGCCCTTACCAAAGGAGGAGAAGCCCCTGGGAGAACCACAGTGGTGGAAAAGCAGCTTTTGGGACCTGAGTTGCTGCTGTCAGGTGCTCCTGAGGTGGCCATGGAGAGAAAGGCTATCCTGGACCTGACCTGAACTTCTCAACCCTGATACCCTGGCCAGCTTACAAAGGACACAGGGCTCTCAGTAGGGCTTACAGTGCTTTATTCATTAGCTCATTTACTCATTAAGTCATCGATAAAGAGCTTGAACAAAAACCCTCCTTCCAAATACCATCACAGTGCTTCCAAGCCTCTGCAGAGGAGAGAGGCCCATGGCAGTCAGGTCTCCCAAATGCAGAGGTGTCACCTGGGGGCTGCCTGGGGATGTGACCTGCTCCCCAGCAGCAGCCACTTGGTCAGAAAAGGGAATTTTTCAAGTAAAACCCTGAAAGATTTCCGAGACTCCTTCAGCATGAAGAAACGCACATCTCCATGTCCTCCCTGCAATAACAACCATCCTCCAGCTCTTAGAGAGACACAACCAGCCTCCCAAAATGCTGCTGCTCCAGAAACTGTATTCAGGGTGAAAACTGTGCTCCCATCTGGAGGAGCCTGGCCTTCCCCTGGTCTCTGATATTTCCTGTGGTGTGAAGGAGATGGTTAAAGAAGTGCAGGTGGAAGAACCAAGGTGCTGTACCTGGTAGAGCTGCAATTTCTCTGCTACATTCACCCAAGGGGAAGGGATGCAGCTCCTGGCAGCACAGGGCAGTGGCCCTCGGAGGGGAACAGCCCTCTGCCAGCTGCAAGCCTGCCTTGCTTTGCCATCATGACTAGTGCAGGCAGGAGATGAACGTGCCTCCAAGGCAGCACATGAGAGAAAAATAACCAGCCAACAGTGAAAAGGATTTTAAATATGGTTTGTGAGCAGTAAGACTTTTCCATGTTGGTTCAGCCTGACGATCTCTCCTCATACAAATTTCAGTGAGGGTTTTACCCTAGTGAAAATACAGTGAAAGGCTCTCTTTTATATATATATTTTTTTAAGTCTGTGCAATCAAAAAGCTCTTTGAAGCTCCAGGAGCTGTAGACATTGTCTAAAAACATCTGCTTCTCCTTTCCTGCTGTATTTTTCCTCGATGTGAAATGAGACCAATCAAGCTCTTGTTATGGAGGGGAGGCAGGAGAGCCCTGTGCTGACAGCCAGGGTGCTGGACTGGGACTGGCTCTGCTGGGAAGGATTGGTGGCACCTGCACTGCTGGGTTTCCAAAAGCCAGGCTCTGCTTCCCCTGCTCTGACCAGTGGGATTTGACACAAACCAACGTGGCTGCAGTTGCTTCTCCAGTTATTTGCTGTCCCCAGCCCTGGAGCTCAGCTCCCCATCCTCTCCTGCAGGTCTGGACAGGGAATTCTCTCTGGATAGCTGATGCTGGAGAACACATTTGCCTGCTGCTTCCCAAAGCTCAGTCTCAGGAAGCTTTTCCCTCAGTTCAGCCCCATCTACAATGGAAAGGAGAACTTGATGGATGGCAGTGCAGCCTCAGAGAGCCCAAGGAGCTGCCCACACCATCCCCACGCCCCCAGCAAGGGAAGAACCTGCTGGCTAGCCCTCAGCCATCACATAGATCACTTTGAGTTTATTGTGTTCAAGCAAGCTGGAGAGAACAGCTGTGGATTTGTCATTTAAAAGCATTTTAATGGGAGGAAGCTCATTTTCCAGTGCAAAAGCAGAAGCTCAAGGAAATATTACAAACTGTGAGCATTACTTTCTGCTTCCTTCACAGCAGGTCTGAGCCATCTCATCTGGTGCATTATGAAGAAATTATTTTAGATTTTCTAAAAAAAAAAAAAAACAACCCAGGAATGATAGTGCAGCTTCCTTGCTGCTTCTCCCAGGAGGTAATTGCTTAATAGGAACATCTCACTATGTCAAAGAAAAATAGAATAACCAGGCCCTCTAGGTCTTCTCCCCAGCTGTTACCTGCAAGTACCCACAGATGCTGCCAGTAATTTCTAGTACCCTGGCTGCTTATATACCACAGCTACAAGAATATCATCACGATAAGCAACCTCATTGTGTAAGAAAATACACCAGTTTTCCCCAGCACCCCAACCCCTGCACCATGTGTGAGTCCTGAGCTGAGAACTATTGGAAGGGCAGGGACTGCCACAGAATCACTCCTTGGCTTCCCCAGCCCTTTCCCCTTTCTGATGTCCAGCCCCAGCTTTCACTGATTCTGATTTTTGCTCTCCTCCAGCTCTTCTCAAGACAACTTCCAATAGCTTTTATTATGTCTCTGACTGCTGCAGCTTCTGGCTGCAGACCCATTGTTTCTCCAAGGGATTCACTCTCATCCTGCTGTGTCGGGCAGGGTGGGCACTAAAAGCAGAACAGAGATCTCAGTCCCTCCCCCTTCCCATGGTGTGCTCCCAGACCCTGCAATGAGGTTTTCCTCACATTGAAAGTGGGAGCTGGAGATTCCTTACCCTGGAGATCTGTTTGAATGAGAGGCAGCATTGATGTGCAACACCCGCAGCATAAAAACTATTTGGGAAAATGAAATGGCAGGAGGTGGGAAGCTCAGTGTAGAATTCCTTGCTCAACTTGAGGCTGAAAATCAGTGTTTTCTCTATCCACTCACCTGATTTCTTCCTTCCCCCTTGCCCTGACAGGTCCATCAAAGCAGTGCAGCTGAGTAGATTTCTGTATGGATACCCAAGGAGTGATGATTTGGCATTCAAAATGGACACAGCTGATGCAGCAAGGAAGAAGTTTGGGGGAGAGAGACTTAGAAGTAAAACAGGAAGATTTTGAGGCAAAGATTCAACCCCTTTAAGCCGCACACCCACCTAGAAACACAAGGGAAATAATTTTTAACATTAAAAAACCAGAATGATGTCAGAGCAAATTGCAACGCAGCATGAGCTGCATCTAGTGGCCAAGGAAAGTAGTGCTTGGCTTTGGAGGAGCAGCCCAGCCTGGTAGGAAAAGGAACAGCCAGATCCAGGAGTGGAACTAATGCTTCTCTCCTTGCTGCTCACAGTGGGACCCCACAGAAATCATCCTGCCTGAGGAAAAGCAGCAGCTCCCACTGAATCACATCTCAGCATCTTAAACTGCGCTCAGTCAGGGGGTGCCACAAGTGCCTCCTGACCCAGCTTTGCAGCAGCCCCCAGAGCCTGGAGGGGACCCATTTGGGGTCAGCTGCAATGAGATAGGCTGGTGCTGCTGCACCACAGGCAAACAGGGCAGGAGATGCGGGCAGAAAGGCAGGAAATGCAGAGCTGGCAGTTTCATGCATTAGTGAAGACACCTAAGAGCTGCCAGCACAGGCTCAGCCAGTCCCTGCAGCTTCGTATTCTGCTCAGGGCTGTGTAATCCCTGGCTGCACGTTATTAGGATCCTCTGCATTTCCTCCTCTGAATTTTGACAGTATACTGATAACTCAATTTGAAAGCCAAGGTGTTTCCTTGACACAGGACTTTTTCTAAACGGAAGGCAGAGTACATCAACCCACGGCACGATTCATTACCCTCAGCTCAGAATGTATAACGTGTCAGGGATAAAGCCGTGAAGTTTTGATTTATACAGGCTAATCAAGCAGAAAGCTATTAACCAAGGGGCAATGGATTATTAAATAAAATGACAGGAGAAACACTGTCAAAACACCTAGTTCTGACTCTTGGAACATATAATTGCTCTTCTTATCTGTCCCAAGTCTTAGCTATGAAAGTTAAAGCAATCCCTCCTGCTCAGATATAATTTTAAACATATTGAAGACTTGATCCAGCATCTATTTAAGCATTTAGAGGATGGCAAAGAAATTGAAACTCCGAATATCGCTAAAGGGCTTTCTCAGAGTACTCAGTGAGTTCAGAGATCAAGACCTGGACACTACCTGCTGCAAAACTTTCATTAAACTGCCCTTGACTGACAGCAGGGTCAGTTTTGGGGGCACAGCCTGGAAGGATGGGCCCAGCACAAGACAGAGTGCAAGAACAAATCTATGGTCATAAATGAAACACTCCTAGCTGAGCAGGCTGCTAACCAAGCAGAGATTACATGTGATACAACTCCCTACAGCCAGCCCACCTTCACTTAAGTGATTCTAGTCAGGTAATGCCCTATAGCACTTCTCAAATAAGACAAATTTGACCATAAAGCAAAAAAACCTCCCCCCACCCTGCTCAATCTATTCATCCTGTTTTCTCATAGAGCCCTCCCCAGCTTTCCCTTCCCTTCCACCTGGGTCAGGCTGCTCTCCTAGCTCTAACTCATTGCCTGATAACCAGCTGACTTTGGAGACTCTTTCTTCTCTTGTATTTTATTCCCCTCTGAGAAAGGAGAAAGACACAGTCCTTCCTCTGCAAAACTCTCCCATCTGCCTTTTTAAGGGATTTTGACTCCCAGCCACGTCAGTGATTGACTTTGATTCCTGGATGACTGGCATCAGTGATCCATCAAAGGTAAAACTGAGCAGCTACCCAAGGAGGTTTTACGAGCCTGAGCTACAGCAAGTTCTGCTCCAGACCAAAAGCTTTCCCAGCTGAGGAGGGAGTGCTGCTGTGTGGTACTCTTGGAGCACAGCAATGGGATGGGCTGGAAAGAAAGAGGTGAATTTTCACTTTATTTTTGCTCTCAAATATCAAGGTACAGCAAAGCTCAGTTTCTTGCAGTGATTGGTCTTCAGGATGAAGGAGCTGCCACATTGATTTTTCTTCTTGCACAGTAACTTGATCTTAAGCCTTTCCTGAGATTTTTCCTTAGTTGAAAGGCTGCCCATGTTCTCATCCGCTGGTAAGAGCCAACCCCATCATTTAAGTTCTGGGTTGTGTTTTGTTGTTCATGTAAGACAACTTTGTTTCCTAACTTTCATGGATGCGTAAACACTAAGACAAACACCAGTACTGTTCCTAGTGGCTGTGGTGTTACCCTGAACATTGGGTATCCCAGACTTTCTGCAAGGTGTTCAAGACTGAAAAAAGCCCTCTAGCACATTTTCCTGTGTCCAGAGAAGTAGTTTCCCCTTAGTATAGTGAATGTTTTCTTGTCCCCTTTGTTTCACAGAGAGGTTCTGCTGTCACAGGTGGATTAGTGCTCTATCTCTCCCCTTTGTATCAATTTTTCTAATCAATCAGCCTGAGATCTCCTGTTGCTTTTAAGCTCCGAAATAATCTCCTGGCATGCCTGACCTGAGTAGCTGTGTGGCTTCTGGGGACCTTGGGAGCCACAGAAGGGGGGGTTTGTTTGTGTCTGTGTAATAAGAGCACGAACAGGTGGAAGGAGAGAGAAAGGACATGTCAAAGTCTACTGATATCACTCCCATGCTGGTGGAAACAGTCTGTGAATGGTCTCTCATCTTCCTCTGCTTGCTGGATATCTGTGGCAAGGGAGAATGTTGGTGGCAAATATCTCAAATAAGGTTTTCTCTTAAATCAATAAAAGTACTTTCTCAAGAAAAGGGATTTCTTGGCTGCTGCCGCACAGCTCGCACTGAGAGAAAAGAGCCATCAGGTTTAGATGTCAACAGCATCAGTTTTACGTTGGAGGGAAGGATTTGCCTACATGTCACTCCTGATCACATTTCTGGCAGGGCCAGAGGGAGATGGGCCATTGATCCCGTCCCTCTTTGCTAGGGAAAGTCTTTTCAGTGCTGGCTGACCAGAGAGTTTTGCTGCTGACACTGCGGTCTTAGTGGGCAATTGGCACCCTCAGGCCTGTGGGGGGGCGTGGAGATCTGCCAAAATGTCCTGCCTAGATGTCTGTGCCCGGCTCCAGCAAAGGGATTTCTCCTGGGAACAGTCTCCATCCTGTCCATCACTGCAGAGGGCTCTGCAAGCTAACAACCAGTCCTTTTGCTCTACCCCTACATCTCCTTTCATCCCGGAGTAATAAAATTCACTTTGGCCCAAATAACTGGGTAGTTTTAATTTTCAAATGGCTTTATCAGTCTGAGAAGGATGATTAGATGTGCTGGGGATTACAACTGGGATGTCTGAGCTGCGGGAGAAGTTTGAGATTTCTTCCCAGTCCAGTGCAGAGCATGCTTTAAGTATGCTGAAAATGAAAGGCTAGTGCTCTAAAAAGGGCTCAAGAGCATTGATACCTTCAACCTGAGGATGTCAAGACAACATTGTGAAATTGTGTCAATAATTTGAAGAAATAAGATGCCATTATGGCTGCAGCATCAAAAGCAACAGCTTTTCTTCACCATCAGTAGGTTAAAGGCTTTCTCTGAACTGCAGGGTCTCAGTGGAAGATGTGTATAATGAGCCTGGCGTGGTGCAGTCTGTCACAGCTCATTCAGCGACTGCAATAAAGCAGAGCTGCCTCAACAGTCCCCAGTGCAGTATTTTTCTGGTTGAAAATGCTGTTACAGCACATTGAAACTAAGTAGGGGAATGAGAGGGTTTAAAGGCATATTTAGGCACAAGAGCTTTCATAGGTCAAAGAGGGAACTTCTTATTGTGGCTTTTGTTTAGTTTTGTTTTGAAATTGTTTTTTAAAGTGTAATAAAAGTCAAAAGCTGGAAAAGGTGTTTTTTTTTAAGCACTCAGTGTTTCAGTAGCTCCCACTGTGTTTTCCAGAATCCCTGCAGCAACCTGGCCAGAACACAGAGTCCTCTTCCCCTTCAGGCGTTTCTGTTGATTTGTTTGATTTGCAAATCACTTGATATCTCTTCAGACTTGCTTTTTCAGCGTGGGCACAGCAGGCAAAGACTGTTGCTTAATTAGGCTGATATTGCTGAAGTCACCTGCCCCTTGCTGAAGCAAAAAGAGCAGATGATCACTGGGGCTGGGGCACCAAGGAAGCTTTTGATTTTGGAAACCTATTTTAGAGGAAAGCTAACTCTTCTGGCATCCTGGAGAGGTTCTAACTGTGCTCACCACCCCCCTCCAGGAAATGTGAAGTGTCCTCAAGTGTGGCTGCTCCAGCAGAGTTCTCATGAGCCTCTCTAAGGAGAGCTGGAGGTGCTCCTAAGGCAGTAAGAGATGCTCTGTGTGGCACTGAGGCTCCACGCTTCATCTGTGCCAGTTTTGTTGAATATCCCAGGTGTGCTAACAAGAGCATTAATGTGTTTTTCAATTTTACTGGACGTTGGGGAGAAAAAAATATGGAAACCAAACATATCACTCAGGCTCCTTGTGAGAGCTATTACTAAACCATCTCAGGGGTCTTTTCCCAAGATTGTGTGCCTAGCTGACTTTCCTATTCTAATTCATGAGGGAAAGGAAGATGGCATTGTGTGGCCTTCAGTCTCTCTTCTATTTGTACATGTGTCTCGGGAGATGAATTATTTATGATAATGTAATTATAGAAATGAACAAACAAGTGCATTGTACATTTTTTCCCCCCAAAGAAGCTGCAGTCTGTGATCGGGGCACTAGATGGTAGTGTCAGTCCAGAAACATTTCAGTGATGTTTGACAGTGCAGTGATGCTAAATTGCGGCTGTTTCAGTGGGGTTTGCTCCTTGCAACACAAAATTTGAGGTGAATAAGTTGTGATGTGGTAACATTATTCAGATGCAAACTTTTTGCAGTTAGGGTCAAAAGCTGTAACCAATTTCCAACTGATTTCCAGAAAAGGAGATCTTGAGTCTGATAATTTTGCAGTTAACCATTACTGCTCTACCTGAAAACCAGTGAAATCTCTATTTCTGGTGGTGTGAGGACAAATTCTGATAAAAAAAGAAAGCCATAACCTTGATCTCTCAATCACTGACACCAGTGATGTTAAAGAAGATTCACAGCCATGTTGCTGCTTGCTTTGTTCAGTTATGTTTCAGTGTGAGGTTAATAAAAAGTGCATGTGAGATGTGGAAGTCACCATTTTTAATTATTAGATATCATAGATTGACTGAGAAATTAATCCAATTCTGACTGGGAATAGAATACAAGGATAAATCAGGCATATGTTACTCCTAATGTGACCATTTCAGTTTCAACAAATTGCAAGCCAATATTGATTTCTATACATGAGCTATGAACAAAAAAGAATTACAAAACTTCTCAGCAGTCTGAGAAGTCAATATCAACCAAACTAGAACGGCATTTAGGAGAGGGATGCTCTGCTGATGAAAATAAATAGCAGTAAAATAGCTTCTTACTTGTAATTTTTATCTAATATTGTATCAGGTCTGTAATCCTTTGCAAGTGTCATCCAGTGCACCACTGGTGACTGCAGAAATGTGCAGAATTAATAAAGAAGGTGCCTGGATGTGGAACAGCTCCAGCCTTCCTGAAAGGTTTCAGTTTGATGTATGATATTCCACCGATGAAACACAAAATCTATTAGTTCACAAAGTGAGCCTTATTCCTGAGTTCCAGCAGAAGAAGCCCTTTGCTCGAGGCACAGTTTAATGCCATGAATTTACCTTTATCCCAACATGCATCTTCAGCTGTGAAACTGTGTGGTTGTGCCACAACACTTCTAACAGGAGTGGTTATGGGATTGCAAATTTGTGGATTAGAATAAAATTTGGTTTAATACTTTGCTTTAAACACCTGAAGGAGAGGAAGGGAGTAGTGGGTGTGAACTGCCTGGCTGCACATAAAGGGAACTCCAGCAGGAAGGGGAGTATGGATAGGGGTGACCAGAGTGCTGTGAAATAAATGGGCATGGCAAAAAGCCAAAATATAACAAATATTCCCCAGAAGATATGGGATTCGTTTTTTAGAGATCCTTTCTGTTCTGCTGTCCTGCCCCTTGAATGTTATTGGCCCAGCATATGATAAGCATTCATAATTTGTAAGGAAAGCGGAAGGAGAAAGGCTTTCTCACTAACACAGGACAATTACCATTTTGCACTGAACAATCCTCCTTTCCCATGTTTTGGCTTCTTCCCGGGTTTAGAGCAGGGGATGGAGAGGGTGCATGGGAGAGCCCATGGGGATGGACATCAGCAGAGCACGTGTGATCCATCCACAAAAACTCAACTTCCCACTGTTATCCCAGTGCCAGGAGAAAAGAGCCTGTGGAGTGGGCGTTAGGTCTCTGAATGCATCTGCTCAACACTTCTAATGTTTTGATTGAAACTGGGAGTTCTCATCCCTCCTCCCTTGACAGGTCCTGCGTCTCTCTCAGGTTCAGCAGAAAGCAAGACCCAGCAGGAGGTTCCTTCCCTCCTTGGAGTACTTTTCAAAGTGCTGGACTCTCTTTATTCAAAGGAATTTTGCACAATTTGTAGCTCCTTCAGTAACCTACTCCACTGAGCTGAGAAATCCCTACTACGCAAGTGCCACCATAATTTTTAGGCTCAAAAGGTATAAACCAGTTTGTTGTACTGGTTCTGCATGGATGTAGGCTCTTGCTGAGGATGGGAGTTTGTTGCTTTCAGTTAGATGAGGTATTTCAAGTTCAACACAGACTTTGTCAGCCTGGAGCTCAAATTTTTATCTACTTGTGCCCAATTGCAAGGAAGAGCAGCTCTATCCCTTTGGCTAGAAATATTACTGTTTGACTGGTATCACAGTTTGAAAATAAATTAAACTGAGAAGCAGGTGCCTCATGTGACCAGACAAAGAAAAAGCTCAGGAAGCCTCTCTATATCATAAAATCAAGATGAACTTCGATAAACTTGGGTTATTAAAAACACAAGCAACATTTATCTTCCTCTTTTGACTTGCAAATTAACCTAAACTCACATAACCAAATCTGATGGGAATTTATTTTCAGCTGTAGAGTTCACCACAGACTTAAAAGACTAAAACCAAAATCATAATTGCATATTGTGGACTGCTTCAGCTGCAAAAGTTTCCAGAGCAAAAAACCACTTTAGTGAAAGGGGGCTGTGAAGTAAAAGAACAGTTAGAAATGCAGAATTTGATGTTGCCCCTTCAAATGCAGTAAGGATTTTGATTTGGATCCTTTCTCCTTCCCTTTGAAATGCTATTTACCTACATCAGAGTTTAATAAGGTTAATGTGTTAGATGTTCCCCCAGTGTAAATTCTATCAGTGGGAAGAATACTGCCTGAATAAAGTGCTCCAGCTCTATTCATTTGCTTTCAATGTGTCAAATTAATTTTGCCACATGGGTAATAAAAGCTGTGCTTCTGTGTAGTTCTGTAAACATTGTACGATTTAGAAAGTGTTTATGATTTCTTTCAACAATGAAACTTAAACTGTGCGCAGTCCAATATTGGTGAGTAATTTCAGAAGTGACTGAGGCATGTAATTGAGTTTGTCAGTGTAATTGTATTTTGGAATAGATAGTGGTGTGTTTTTTTCAGTTGTTAGTGAGTCTCGTATTTAGTGTGCTGATTAATTCTATTAGAGGAGTTAATTAGACCGAGAAGGTGGGGGTGAGGATGGATACAAATCACTTTGAAGCACTGCGTTTAACTCTGAGTTGATTATTCCGTGCACAGAGAAATGCTGCCTCTCCCTGTTTTGGACTCACACGCGTGATTAGAGCTCATCAGTGCAGCCCCATGCCTGTGACAAGGACAGAAGATGAGTGTGGATGCAATTCTCTCTCCTTTCAAGTGTGAACTTCCAAATTAAAGCACTGCAGGGTACAGGGTTGACCTGACTCAAAAATAATAATCTCCTGTGCACACTCGGTAATAATAAAAATAATAATTACAATATCTGTATTTCTGGCACAGCCTCCCCATATTGTTTCCTGTAAAGAATAAAAGGTAATAAGGAATAAAGAGGCATCACTTAGGGGCACTCTCTGGCTCTGCAGCTCTCAAGCTTCAGAAGAGCTTGGGCTCCAGTCTTGGCACAGGAGATTCCAAAAGGGAAGAACTGAAACAGCCTCCTCCAAAGCCAAAATATGCAAAATAAATAAACACACAATCGATTTTTAAGCAGCAGTTGGCATGTAATTTTTTAATTACCTGGAATAGTTCCAATCAAACAAACACAAGACACTATCAGAAGAGCATTAAAACAGGCCTTGAGGCATCAACGGAGCTGCACAAAAAGTCAAGGCCCTTCATAAACCAAATGGACATGCTGGAAGATGGTGTAATTTTCTGGAAAACAGTCTCAGTCTGAATAAGCATGAAGGAAGGATACTGTCAAATGAAACAGTGGTCAGGACTACACAAAATCCAATAGCCTGCACATTTTCAAGGAATTGTGACGCCATATCAGGGAATTGCTCCCAGGCTGCCTGGCTAGACCATTATAGTGCTGTCAGTAAAAATGCTTCTTATCTCCCAACTCCTTCCACACACAGATAAAGCAGCTGTAGTCCGTACAGGGCATATTTTAATAAGATTCAGAGTGGTAACATCTGGCAAATTCACATGTCATGTACTGCTCCTTGCCCATGTCCAAAGAGCCCCTGTTCCCATGCTTTTTTGTTTCCCTTAGATAATGGGTTTTCTGCAGCAGAATCTGACCGATAGGTTATCGGCTGGGAATGGCAACGTGGCTCACAACAGCACCATAGGAAGGGACAATCAGAAACTTTCAGCATTGGAAAACTTCACATCAGAAGCCAGCTCTGATAATTCTGCTGAGAGGAGAAGAACTGTCAAGGTTCTCTGCTAAACAGAAGGAAAAGGAAAAGGGCCCTGGAAAGCCACAGGAAGGTGAATAAGAAGTTCTTGTCACCGGCCTCCTTCCGCTGATCCTGGGAAGGAGCTCTCAGCTGCCTCTCACCAAAGGGCTGTGCTCCACAACGTCAAAGAAAACAAGCAAGCGGGCCAGGGCTCTCCCTCAGAGATCCCAGCTTGCTGGAGACACGGTGAGTCTTCTGGAAAGAGTTAGAGGCACTGTCAAAGCCACTCACCTGTATGAAAAAAGCTGTTCAGTTTGGGTTTGGTGGTGGTGTATGGACAGCCTGACAGATGCTGCTGGGTGGGGACAAAAACCCATTCCCTGCTCTTCTGGAGCTGCTGTTTCACTTCTCTCCAGAGGCTTTGCTCTGGGTTTGACTTGGCAATTGATAGGAAATGGAAAAGGAAGAATGAGGTTAGACAACCACTGCTGACCTCCTCTTTAGGAGCAGTCATCTCCATCCAGTCCACTCCTGTCCCCAGCCCTGTGGGAGGGAATATGAAGCAGGACTTCATGTTGTCTTACAGGACAGAGGCAGTGGTGGGGAGTGATAGCAGAAAGGGATGTGCAGGAGTTTTAGGACAGGCCACGTGTGTTCCAGCAGCTGTGAGAGTCTGTGCTCCTTCAGCCCTCTGCTCCCTGTCCCTAAACTGTCATCCATGTCCTTTGGTTTCTTTGTCCTTCTCTTAGTAGCCCAAGCAGACTGAGAAACACTTTTCTTTGAATTAGATGATACTAAAAATGAATTATATCAAGTACAGAGTGCCAAACATGCAGCTCATTTTTCTTAAAGCAAACGATTATTTCTACAGTTTACATTTAAAAAATAGCTGTAGTCCGTATGCCAAAGTTCAGCTGTTCAAATAAACCCTTCAGCTCCTTTCTTCAGCGACATCTCCCAATGACTGCATTGTTTCAGCCATGGTGGCTATTCTATAAGTCACTGAAAGCACTTCCCATCCACTCCCTGGGAGGTGGAGATGGGATTTAGCCGATAAAACTCTGAGCTGAGCAAACAGCTGGCAATGAACTAATTTTTCTAAGTACTCCTCCTCGTCTGCACAGAAACAGCAGCAGTTTATTTCTACCAGGAGGCTGATGGAGTGAGCAGTGGAGGTGAGGGTCACCCTTGAGTCAGACCCACAAACCTCTCCTGGGAGTCAGGGCCACTATCTCTGCAAAGCACTCCTGGGCCACAGCACTGGAATGGAGGACACACCCAGCCCCACAGAACAGAGGAGTCCAGCTCTCTAAAACCATGAAAGTCAAGAAAATCCTATTTTACTTGAGTCTTTCCTTAGAAAAAGTCCAGCAAAATAGCCCAAGGGGAGATGAGCTTGCACCAGGATGGCCTTGGTCTTGTGCTGGTCCATATTGGTTGGATGGGGAGGGAAAGTGGGTCCAGCACTGACGTCGCATCTACTCCTTCTCCTAGGATGGCCAACCCACCTCATGTTTCACTAAGTCCAGCATCAGCCTTTGGAAGGGAGCAGGTCTGTTAATCCTCTTTTTCAAAAAAAGGAAGGAACTAAATCACCAGAATGACTCAAGCAAATCAGTGCTTAAATGAACCAGGTTTCCTGGTTCCAGCTGCTCTGTGGGAATGTCAGGGATACTCCTCTGAGACCATTTGGAAATGCACAACTTTTTGGGCAGCTTAGGACCATTGTGTTGCAAACTTTTTCTTAGCTCTGCTTCCTGAGTCAACTAAGTCATTGCATCAGCCCACAAAATGAGTTGAGAACAGATGTGAGTGATTCCTGTGTCAGGGGGTTGGATTATAACCACAACTACAGGCATAATTAAGATTTTCCTTCATTTCTCTTATGAGCTAAAATGGAAATATTAGATTAACTCAGCTGTGCTGTAAGACTAAATGCAGAGAGTCTGAAAGTTGTGTTCACATGTAAAGGTCACTGCATTGCCACTGGGTCATTATTTCACTTACTTTACCCAGGAGTTAAAATGCATGTTTTCTCTCTTTCCCAGGCCTTTCATCTTCAATTGTCCAGGCAGCCAATAAGGCAGAATAAATGAGGAGCATCTGAAAGTTGCACAGTTTAAGGCTTTCTATCATTATGCAAAGTATATATCATCATTAATCACTTTTTTTCTTAATGAATTTGGGGACTAGTGTTTCTGCTGCTAAGTACTCAAAGGAGTTATTAAATTTATGGCTGTCTGGTTCCCCCATCTGTTTCCATAAAAATTTACTGCAATTAGTATTTCAGCACAATTTCTAAACCCTGCCAGACTTCTTAAGAACAGGGAACGCTACTGTAAGCGTGAGGGGGAGCTAATGGTGTATGAGTGGCAAAAGTCATCTAAAATCCAGATTAAACCAGCCTTGCCTGTAGTTTGCAGGAGGGTTAAGGCAGAAAAAGGGAGACTGACAAAATGAGGAGAGCTGGAAAAATTCCTGCCCATCCAGGTCCAGCCATCCACTCCTGGCTACATATTAGGAAAATGTTCAGTTAATTTTCATTTTTCTGAAGGAGTCATCTCCAGAAGCACGTGGGCAGAGGTTTGCAGCACAGCTGCTGAGCACACAGAGGGGCCATGGGGCACAGGGCAGTGGGGTGGAAGCTGGAGGCAAGTACCAGTCCTGGGGGGAATTACTGGGAACAGGACTCTGTTTCCTTGAGCAAGAGCCCTGGTGCCAGGGGACCTCTTGGATTTTAGTCCACGGAAGCCATGGCCAGGAGCATTGCTGCCCTATCCCTGGCAGAAATAAGCTGCAGAAAATAAACTTGTGCTTCTGCAAGAGTCTGGAAGGAGCCCTCACCTTTGAGTGTGCACGTCAGGTGTTTAAGGAGGCTGGTGACAACTCTGTCCCCTGGAGAAGGACCAGAGTCACACCTTTCTGGTGCATGGAGCCACACTCCTCTCTTGCACAGGAAAAGCCCTTTTGTAGGCACTAATTTCACAGTTCTGTGGCTGTTTGTAATAAAATGGACAAACGACATTTTGATGGCCAAAGGGTTGTGTTTTTTTCCATGTCTGCTTCATTGTGCTCCTGTGGTGCATCCCAGCCTCTTGGGTGCTGTATGTGGTCATACATTGAAGTTCCCCCTTCAGATGGTTTCCTTGGCCCCATTATGCACCTGCTTATTATCAAGTTAGGGGGATCCCTGAGTCTGTATTTTCGCTGTATTTATGCCAGGATAAATTTTTGCAGCTGATAAATGTCCATCTGCTTTTATGAACAGTAGGATGGGCCTGGCTTCTCAGGAAGGAAAAGTCGTCGGGTGTCGCCCAAGCTAAAGCAAAAACATTGATCCAAGAAGGACTGACTGACTGGAAGGGGTTGGCTCTGATGTGCCTGAATTGCCCAGGAGGAAGATAATGAAGAGAATGAGGCGAGCAATTGCTTCAATAAATAAACGGGAACATGTGTGAGACCAATACCACTGGGGGCTGATATATGCCAAGAAGTCTGTTTTTAACATCTGCTCTTCAGCAGCCTTAATATGTTATGACCAGATCAATAAATCTTCTGCTGCTGGTGTCAAACGTCCAACAGCAGCCAGAGAGTGGGGAGGAAATACATACAATGAATTTAGACATGCTTACATATACACAAATCCACACATACAGGCATTTCTGTTGTACTAGTGGAAGGGTTAATGTGAAATCAATCCAAAATGTTGCTTAAGTAGCCCTGACAAAGAGGAGCCATGAGAGGCTGATATTTACTTCCTGTGATGGCTCTTTTTCTGCAGAGCATAAGCCAGAGGGTTGCTATGTTGTTGGCAGCTCATATCCCACTCAGTGCATCCAGAGATGCAGTACGTTCTTTATCCTACTGCAATTAAAAGGCTTTTCATCTCTTGCCAAGGCTTTTATGTGCTGCAAAGGCTGAGGGAAGCAGGTGAGGTAGTGTAGGCATAGTGGCCATTTTATAAAAACCTTCTTTACCAGCCGGCAGCCACAGGCAGGGAAGGGCAGAGAAAGTGGAGCAGGGAATAAAACATAAGATGAAAGGAGGGCCTGAGCAAACTCATTTTGGCCAGCAAGCTGCTGTGGTGCTGGCAGAGTCTACATGTACAGCAGAATGAACACAAGTGTCTGCTCTCCCCTCTGCTTCAGGGTATTTCCCCTGCAGTGCCTGGGTCAAGCACCACGTGGCTGTTCCTCAGCCTCCCCAGCTTGCCCTCCAGCCCCTGAGCTGGACACAGGCTTGGGAGAAGCTGAAAATAGGGGTGACCATGAACATCTGCCATTCAGGTGCAGTCAGACACTACCTGTGCAAGGTTTTGCTCAGCCCGTCTTCTTCTCTTACCGTGGAGATGCTGGGGAGCACCCGCAGCATTTTCTTGAAGGGAAGAAAGGATGTGAGAAACCAGATCTCTTTCTTCACTCAACTTACTTTTTAAGCCCAGGGGGAGTCCACTGAAGGACTTGGCACAAAGATTGATGTTTGGCCTCTGGCATTAAGCAGAACTTGTTCATTTAAGACAGGACAGTGGCTTGGAAGAATAGAAGGTTGTGACCTCTCTGATGCAGCAGCAGTTCTCCTGACAGAAGGTGATAAATAAAAGAGTCAGTGCCACAGACTGTATCTGAAAGCTTTGCACTGAACAATGTGAAAAATGCTTGCTGTGACCCCAAGAACCATTACATCGAGAGACCTCCTGGGCACATGGGGTAAAAAGGTCTTGTTTTAAGTGCTGCCATCGCTGGGTTCTGTGGGATAGTAGTGACTCCAAAAGCACGCTTCATTTACTGCAGATGTCTGATTTTTTTCCCTCAATATGGCTCCAATGTGCTTGATTTAATGACACACACGGACCTGGAAACTGAGAAACTTCCAGCTTTTTTGTTTATTTAGCCACTCAACAGAACACCAGCTGGAAACAGTAGATTTCAGATCCTTTTTATTTCTGTGTAAATAGCAGGGTACTTTTAGAGAGCCAGGTGCTCTGCTGGGTGTTACTGTAATAACTGCTCACAGTCCAGTCATCCCTCTATTACAGCTGGAATATGTAACTACAGCTCCTGCTTCTTCCAGGAGCCAGAATCGAAGTTTCTGTAGTATCACAGAATGGTTTGGGTTGGAAGAGACCTTAGATATCTAGTTCTAACCATTCCTGCCATGGGAATTTTCAGGAATTAATTCCTAGGGCAGCAAACTGGTCTGCCTTAGACTTCAGGTGGTCAGACATCCATACTGGGGACAGGTGTGGCAATAATGTCAAAGGAGTCCACTTGTTTGGTCATTCCTGATATGAAATCATGAAGTGTTTCTTAATGAGCACAGTACAGTCTAAACTAAAGCAAAGTATTGATAACACAATATTACCATAAAAAGATTACCCAAGAATTACCCAAGATAACCATAAAAATTGTAAATTAGAGACACAAAACCAACGAGCTGCCTTAAAAATCTAAGGAGGCTCAGAAATACAACACATTCGGGTTCTTTCTATTTTTGCCTGCAGAGCTTTGAGCTTTTCACTCAAAATGAAAACGAAGACTAAATGAAATGAAGACTGCTCTAATATCACCTGCCTCTGGGGACTGTGGCAGCTCAGAAAAAAATCAGTGTTGTAGGAGAGCTGTAATAAATTTGCTGGAGCTGGCAATGGCACTTCCACGTCAGTCATGGTGCTTGCTGTGGGCAGATATCACAGCCCAGGACAGCACAGTGCTTCCCACCCGCAAACAACCTGAGCAGCTTGATGGAGAGGAGCTGAGCTGGATGTGAGCATCCCCACATTCCCCGCTGCTCCATCCAAAAGTCATCCCAAGTGACGTGCTTGCAGCCAAGGAAATCTTGGAATTGGAGCCTGCCTGAATTTTCTGGTTCTGCACACACCGCAGTGCTCTCCAACATTCACCCTTTCTCTATCCTCTAGAATCACGTTTCCCATAATTTCAAGCGTGGTTTCATGGGGGGTGAGGATTGTGCAGGGACTCTGTGCCAAAATCCTCTCTGCAACTTTCAGAACCACTGATTCATTGAATGCCCTTTGCAGAAAGGGGGAGAGTCAGCAAGACACAAACACAAAACGTAAAAGCATTTGGGATAAGGGTGAAAAATGGCATTTTCCATTCCAGGAGAGCTCTGGGAAGAGGCAGGAGCGATGACCCTGGCCAGGAGGGTTTTTTACTTTTGCTGGGCATTGCTCTGGGTCGGGGGGTATCCCATGGAAGGTCTGCGCTGGGGGTGTCAGAACCGCTGAACCGGGCTCAGCGCTGCAGACATTGTTGCCGATTTTAGTCTCTAAACACAGAAACAGTTTAGTTTTGAAAAGAGACATTGTTTATTCTGCGCGGGGTGTAAGGCGGAAGCTTCCACAAATGGAACATCCAAAGGGGTAAAAAGTTCCATCTATTACATAGTAAAAGTTACATGAACCCGTCTGTCTAATGTATATTCCCCGCCTACCTAATGCATATTTATTTGGGCAATCTGATCTTACGCAATGCTTCTACATCTCTATTGTAGAAGTTATCTGACGTCATCAGTTACGTTTACAAAAGGTGAGAAAATTCATCCTGAAGACAAAAAATTCAGCCTGCAGACCTCAACATCAATTGAGGAAAAACTCAGTTTCAGGATTTCAGGCCTGTTTTTCCCTCAGAATGTCACGTTTTTTCCAGGGCACATGGAAAAACTGCTTTCCAAACAGACCCCAGCCACGGGGAGCAGACACCTCTGGCACAACCACCAGCACCTCAGGGGCGCCAGGAAGAGCCACTCGCCCCGCTTCGAGAGCGGCTGTGCTGATACTACACAGCAAACCGCCACCGAGCATTAATTAATTAATTAATTAACGCTCGGCGCTAATTGCTGGGCGCTGCCCGCCGTGCGCATGCGCGGGACCCGCGCGCAGGCGCAGTGAGAGCGGCGCTCACGTGACCGCGGCCCGGGGCTGGCAATATGGCTGCGCCCATGGGTGCGCACGGGGCGCTGATTCTGTCCCGCTGATTCTGTCCCGCTGATTCTGTTCGGGGCCGCCGGCCCGGACCGCCACCCTGCATGGAGCCGCGGGAGTCCTGGGCGGCCTTGGCGGTGAGTGAGAGGGCCCAAAATGGGTTGTTTTACCCGGTGTGCTAGAGCCCGATCCACACTCAGAGTGCAGGTGTTTGGTTTATTTACAGCTCTGCGCAGAAAGGGGCGCTGGGTGGCAAATCCACAAAGCCAGCGCTGCGACTACCTAAACTTTTCAGTCGTTCTGCTTTCTACCGAATAAAAAAATTAATGTTCATTGGCTACAAGTAGCATTGTTATCTTATTAATTTGTATTGTGTCGTTTGTTGGTTAATAATTCTCTCGCTTTCCGTACTAATTTGGCCACACGCTCAGTCTTTTTCTTCCTTTTTGGTTTCCTGGATCGATGGCTGTGATGTGTCCCTGCCAGAATTACCTTTTGCCCAATCGGAGCTGATTCAGCACAGTTGATGAGTTGTCTTTATCTTTGTGGTTCTGTCAAATGTCCTTGTAGCCCATAAATTCTGCATCTTTTGTGTCTACTATCAGTGGTACATCCTTCTTCCCAACCTTCATTAACCTTCTTCTATGTCTGACAGTGCTGAAACATATCCAGCCATAAACCTTAACTAAGCAATTCTATTGACAAGCATTTTGCCTTTCTAACATCTGGACATCACTTAGAGCCTGTTGGCTGCTCTCTGTTTCAATGATTAAATCTCCTTTTTTGCTGTTTAGTCTTGAAAGTTATAAAGATCGAACACCAAAGACCATTCTTTCTTAGGAAAAGCTTTACGTATTCCACATTTTGCAGCAAGGTGATGTGCTGAGCTGAGGGCTGGCCACAGTTCGTAGCTTCAGCAGACACTCCAGAGCCACAGGGAGCCCCTGACCCTGTCTTTGAAGCATCTACTTAGTGCTGAATTTCCCACCCTAAAAGCTGCTTTTCCATGTGTGATCTCAGCAAGGGGGTGAAGCCTCAGTCACCATAGCTGGGGCCCCCTTGGAAACATCCAGTGCTCACTGTCAGTTCTGTGTCAGAAATCAAGGATGTGGTGCCCTGGGCTGGTGTGGGGAGAGCTGTGGGAGAATTCAGCTCTCTGCCCCAAATGTCTTGGTTTTGTGGAATTGTTGTGATGGAGTTTATGGAGCTATTGAATATCCTGAGTTGGAAGGGCCCCACAAGGATCATGACAGTCCAGCTCCCGGCCCTGCACAGGACACCCCAACAATCTCACCTTTTGCCTGAGAGTATTGTCCAAGTGCTCCTTGAGCTCTGGCAGCCTGGGGACTGTGACCATTCCCTGGGGAGCCTGCTCAGTGCCCAGCCATTGTCTGGGTGAAGAACCTTTCCCCAGTATCCACCCCAAACCTCCCCTGGCACAGCTTCAGCTGTTTCTTCATGTCCTGTAATGATCACAGGGAGTAGAGACTGGAGCTGTCCCTCTATTTCCCTAGTGAGGAAGCTGCAGACCCCAGTGAGGTCTGATCTCAGCCTCCTCTTAGTTGAGTTTAACAGGTATGTCCAACTCCTGGTAAAGGTTTTTCTGATAACAATGATGTTACTGCAGGGGTGGGGGAGGGAGAAGTTGTGTTCTAGGTGTCTTATTAACCAAAAGTCATTTCTCTTTTCTGCAGTTGTTGCAAACACACGGCTATTGTCACCTGCTGGCAAGTGCTCTGTTGGCTGCCTCATGAATTTAAATGACATTTGAGATATAGAACTTTAAAAACTTAAAGAAGCAATTAGTAATTTTGATTCATGTTTTAACAGATTAAATCTGATCAATGTTATTTTGACCAGATAAGGATTTTGATGAAAAAGAGTGAAGAAGAATCAATGCATGGAAAATAGCCAACTAGATTAAAAGAGTAATTAACTTATTGATTAAACTTTTAGTAGTAGATAGTGAACACCTCTCTGAATCCTCTGTTTCCCTGAAAAAAATTATCCAAGTAACACACATGTGATTTGTTTTCAGGCAGTTAAAAATCTGTGCAGCTGTTTCTTGTGTGCTGATCTATATGAGGTAGCCTTCAAAAGGTGTTTTCTGTTCTGAATAGCACTGCATCTAAATAATGTCTCGTAACGTATTAATGTTAACTATTGATGTGTTTTTGTTTTATTTTAAATAGTTTTTCTATTTAGTTCAGTCTTTTTCTCATGGTTTTTGCCAATTATTTTCTACAATCAGCCATGTCATGGGGTAATTTAAAAAAAATCCCAGTCATCTAGAAACACAGACAATGGAAGAAGGTTGAGCCCTAATTGAACCAGGTTTTTTTTGCTTTTGTTTTGTGAATTCTTTGGATAAAAACCTTCCCCTTTTCCTTATGACTTTGAAACCTTTGTTTAACACATTTTCCAGTACCTTAAGGGAGTCTACAAGAAAGGTGGATAGATACATGGTAACCAGACAAGGGGGAATGACTTCAAACTGACGGGGAGTAGGTTTAGATCAGATATTAGAAAAAAATTCTTTACTGTGAGGGTGGTGAGGCCCTGGAACAGGATGCCCAGAGAAGCTGTGGCTGCCCCATCCTTCAAAGTGTCCCACCCCTGAGAATATTAATTTCACTTTTCTCCATGGTTTTGTCTTGAAGGCTGGTGGAGTTGCTGGTGTCTGTGTTGACTTGATCCTTTTTCCCCTGGATACTGTAAAAACAAGACTGCAGAGTCCTCAAGGATTTAGGAAGGCTGGTGGTTTTCGTGGCATCTATGCTGGTGTTCCTTCCACTGCTATAGGATCCTTTCCAAATGGTAAATTTTCTTTGGATTATACTTTGTCTTCTTTAAGTGGTAATTGATGTCACATAGGACATTTGTGTCTGTGGCTTCATTCTGTGACTCCATGTCCAGCTGTGAAGAGCAGTTTCTAGCACTGAGCAAACTTGGGCACGGCTGGAGTGAAGGCTGCTGCATGTTTATTCTCAAAAGCAACCCTAATTCCTTGGAAATGTTCCTGAATATAGGCCTGTCCTTAATTATAAGGGCACCCTAAAGCATTTCTAGGTGCCAAGGAGGGCTTGAGTTTTGCATGCCCTGGACACTTCTGTCATGACCCGCTCTTTCTTGGCGTTTGAAATGAATGGAATTTCAAAGTGCTTGAGCACTGGAGGTGTTTGAGTTAATTGCTCTGGGGATCCTCTGCCCATCTCGCTGAAACAGCAACGCTTAAATTGTAAAGACATCAGGAATACTTTTGAAACTGAGGCTTTAAAAAAGTAGATGCTTGTAGTCTCTGCAGAGAAAAGGCATCTGAAATTCCTGGTGTCTTTGTCCATTTTGTCTTTGTAGAGAGGGATGAAAAAACAGCAGTCTGTGCTGTTGGATGTAAATGTTAGGAGAACTTTGCTGACAAATCCACTGACACCTTCAGATGTTTGATGTCCTTCATAAGGTGATAAAAAAAAATTCAGTTCTTTATCTTGGCTGCTGGGTTATCTCCTTTTGAGGTGATAAGCATCTTTTGATTAGTAGAAGGCAATTCACATGGCCCTTCTTTACAATTAAAATCTGTTTCCCCGCAAGACATGTCATTTTTTCAGTATTTACATCTCCAAAATCTGCACTGTGGTTTTATCTTTCCAGTGTATGACTGAAAACTGAAATTAACTTTAGGAGAAGGAATAACCCTTAAGGTGTAAGTGCCTTTGTAGATGACTGTTGCAGTGAATAAACACAGCTCATGCTGTGCTCAGTTTAGTTTTGTGTGTCTCTTTTTCACTGCACAGAACTTTTACAAATCCTTTGGATGCTTGGAAAAAAATTTTATGGAGCTAAATCCAAAACATTTAACTGACAATAGCTAGGAAGAAGTTATTAAAAAACTACTACTGAAACAGTTTTGCACATTGCAGGATAGCACAATTATAGCAAATTGATGCTTTTTGGTTTATTTATTATTCTTTTCAATTAATCAACTGATTTGTTGTTCCCTTCCTCCGCCCCCCCATTCAATCTGTGGATATGGAAGATAGCAGTTTTTCAAAATGTGCTGGGCACTCGTGATGAATTAACACATCTTTCTGTAGCTCACTACTAAAAGTGGCCTGGAGTCCTGACACCTTTGCTATTAAGGGGAGGTTTGCCAGGGGGTAGCCAGAAGCAAAAAATTCTGAAGGAATTTTCCCTCAGATTTTGTTGATACTGTTGTACTGTTTTAGTGCAAAAATATCCTGGTTTTAACTACAGTTGCAGAATAATAGGTGTCAAAATCCACCTCTACATGTTTTTTGTGCTAGTTCTGTGATGGAGAAGCTGTGAAATAATTGTGTGTATTCTTGAATTTCAGCTGCTGCTTTTTTTATCACCTACGAGAATGTGAAATCTGTGCTGCCCCATGGATCTTCATCTTACTTGTCCCCTGCAACACACATGGTGGCTGCCTCCCTTGGGGAAGTGGTAAGAAGGAATTTCATGTACTGTGTGTCCATGGGAGGAGAGGAAACCATTCAGCTACGAAAACTGGGGTTTGGTGTCGTATCTTGTGACAGTTCTTACCCCAGCCTCATTTCTCACTGTTGGCACAGTGTCTTGGGGCTGATGTTGAGCTCTGAACACCCCATGCTGTTCCTGCCAGTGCTGGCCACCCCATCTCTTCTGGTTTTTGTCACACACAGTGTGTCCTGGCCCTGCACTGATAAAATGGGGTACACATTGTCTCTGCAGATTTGGGGTAAGGAAATGGGCTGCATGAAGTAGGCTTTTTTGGCTCTTTTGCAACTTAAACTTAGCTGGTGGTATGGGGCAGAAAAATCTGTTGTGTCTGTGGTTCCATATTCTGCTTTTATTAACTAATTTTTTCTTTTCTTTCCCATGAGGGCTTAGCTTAGGTGTATGTTGGTCCCAAGGTACCAGGAGTGTGGAGATGCCATTTATTTCAGCTTAACACCAGGTGCCTCTCTATTACAGCAGCACAGCCTGGCTGCTTCCCATGGGAAGCAGCTCAGCTCTCCCTGCTCTCTGTGGGATCAACTTTGACACCCAAGTAATCTTTATTCTTGTGTGGAAATGTTACTGATTAGATTGAATGAGATTTAGCTGGAAGATTTAATTTAACATACCAAGCACATGAAGATAGGTGAGTGCAGCACCTATAACCATTATGGTAGTGGTAGATAGAAAGTGATAGATGTAGGGCTGGCTGGGATTTGTGTTGCTGCCTCAGGTGGATTCTTTCTGAGCTTGATTAGAGCCTGTGCAGTCAGGTTATGACTCCAACTTAAGGACAGAATTTATTTCCGTGAGTATTCTCTAAAGGCTGTTAGAAATCAGCAAGAAGTCATTTACCACCATGGCAATGCACAACCCTAAAACTCCTTGTTTGCCTGATGTATCATGGAACAGCAGATCCAGGAGGTGTTTTGAGCTTCCCAAGTGCTGTTGCAGAATCAAGCAAAATGACAATTGTTCTCATGAAGAGGTACCAGCACTTTGCAATAAAATCCAGCAGAAGAAAAAGTCTCTTCTCTGTGGAATAGGTTATTTATAATACACTACTGGGTGCTGTGAGGAAATTACAGCTGGGTAGTTTAATCAGCAGTAGCCAAAGACCAGTTGGCTACAGATGACTCCTTCCAACAGAACCTGTTGCCATGTTTTCCCCACGCTGGTGACCTTTACAACTCCAACACTTGCTGCTTTCATTTTGGGGCAGGCAGAGATGGTGCAGCACAGTTAAATCTGAGTTGCTCAGGGCTGTCTCACGTGCTTGGCCCTGGCTGCTCTAAGGCCAGGGAAATGTTTAGTGGTAGCCACTGAAATGGCAGAGTCGTTTTATGGTGTGGGAGCTACAGTGTTGTAACACCCATTTTCCACCTCATTTTCCCGTTTTTTTCTAGCATTTTTTCTCCTGTTGGAGTGATGGGTGTGAGGGGAGAGCTAAGCTGTATAATAACAGATAGGTATTTGCTACAACAAACCTGTAATAAGATAGCACAAAGTGAGACCTTCTCATGTATGTTTTATATAAAGTCTTAGTTGATCAATAGAAATATATAAAGTAGTCCAAATTGCATCAGGGTGCAAGTTATAATTATAGTTTTATTGATTAGTCATTAAGTTTTAATCAGGGCAGAACTACCAGGACTATTATTTTGTCAGTAGTTTTTTTGATAATATGTACTGTTCTTCTCTTGTATATTTCATAATGTAAATTGCTTTCAAATGTGAAACATTAAGCCAGAGACTGTCATGTTAGGGTTCCCAAACCTCCCAAACCTTTGCATTTCCAAACTGTTTTTTTACAAAACAGAGAAATTAGGATTTAGAGCAAGAAAGTGTCGATGGATTTCTAGGTTTGTTGTTCCTTCACTGGGGAGCATTAATGAGGCAGATACCTTCTTGCCCATCAATAAAATGTGAGTATGTGGAAAATTTCAATGTGTATTTATGCTGACTAATCTGTGTTTTGAATGTGACCTGCAAAAAATAATAAAATAGGTAAAGAGGAAGAGATACAAAGGTTGCTTAAAGATATGATAAAATATGTGGGAGAAATCAGTCAAATGGGAACTTTTAGTTTTAGAACAGCCACTCTCCTGTATTGTTTACAGTCTCTGGAAATTCATGGGAGAAACAGTCCCCTGAAACTGGTTTGGTCCATTTTTCCAGTTCCAGGCTGGGAGACACAAAGCCAGGCAATAAGAAGGCAGGGATTCTAGCAGTGTTTTGGATTTTTTTTTTCCCCTTTTAGGCAGGAAGAATATAGAAAGCTAATCTCATCTCCCAGAGTGAGATAAAGAAAAGTACGTACAGAATCTGACCCTGTTAAGCATAATTATTTTTTCCTATTACTGAATCTCGCTGTATAGGGTCTCTGAATATCCCATAATACAAGAAAAACTGCTTACAAAGGCACATCCAAAACTCTAGAGGGCAGATACATGATACATCATCTCATCTCATCAAGGAAGGAGAAGGCTGAAGAATACATGAGTTGCCAACGGGGGAAAAACCCTTATTATACCACTTGTGTAACTGAAATCTGGAGATAGGAAACGCATTTACTGCATCCAGGACTTTGGAATTTTTCATCTTGACTCTGCTTTGCCCTGTGTGTTTAGTCTGCCTGTATCTTTACAGTGAGCTGCCAAATGTGCTTGGAAAACATGATATCATAGGGAGTGGAAAGGAAAACCAGATGTTCTGAAATTTTACTTTTAATATTCTAAGGCGGTACAAGTAACTCTGACAAGGAGCAGCATTTTTAACCTCCTAGTGCCCATTTTAAGTAGTAACCAGGTGTTTCTTGCAGGCCCAAATTAATTGTACAGCTCCAGATTGATTTGTACAGAATTTTTAATGTCAGTTTAATATGAGTGTGTGTATTAATTACAAGAAACTTCTCTAAATAGAAGTCCCCCTCTGAGCCTCTCCCACCAACCTCCTGCAAATGTGGTTTTATGGGACAAGTTTAAGATTGTCCCAGTTTGACCGATGAGGTTTCCTTGAAGACTGCCAGAGTGGCTGGTTTCAGCACAGCTCATTTGGATTCAGCACAGATAATTTCACATCCCACTGGCTTTTCCATGGAGGTGAGAATAAAGTCGTTTGGCTCATGTTCCAGAGAAGGGAGCTGACAACAGCCTTTCCTGTCTAATATTTAGATATTGTTATGGTTACCATCTGAGCTTTGCAAGATCCTTAGTGAAAGTTTAGGGCTGTTGCTTGTAAATATTGGGTTCACTCTTATCTTTCTGACCTTTTGTTCTTGATTGGCTTTTTTTGATGACATTGTCTTTTTTTTTTTCTTCCCTACTTTGCAAGACAGCAAACTACCGTGATTTTCAGAGAGGAAGTGTGGGGGAGGACTGAGGACCAGGATGGGAGGGAGATGTCCTGTTGTTTTGGCAGCTGCTGGTCATGACCATGCTCTGGAAGTAGATCGCCAGCTGAAGTCATTGAGCTGCCTTTGTCCTTGTTTAAGTTTCCAGAATACTTTAGGATTAGAAAGCTGAAGATTTGAAAAATTCAAAAATTTGTCACTTCAGTGGGAAAAGGAGATCATGTGACTCCACAAGGCAAAGTGAGGACAGGTATTTCAAGGTGAAATTCCAAGCTCACTTGTGTATTCCAGTGTGTTACTACTTGAGGTACTTCTGTGATAAGAGCAAAGTGTGTGGTTCATCTGTGATTAGCATCTGACCCTTCATATTAATAACTTCAGAATTTTTTTATCTGCTGTTGGGATGTGTCAAATAGGAAAACTTAATGCAGGAATTATCTTTCTGGGGAGTTCAGTTGCCTTTCTCTACCAGTATGAACTTGTTTCCTAGAAGAAGCAAGCTCAAATGCAAGCAAGTTTACAGTTTACAAACCATGATTCTGTAGAATGACATTTTAAGTGTGCTTTTAGTTCAAATAAAGGAGGAAAGTGTATGTTTTACTTTATTTTATGCTTGTGAGGGGCTGTTTCTGCATAAAAAGAGGCATTTTAGACATGATGGACAACACTGTTTTGTCTATCTCTGTCCACGAATCAGCCCCTTCTTCCCTCTGCCCAGGCAGTATTGTTTGAAACAGTTAATTAGTTTCAGTTTAATAGAAGAGCAGGAATCTCCAAAAGATTATTGGTATGAATTCCATGCGAGTAACTGGCTAGGTCAGAGAAGAAAGTTACTATTAATGCATGTTCTGAGGAAAAGGCAGAAGCATGAGTCAGATAAATCCGCAGAGTAATGGCATGAAAATCTCCGGCAGGATAATTGGCCAGGGCTTTGCAGCGTGGTAGGCTCTGATAGATCAGCTTGCAGGAGCCCAGTCTAACAGAGATGAAACAGCCATTCACATCAGACATGAAGTTAAGATTTTAGGTATTTCAAACTCCAAAACTTGCATGTTGGAAGATGTAACTTTCCAGTTCAACAGGCAAGTTGGACGCTCTAGGGAGAGCTGATTTTAATTCAACAAAGAAGCAATAAAGTACTTCTCAGTGTCTAGACTTTGGGCTAATGGCTTTGAATATTTAACTATCCCTTTTCTAAAAACTGAACTAATAAGTGGACAAAACTGTTCTGCATTTTGTGCTTTGTATCCTATTTCCTCTCAACCAGTGTGGTATGTGCTGGCAGGTCATAGTATTCAAATCAGTGTCCAAATGACAGCAGTCAAAGTGTGATGGGACCTCTTTTACAGTACTTAAACTTTTTTGTATTTTCATTGATCAGTGCCTGTCATTTTTGTTGTGACTGTGCCTTTTGTGCTGTACAAATCTGGCTGCACACAGGCTTTGAGAAAGGGAATACTCCAGCCCTGGCAAGATGAGCAGTGGTGGGGAGTGCAGCAACGTAGGTGGTCTCTTGAATTAATTGTGGTGGGGTTTGAAATATTCATAAACTAATCTATGTGAGGTCAGGTCTGAAATACAGATGCTGTAGGATTTTTGCCAAATCCTTATGCAGAAGCAGTGGTTAGGAGATGGCTGGGAAGGTGAAACTGCTGCCTTTGAGAGGTAGTGGAGAAAGAACAGAGTTAGAGCGGATGGAAACTCAGTTCAGAGCTGCGGCTGGGAATGGGTTGTAAATAAAGATGAATGGGGGCATGAGTCCACAAATGCTGCCAACAAATTCATCATACAATTAGAGGCTGAAACAGCAAATTAAGAACTGTCAAATACCTAGCCAGCCACCCATGCTGATCTTCTCTTGTATGCTCCATGCTACCTGCTTGTAGTGCATCCTCTTCATCAGCTGCTCTCCCCACACTGCTTTGTGTTGCCTACTCTGTTCAGGGCTTAGAGGATTTGCTGCTTTGCAGTAAAACTTGATGGTTGTCATGTCTTCTAATCACAGGGCTGATATTTAGTTGATATAGAAATGTTTGTAGCTCAGAGTGTCTACAGGGGAAAGCTAATTTGGATTAAAAAGTTGTAAGCGAGAAATAAGTAACTTTAAAGTATTTCCTGATGGATTTCCTGCCTTACTGTACCAGAGTCAGCTTTGGAAATGTTTGAGACACTTTGGAATAAACTTACCTTAAACTAATGTTCTGTGCAGGGTTTGTCAGGAATGACTGTGAATAGCTCCATATGTGGACAAGCCCATAATTCTATAAGTGAAAAGGCTGAAGGAAAGAATAAGGGATCAATTAAAGGAAAATACTTAATAAAATACAATGTAGTTGAAATTTCCGTGTTCTGGGCCAATGTAACCCCAAGGGACTGAGCAAATTGTAAAATACTAGTCTTCTTTCAACAGGAGACTTAATGTGTTTTCAGAAAATATTGCCTGTGTTCTCTTGCCTGGAATCTCATTAACGTCTGTCCTCCTGTAACACAGCCTGACCCCACTTGGCTCCTTGGCAACAGTTTTATGCTGGATGGGATGCACCGTGGTACTTTTGCTGAAAGAACAGTTTGGCTGGTGGATTTGATGAGTTTCTTAAGCCTTTTAAAATTAGTTTAACAGACTCTCATGGTGAAAGTGTTGCCGGAATAGATTGGATCGTGCAGATGGTTCTGTACATTGAATTAAGGGTCTGCTTTTCTTAGGTTTTAAGGATTTCTGTGTTTAAATGTGGTAGTAATTTATGATTCAAGCATCAACCAAGTTAAGGAAGATTTTTTTTCCAAGTTATACAGCTGCCTGATTTTGCTGCTTGAGTTTAAACCAAGTGCTTATGATTGTACTGAGGAACTTCAAAATCTGTGCGACACAGTTTGGGCTGGAGTACAAAAGCTGTGTAACAGCAGGCCACTTTTGGTAAGTTTTAGGCTTAGTTTTAAAAAGGAAACAAAACTCTACACTGATTAAATATTGAAAAAGCAATTGATTTATACAAAGCACACAAACTTTCAAAACATCTGCAGTGAGAAGTGCTTCTGCAAGGAAGTGTTTAGTGTCAGCCATGTCAGCTTCACAAACTTGCCCTGTTCTCTGCCTGTAGCTGATGTAACTGCACTAAGACTTTCTCCTTGCTGTGAAGGCAGCTTGACACAAATTCCCACTGCTGGAGGACAAAAGTTGTCTGAGATGTGTCTGACTTGGGAAAAGGAAAGATAGGCAGCAAACCCACAGCAGGATTTTTAGGGATTCTATCTGGGGAATTAAAGAGCCATGTGTGGGGGAGGAAATCTGAGAGGGGCAGAAGCCCAGTAGCCCTGAGAGGGCTCCTGAAATGATGGATGAGGAGCCAGCTGGGGTGAAAAGGCTCAGCCAAGATGGCCATTGTGAAGGGGCAAGTGTGTGGTGGTGCAGATGATGGTCTGAAGCAGGAAGAAGGGAGCTCTGGAAAGAAATAAAACAGACCTGACTTAGATTTGACAATGACAGGATGAAATAAATCTGCAAAACAGCTCTGTAGATTCCAGGTAAAGTCGTCTTAAGGTGGGAACGTGAAGGAAGTTGAAAATGTTTGTGTAGAAACCAGTTTTCCAAATGCTTGTGACATTTGGTCCCCATGAAAGGTCTCATCTCTGAAATAATATGTTTTTAAGCTCTGGGAGGTGCTGAGATCTGAGGGATCTTGCTGGGTGAGATTGTTCTTTGAAGAAATGTTTCCTACCAGCATACAGGGGAACTGAAGTTTAATTTGTGAAGGCCTTGTGTCAGTCAGGGGAAAACATGGGACAAAGAGCTTGGCATTGGCCAAACTTTCCCATTTAGAGCCCATTAGTCAAAACTTGTTCTCTCCATGGGGTTTAAGTTAGGAGTGGAGTCACCTGTTCATGACCCCAGCAGCTTTACATAGGACTGAATATCACTGTGCTGTGCATGAGAGTGAGAAGAAAATAAGATTTACCACATTCTGAGGCTTTGTGCTGAAGGTGAACACTTTCCCTGGGGCTGGCATTTAAAGACTTATCATGGACAATACATGTGCTGGGCAGTTTCTGTCATTCCTGGAGACAATTCCTTCATTAAAATAGGAGTGAACACTTCCATTCTGTATTTTCTGCTCTAGCAGGTAGCACAGCCTGCTGACAAACATGTGTGAAGGACTTGTTCACAACTCAAGTTGTGGCCCACAGCAACTTACTGACCAGAGAAACTTCATATTTTTGTCCTGTCTTGGTCAAAAGGGCAGTAGTTATTTAGATGAAGGTTTATTGGTGTTTGGAATGTTAATGGGTCTGTGATTGCAGCAGTTCAGGTGCTCTGTTCAAGAAATATCTGAAATCAAATGACAAGTGGATATTTCATGATTCTCTGCTTTTCTGCTAATTTTTCTGGTGGTGGGAAGGGTGAGGCAGTTCATCTGCAGCTCACAGCTCATGTTCCCTGCTAGCTAACATTTCCAACCCAAGGGCTGTGACCACAGTTTTGAAGCAGTTATTTGGAGGATTAAACACTTTGCTAATCTCACAATATTGCATTCATTTTTCCCTACTGTTGAAGAGGGGCATCCCAGGGAGATCTGAAGAACCAAGCATAAATTTACAGGAGCATGGAAAGCTGCAGTGCTGAATTCAAGCACTGAATTCTTTGACTTGGACCAAGAGGGAAATTTTTCCTTTTTTCTCCCGATCCAAAGGAAATCAGTGCAATTTAAGATCTTTCAATTTAAAACTTACCTATTATTTTAATAATTAGGTTATCTGAGAAAGGGAAAAGGACATTTTTCATGTTTCAGATTAAAAATAGTAACTTCCTACTTAGAAGGGAGCATCTGACATAGAAACTGTGATGTTCAGATTATGACATATTAATGTATTTTGGAAAGCAACATTTTTTTATATTTAAAAAACCCTCAACTAAAGAGAAAACAAGCAACAAAGCAAACCTGAGCTCCAAGGTAGCTTTAGTCTGCCGGTGTATGGTCAGGTCTAATGGAGGCTACACTTAAAAACCCCACAAAACCCAATTTATTGCTGCTTCTCTTTGAATGGGGCTTTAGAGTTGTTCCATTTTTCTTGCTTATTTTACCTTCTGTTGCAGCAGGCAATCCTTCTGACCTTCAAAAATGGGGTGAGAGATTAGGATTTTGTTAGCAGATTGTCTGCAGCCTCAACATATGTCCTTTGATAAATCATAGCCTCTTTGTTGTTGTCAGTTTTGTGCAGCAGCTTTTTCTCCCTAATGGGTTAGTGATTATCTTGCACAGGTACTGGGAGGTTTAGCCTAAAGTCTCTTCTCCCTGGATACAAAGTTTTATAGTGTCATAAATTAGATTCTTATTTGATTAAGAATAAATTTACGCAAATGACATTTAAGAGTAACTGTCCCCAGGAATGTTCCTTCAGTTTTGTGTTAAGTAATTTACTAATGAATTGTATTTATATGGTGAACATGAATTAAAGCTTCCCAGCCCGCTCAGACAGGTAAAGTCCTTACAACTAACCTCCTGCTTGATAAATTTAAATATTAAAATCCTTTAGAAAGGGTTCTAAAGGGTTTAAAGTTGCAACAAAAGAAAAGTTTTCTGGAGCTTGTTCTGTGTCTCTGTACTAAATTTTCAAGTAGGCTTAGCTGTGCAAGCTGGAGAATTTCTCAGAGCCACTGAGTGCAGCATCCTAAATCACCAGCCACTCACAAATTCCAGAGCAGTTCTTTGCCCTGAGACTACCCTTCCCCTCCCATGAAGCAGAACGGCTGGCTAATTACTGAGTGGAAAAATATTTGGTCTTGATGCTCACCCAAGCCCAGGTTAGTGCAGAATAGATCAGCTCATTAGCCAGGAGTTCATCAGGTGCCAGGAATTGGCCTCTGAGTCTTCAGCAGCCTCTTCCAGCAGGGGTGATACCTGTCTCTCATTAAAGATAACAAGTGCTCGACCCTGTGGCTGGGGGAGCTTTTAGGAGTGTGTGAGTCAGGTCATCAGCTGTGCTAGGTGCTGCAGGAGGAGAGAAATGCTTTCTCAGGCTGCTCTCCAGAGCTGAAACAGTGTTGTACCAGCTGTATCCCCATTCTGAGGGAACCTGTGCACCAGCCTGGTCTAAATAAAACCCTTAACAGCAATTCTAACACCTGCTCTGTCCTCTTCCAAATGATCCTGGATACTCCTTGGGGACAGATCACAAGGTTAGTGGTCAGACTGTAGTAGAGGTGCCTAAAAATGAACATATGTGTAATTTTTGATTCTCTGCTAACCCCTACAGATCCAGCCAGGGAGGAAAATGCTTTGCCTGGAGCACAAAGGGTGAAAGCAAAAGGCTTTTAATCCAAGTAAGACATGTTAATATTTGAATCATAATACAGCACTGAAGACCAGGACGTGGTGTGTTCTTTTCTAAAGATGTTGGCATTGTCTCTGCGCTGAACCTCTGTGTAAGCAGCACTATCCCCTCTTTGTCCTTGTTTTATTATGTATCTCGTGTTATTGTCTAGAGAAAAGTATCCTTGTGCTGAATTAGATGAATCTGCTCGATTCTGAACAGCTGCTCTGGCTTTAGGTGGGACTGGCCCCAATGCAGAAGGTACAGCTTTAATGTCTGGTGTTTCCATTAAACTTAGATGAGCCAATAGAAAAGGCGTTGGGCAGGTTCTTGGTGCTATTTACAGCAGATCTTATTTTCTGTTAGTTACAGCCACATTTAGACTGAAACAAACTCTTTAAATTGGTGTATATAAAGCTTCATGGCACTTTTTAGACTTCATTTGGACTGGTCATTCTTCACCATCTGTCAGAAAAGCCAGGAAGGTCTGGTTCCAGCATAAATCCGACCAGGAGATGGCAGCGTTGATTCACGTAAGGAGTATCCAAAAGTTAAAATGCTTTCTGAACTGACAGAGGAAAGAAATTACCTTAATTTAATTAGAACATGCACTGTCTTGGCAATACATAGAAGAATGTTAATGAAATAGACTTGTTTTTAGCTTTTGTCCCTGACTGGCTAATGCAAGTCAGTAAATTAAAAATGTATATAGGTTTTTATCTAAATGCTGGAGTCACCCTTTGACCTAGTAATGATTTGGGACAAGGATTTTGAAATTCAGTACTGTCTTGCTCAGAAGTGGTCATAGCATTAAAAAGCTGGAAAGGTAATAGGTGCTAATATTGTCACTTCTGCACACCTCCTCTGTAAACTAATAATAGCTTTGCTTGTGGTTTTAAAATCAGGTTTTCCTAAAGCTTAAATTTAAAAACCCTTGAGCCTTTTGTTTGATGAATGCAGGTAAAAATGCGGATGTGGGCAGGTACCGTGGGGTGGCTGCTCAGCCTCGTTTTTCACCATTCCTATGCCATTTGCTTATAGCTTTCATGTCTGAAAATTGAAGTGTGGATTCTCATGGTGTAGAATTATCATCCTGGTGCTGCTTGAACATCCTTATCTAAGAAAGCCAAGCCTGGAGATGTGCATTGTGTTCTTTTACCTTTGGCAGCCTTACCTGGAGGGTGCAGCAGTGACTGAGATCTGAGAGCTGAGATTTTTCTGCACCTGCCCGTCCAGGCTGTTACTCTTTTAATAAGATATGTGTGAACTTAATCTTGCATACTTCCCTTTAGAGACCTGTTCTCCACATCAAAAGGCTGCTGGGGTTGTTTTTGATAGGAAGGTGCATGTGTGGGAACAAACAAGGTAGCACCTTGTAAGTTCAGGTGCACAGTGAAAATGTCACCGTGCAGTCTGATGTTGGCAGCTGCAGCTCGTGGCTTTTTGAATACCAGAAGTGCCCTATGGAGCCAATCTGACAGCACTGCCCGGGTGACATGAGCCTTTATTTCCTTTCAGAACAGCACAATGTAATCATTGTTTTTGTTCTTGTGCAGCCACAGACTCCCTTGTAAGCGCAAATTCAAATGGGAGAAACATCAAAGCTAATTTGAAATGAAATGCACCCCAAGTAGTCTGGGGGAAATGGAGACATTACTTTGTAGCCACCCTTCTCCTGCCAAAACTGCAGCACCCCAGATGTCAGGAAGCCACGCTGCGTTCTTTGTCTGGTCCTGATTGACTAGATTGTTTTCATCTCAGCCATTTTAAAGCTTTCCTCCTGCCTCTGTATTTTTAAGGAATAAAAAGCTAATATAAGGACATGGAGTGTTATGAAGCATGAAGTTCTATAAATATTTATGCTGAACTATCAAAAAACTTGACAGTTCTTATTTTCTTGACAGATTGGGGTCACTTTTTGTTTTTGACCCTGAGAATTGAAGAGCACATGGAGTTAGATCTGTTTGTAATGACTTTTGGATATTGTTGTCCAGTAAACTTGTAGGAATGTAACAGGATAACAGATTTTTTTCTTGGTGTCTTTGTGGAAATGAAACTTAAACCTTGTACTGTGTTACCCACAAATGACCACTCAAGTTATTGTCTCCCTGCAATCTCCAGTGAATTCCTGTACTTTCTTTTGGCACACATGGATTTCCCAGTTAGCAGCTCGGTTTGCCACTTCAGATGGACAGCTTTCACCTGGGCTGCTCTGCACTTGGTGATACCTTTATGTCTGGGAACTACATTGTGTTCCTGAGTCAGGATGGCCCCAAGGAAGGCTAAAAGTCTGGCAAAGACCTTGTGGTGTCTGCAGTGTTTGCCGCCAGTCCCATCACTGCTTTAAGTATCCCTGGAGCCAACTGTAGACAAACTCTGCTTAAAAGTTTGAGTGCTGTTAAATGGGTATTTTCTAGAGAGATGAGAGGCTTATAACTCCCACACTTCAGGATCCTCATTCTATGAAATTATGTGCACACAAGCTTAACCCCTACCTGAAGCCAAAGTGGCAAGTGAATGTTTAGAATCCAAGCTTGGCTTTTTCAGCAAAGCTGGAGCTTTGTGGCAGCAGCCACATTGTTGTATTCACCTGCAGGGCCCTTTCTTGCCTCGTAAATTCATTCTATAGGAAAGGATCAATCCAATGTGTTACCTTGAATGAAGTGTGGTATGTATCTTAAGGAAAACCTTGGAATAGGTTGTGTGTGTCTAAAGCTGACCAGAATGTCTCTGTCGGTCACTAGAGGGCACAAAGGAATTACCAAAGAAAGACTGTTGTTCTTCTAGTCCTGAATATCCAGTTTAGATCTGTGAAACTGGGGGGAGTGGGGAGGGAAATTCCTGTGACTGCCAAAAGACAGGATGCCTTCAAATTTTGGTTTTATCAGTGATTTTCTACATCCAAATCTACTTCTTTTTTGGAAGTTAAAAATTCCAAAGGTACTTCCATGTTCCTGCTAGTATAATTTTGTGATCAGAAAGAAAAAATACATAAGCTGCTCATGAACATCTATTAAGGTTAATTCTTGTAATGACAAATGAGGAAACCAATTTTGTAAGGCTTCTGTACTTGGAAGAAGTGTTTGCTGTATGAAGAGGAAGCCAGCAAGGGGAATTTCTCCCTGAACCTCTGTTCTTTTGCAGGTTGCCTGTCTCATACGGGTTCCATCTGAAGTCGTCAAGCAAAGGGCCCAGGTTTCTCCTTCCTCAAGCACCCTTCGGATCCTCTCCCACACCTTGTACCATGAGGTGAGTTCAGAGCAAAATTTCTAAGAACTTGCTTCATTCTTTCCACTCGGTGCCATACATGTCCAGAAGCATTCCTACAACTTTATTCCAGTTCTGAGCTGTTCCAGCACTTTTCCCTCTATTCTTCTGTTGTTAAAAGCAATTGGCATGTTATGATTGAGGAAGCCAAACCCTCGCCTCCCCTTGGGGCATGCGCTTACATGCACACTCCAAACAACTCTTTTTTCTCCTCTTTTTATATGGGGTACCTACATTTAAAGAGGGGGGAGAAAAAAGGAGTTTAGCTTGCAGGTTCCAAAGCTCTGCTTGTATTTATGCACAAAGTCCTTGTCTGGGGCAGCAGGACATGGAGTCCCTGGGTGTAGTTTGCTGAATGGTTCCCAGATTTTGAAGCAGGCTTTGGAGGGGATGTCCAAAAGGCACCATTTCAGAGAGGCTCTGTAGGAGCCAGGAGGAACTCTGGAAATAAGTGCTCATCCAGTATTGGTTACTTTTGAAAAATAAGGGCCTTTGTCTTCTTTTCAGGAGTTATGCTGTTCCCTCCTGTAAAAACCTGTTCACCTCTGTTTTAGCAGAGTTTCACAAGGGGTGATTTTTCAAGCTGTGTTCCATAAGAGAAAGTGGCTCCTAAAAACACTGTGGGGAAAAATACTATACACATTTTCTGAGTGTAAAACCCAGGGAAAGGAAGACATAAATATGACCTTTAAATGATCCACTTGATTTTTATTTGCTTTCAAATGAAGAGTATTGTGATAACCCTGCACAAAAGGGTCACTAGAACTTCTTTCTGTGACTTGATCATTCTGCTTTAAAAGCTGATGTTCTCAAAACCATATGTTTTCCCCTTTCCATATAGCTGGCCAGAGAACCATAAACCTTGCCAAACACGTGAATTAAGTGCCCTATAATAATAAACAACATAATTTTATATATGCTTGTAAAATAAGTTCTAATTGTTTTGAATATTATCAGCTGGTTAAAAAACATAAAACATTTGTCTTGATAAGGGCTCTGAATCAAGGCTAAGGAGGTGAAAATAAAACCCTCTGGCACTGTAAATAATAGAATACAGTATACAGTGTTATAATCAATACAGTCAATTTGAAGCTGAGGTGTGACGCTTTAAGGCTGTAATGCTTGCCTTGTAATCACCAATAAATTGTGGTCTTTGACAAAATCATTCCCTGTGGATGATGCTTTCTTTTGTTGCTTTACAGGGTATTCAAGGACTTTATCGGGGTTATAAAAGCACAGTATTAAGAGAGGTAAAACACTTGTCTTTTTCTCTTTTATTTTTTTTATTTGATTCCTTTGCCTCACTTCAGTTTTCTAACACAGGATGATGGTACAACTGAGATCAGTTGCTCTAACCATAAGCTCTAAATCCCAGCACATTTCGTTCTAGATAAGTTACTAGTTGGCAGCTTAAATAGAATACTGATAATGAGCACCAAGAAAAGCTTTGATACATGCAAAAATTCATTTATCATCCTGTTTCCCAGTTCTGTTGCTGCTAAATTTAAAAAAGGATGGAAAGGTGTATGTTAACATGAGAAAACCATAAACTAAAGTACTGGAAACTTTCTCAAGTCTTGTGATTGCATCATGTGAATTATATATGCCAACAATGGTGAACTGGTGGCATCAGGCCAAGTTTAGCACAGACAGATTTAGGCTTTCTTTAAATATATTTGTCAGCAGATGCCAAGGGATTATTTGTCATCTGTATGTAGAGAGGACTGTGCTCTCTCTTTTTTTTTCTTTATTTCAATGTGTGAAAGAAATGTATTTAGTCACCCAGTCAGTAGATTTGATATGGCATTACTTAACTCTAAATCAGAAGTATTTCACTGTTAGAAAAAGAAAAATAGAGCTAAAAATATTTTGGCCTGCTTGGAAGAAAATCGTTCCTAAAACTAAAATCTTTTCATAAATGTACTGTGAATTCCAGGATTAGTGTCATGGAAGTGTTTGATATGCTATGTGGACTGAGGGCAGATTATAAAAGGAGTAGAAAGACCTACTGATAAACTCCCAGTCTAAAATTGTTTCAGTATCAGATCCCAGAAGGTCACCTCTGGACAAAGCAGAAGTTGCAGCATGTATGTGTACCTGAAATAGTGAGATGCGACATGTTTGATGTGGGGCGTGTGTGTTTGTCTTCTATTTACATAATTCAAGTGAGTAAAGTAGGTTTGGATCTTCCCTCTTTTGTTTTAAACACAGGCTCAGCTCTGTTGGCTGTGTTGCCATTGATAATAAAGCCAGTTGCAGAGGCTTTGTAAGCTTCCTTCAATAACTCTGCTTTTAAAAGCCTTTCTTCATGCTGAAAACTGTTCTCAGGACCATTATGTTGGCCAGCTCTTGCTCCAAGTACAGAATAAAGATGGGTGTTACCTAAACTAAGAAACACCAAACTTAGTGTTCCTTAAGATGCTGACAAATGCTAATGTACTGCAGTCTATTTCAGCAGTTTTGAGTGTTTAAAAAATTAGTTATTTGTGCAGAGATGACACCTGCTTTTCTGAAGTGTAACCCCCACCATGGCTTTGTCCTGTACTTATTTTCTGGCTCACTAAACACGTTATTCACTCAGATTTCATTTGCAGACGGGCAAAAAAGGCCAATGAATACGAATCATTTTGATTTCTCGGAGGGGTTCTGAATAAATGAATATATTTAGGTCCCATTGACTACAGATTTTGCATACTAACAGGTAGATAAAGCACATGGTTGCTACTGTGTGCTATTCTCCTTAAAATTTGTTTTGACACATGTCAGGGTGGTAATTAATTTGCAGACCATATCCATGGCACAGTGTGTGACCCTGCTGAGATAACTTTGTTTACTCAAAATGGCAACACTTTGTTGGAAATTTAATGGGGGTCCTCTCCATTATGTATATTCATAAAAGATCCTTCAGAACTGATTTCAGTTGAAGTATTGTTTTTTGGGAGAATCTGTCCAATAGAATGAGAAATAAATGATTACCAAATGAAATGTGCTTTCTCTTCAAAATGAAACAAATCATAGGTGATGTTTAAAAAGAAAAAAATCTTTGAATTTAACACTGTTAAGACTGGTGCATTTTTCTGACAGTAAATTTTATCGAGCAATATACACTTGAGTAACAACAGCTCATTGCAACTTCAGCTGGAGCTGTTGTAATCTTGACATTTAATCTTGGTATTTTTCCTTCTCTTTAAGTACACTTCTTCCTTTAGGGGAAGTCTTTATTTTCAGATGAAAATCTATATTAATTCATTATTGGACACATCCAGGTAGCTACATAGCGTACATAGGCTAATATTTAATTCCAGCTGACTTTTATGTTTACAAAGTTTGTTTATATGCTTTGGTTCTCTGCCTACACAAAACCGTTTGTTTAGTTATAATGGAGTGAGAATTTTTGGATGGAGGGTCTTCAATGCATAATTATTCATTTAAAAAAATTGGAAGAAGCTGGGAATATTGATGCTTTTCAGATTATGATATTCTTGTGCTGGCAAGGTTCTTGAGCTAGAATTTAAGAAAGGTTAATTTTATCTGTTGCATTGGGATAAAATTTTGTATATTATATCAAGCAGATTTCTGGACAGAGAGCTTCTTGCCAGTTGATTAAATCTCAGTCAAAAAAGTCTCTTTATAAATAGAGTGTGGTGTGGAAGCCTCATCTTTTTGTTTTAGTGTAGCAGATCTTTCCAGGTCAGCCTTACTCTGCTCTGTGTAATTGGCTTTCGCTGCTGTGCTGGTGCAAGGTGGTTGTTTCATCCTTCATTTTGGATTCTCACTCTCACTTATCCCCTTTATCTTCTCAGAATGCTTTCTGAGCAGATGGATATTAGAAGAGAAAGAAGTTGGCTAAATACCTAATGCTTTTGGAAATAACTTTGAGTGAACCTCCAGGCTTGAAAGTTTTGGCTGTGACTCTTTTCACCTTTTTGGTGCCTCTTCTCTCACATCTCCATTACATTTTGGTCTTTCCGTCTTCCTTTGATATGGTTACACTGAATTAATCCTAAAATGGAAAGGGAGGTGAGGTACAGTGCATCGTTCTGTTGGCAGGAGAAGCCCGAAAGAGACATCTGTGTTCCAAGAGGAAGGCTTTTGTAATAAAGCACAAAGTGGGACTATGGTTATTAGGTTGCTCAATGAGACTTTGAATAAATGGCAGAAATCAGAGGCTGTGAAATGATGTGGAATTCCCATTACGTCATTTCCAAAGCAAATCCAAGTGAGAATTCTCCCTTCCTGTGGCTGTAGTGTACCAGTGTGCACCAATGTGGAAACTGGATCATGCCACTAAGAACAGTCCATGAACAGGTAAATTTATTCACGTTTTCCACAACAGAGACAAGTTAACTTGTAAAATCTCTAGCCATCTCATAATAAGGCAGGAGCAGACTATAAATCCACTGCAAATCCTTTAGAATTCCTAAATGGGAATGGAGTTCTGCTGCTGAGATCTTATATAAGCAAATGGAGCCAGATTTTTAATTCCTGCATAATTCATTTTATTAACTATGACCAAGTAGAACATCTGTTAAAATTCCATAATGTTCAGTTCATGGGAAAAAGAAAGAAACCCCTGAGTTCCCATTGGAGCTCTTCCATTTCCGTTAATGTTACAAGACTCCAGCAGATGTCTTAGAGGACGTTATTATGAATGAGGGGACAGCACAAAAGAAAAGGAAGTGCTTTGTCCAGTTTCCCTGTGTGCAATGAGTTTCTTCACTGGCATGTCTGTGTGCAGGTTGCAGCTTCACAGTGAATCTGTCCCTTCTGTCCTGAGTTACCATGGTTTGGAAGAACTGAGCAAGTCCAGAGTGGATGTTCCGTGTGCTTTTAATCCAGTTTGTCACTTGTAAAAATGCTGCAGATGGACTGGGCTCTGGCTTGGAAGCAGATTCAAAAGGAGCTAAATTAATATTTAACTTTCTTAAAGACAGAGGGGATGGAGAATGACTGGTTCTCTGTAACTCACAGATGTCTTGGAAAGAGACTGAGAGTCACTTTCAAATGTCAGTCTTTGCTGTGCAGATAGCCCTGGCTGACCTTGTCCTCTGTGTAGACTTTTCTGGGACAATTTAAACTCTGCTTGTGTTGGCCTCCATTCAGCTGGAGGTGGCAGTGATGCTTTACTTGTCAATGTTGTTTCAGAAGTCGGAGCTCCGAGTTCCAAAGGAAACCACTGACAAACCTGACCCCACTCGGGTACCACATGAGCTGGCATTTTGGGAAGCCCCAGTTCTTTAAATTAGTGCACTTGTGGGTTGGTTTGGGGTTTGTGTGTTTGTGGTTTTCCCTTCAGTGGATGCAAGGCAGAGCCCTGAATGGATACAGGCAGCTGCTGCTGTCCTGGGAGGGAGAGAGTGATAAAATAACTTTGGGAGGAGCAGGACAGCCAGTTCAAAGTGTGTTGTTGCATTAGCGAGTGGCAGCAATGGGACAAACAGCAACAAATTCCAGAGAGCCAAGGAGAAATAACATCTCCTGAGGAGGAGGTGCTGCTTGTTGCATATGTTCCACAGAACTGCTGTCCTGGTACAAGGTGTGTCTTAAAAGAGCTGTGGAGGATCCACAGTGCAGCTTTTGTGGATGAGGAAGGAGGTAGAAGTGAAAAAAAAACCCATCAAAACCTCTTCTTAAACAGCTTCCTGCCTGGGAGAGGGAAACTAAAGTAACCAGGAGCAAAATGGGTCTTAAAGCACACCTGCTTGCATTTTCCTGATTTTTAAAGGGTTGGTGGACAAAGGATGCTTGAGGGGGTTTGTATAAAAATGTAAAAGCCAGCTGAGATATGCTGACCCTGTTGACTGAAGGTTGGAGGCGATTTCTGAGGGCTGAGCTCAATAGGGCACACTGCAAACAGGGAGCCCAGTTTGTTTATCCATTTAAGGTAGTTTTGCATGCTTTTCTTTTGTTAGGACATCTTTATATAAATATCCTGTTCTCTGAGCTGTTAGAGGGTTTTTTTAAAGTTTATCTCTGTTGCTGTAGGACAGAAAGAATGTTATTAATACATTCTTTCACTTGCACAATTAAAACTTTGATCTTTTGTCATTCTCTGTGTATTACAGAGCAGATGTCGATAGAAATAGGCAAACAGGACACTATCTTAATACAATATTTGGAAAAATAAACATCCTCCTTAGTGAAATATGTGCTGTATCTGTCTTTTGTTACCTTCTGGAAAACCGAGCTGGCTTTATGTTATTTTGTGACTCTAGATAGGTTAGGTTTAACCAGAAATTTGCCAGGCAGGAGCTGTAACACTGGTTTTTGACTTTTACTGAGCAGCTTGGGTGTTTCCATATAGAACATCAGCAGTCTCATGAAAGGGATGGGAACTGTAAAATGGATTAACGAACGATGTGGAAAATTGTGCAGAAGTTACGTGACTTCATGATTAATGGGAGGAAGTTGAAAAATAAGTCCCTGCTTCCCACTCTAACACCACTTTGACTTGGAAAAACCCATCACTGGAGTTGTATCAGCTCTTGTCTCATTCTAGGAATCAATATTCCAGGGATTTTCATTTTGATGGGTCTGTGAGAGTTAAAGGTAATTCTTGAGGGGTAGGAGCAGGAGGCAAGTCCATGCTCTGGGATAAAGGCTCAGGCACACCCTAGCTTGTGGCCTGGAACACCAATAAATGGGTAAAATTAATAACTCTGCTGCTGTAGGTTGTGCTTATTACCTTCTCCCTGCAAACGCTGGAATAGTACTTGGAGATGAAAATGGAGATCTCGCAAAGCAGTTGTAAATGACTTTTACAGACTACAAAACAACCCTGGTTTTTCTAATTTGCCAGTTGTGGGAAATAGGTTTTGTGTCATGCCTGAATGGTGGACACAGTCCTAAAGCAAATTCCTTGAAATTTGGGGGGAAAGAAGGGGGGGATTTTTTTGGCTTTTCTTTCTTTTTTTTTTTTTTTTTTTTTTTTGGTACAGCATGTTAACAATCAAGATGTTCTGGCTGAATGCCTCTTTCTCAGGCCAGGTGCAGTGTCCTTATAAATTGGTCAGAAGCAGAATGCAGCCATTCTTGGTACCATGGATGTGCTGTTTACCACTGGAGCACTCAGTTGCTGCATCTCCCTGACATCAGTGGGTATATTCAGGTGAAAAGAATCCCACATATGCAGAGTATTTCTGTATTTTGAATGCTACAGCTGTGCATCTGGGGTCTTTGAACAGAAAAACACTTGGAAAGCCATGTGCACTAAAAGCACCGTGTGTGATGTGATAATGCAGATTCTTTCCAGCTGAATGTGTGTGCAAGCAGAGTCTTGCAGGAAGCGTGTCCTGCTCCAGGCTTCCAACAAAGATACCATTTCCATACATTCTCAAAGCAGCTTACTAAAGTGTTTCTGCAAATGCAGCATTCATGGTGTAGGAATGTGTTCTGTGGGTGGGTAGCAGCACTGTGGGCAAGAACAAGTTGGGAAGAAAATAATACCATGAAGAAAAGGTTCTGGTTTTCTTTGTGCTGTGATATTTTTATCTCTTTTGTTGATTTTTTTTTTTTTTTTATTGATTTGTTTTTATTTTTTAGATAACTTAGGAAGTAAATTTGCTACATTGACTGCTTTGATTTTTACATGTTTCACAATGGTCTGAATTTCTGGCTAAGTGGTGGCTTTTAGTTTTAATTCCTCAGCTGCATTCCAACATGGGCAACCATATTTTGTCTGTCTAAACTCTTTCTGTAGGTCTCAGGTCCTGCTTTGCAAAGTTGCAGAGTATTCCTGCTGATGGCTGGAGGGTTGCTGGAGCAACTTCTGTATGTCTGTGCAGAATTGGGTAATTCTCTAACCCTGGAACCATATATATGTGTAGGGCATCTATTTATATAAAATCTGTACAAATATACATGTGGATGCACCTACATGTAAAATATGGTATTGCTTTTAATAATTTCTTGTCAAGGGTCTTGGGACTCTCTGAAGCAACCAGTCCTGTAAATGTGTGTGATTGGTCTGGAACAGCAAGCAATTTAGCAATTTCATGGAAGTACAGGACTGTTTTTCAGGGATGAAATTCTTGCCTGAGGTAGACCAAAACATGATTTTACAGTGGAAGGCTTCCGCTGGCAGGATCATGCTGCTGTCAATATTAATAGCAATTATCTGGTTTTCATACTTAGGCTACTATTACCTATTTTCTCTGCACCTGCTAAAAAACAGAAGTACAGTTAAAAGAATCAGCAAGAATTGAATCTGTAGCCCAAAATGATGAAGGTGTGAAAAAGAAACCAGATCTGTGGAAGAGACCTTAGGTAATTTATCAATTATGCTAATGATTAGAAGAATGGCTAGAGAGGCACTTGTGAGAGTGTGCCACAAGAACAGTTCTTCCAAGTGCTTAATACACATCATATTTCAATTTTTTTGAAAGGCTACCTGCGTATTATCTTGCAGGAAAGAGGAATTGATCCCACTGTTTTGAGTGTAGGAGGAGTGCCCCTCAAAAGGGAAAATCCTGAAAGCCATACCTCGCTTCAGGATATTTTAAGGGCCAGAATTGGCTGCTTTTAGCGGATGGAATAAATGAAACAGCTTTTTTAGCTTGGTCAAAGGGGAATCTCGGGAGTGCAGCAGGAATTCATCCTTGCAGTAAACATTTTGGGCAGGGAAAGGGAAATCAGTGAATTCTCATCCCTCCCTGACTGTGGCACCAGAGGGCAGCAGCGCCCGGGAAAGCGGCGGGAGCGAATTTGGGATGAAGCTGCGGATCCTGGAATTGATGCTTTAATCCCGCAATTGATGCTTTAATCCCACAATTGATGCTTTAATCCCGCCTCTCAGCCCTCTTGCAAAGGAAATGTAACACTGGAAATGTCGATTTGATTCTGTTGAATTTCCTGGGACTAGCTTGTGTGAGAAAGCGGAGTGAAATTTAGCTTGGGAATGATTTTTATGGGTTCCTATTTTTTAGCTTTGAGGTTTTCATTTGATGTGAATAGATTGTATACGGTCTGTAGCATTCTCCATGTATTCTTGCCCCGTGGAATAATGCCCATGCTGCATGAAGAAGAGAAAGGAGGATGTCTGATCCCAGCAGTGGCAGTGTCTGTGCTGAGACTTCATGGGCTGTGTAATCAGCTATTTCAAATTTTACTTCAGTTTCTGTTAGTATTCTGCATTTCTTTAGCTTATTTATTTTTAAGAAAAATACAATTAAATGCGTAATCTCTGGGATAATGTGGTGTGCACCTTAATTTGAGTATCCTGTGTCACTTTTTAGTGACAATGTAGTTGGAAATGCATGTGGGAGGTGCAGCAGGGTGGGAACATGATTTTCATTATTTTTATAGAAATTTAGGCAAAGCAGGCCTGGTGTGTGTGCAGCAGATGGAAATATTGTTGTTAAACCAGGCTCTTATCTCACTTTTATTTTTCTGTTAATTTTATAGAAACCAATAAAGCCTAAGCTCTGCACATTTTCTTTTTATGTTGGTTGAATATGTGAAAATTGTGTTGTTGCTTTTCAAAGCCAGCAGGTCTAGAGTTTGGCCTGAATGTATTGGCATCACACTGCAATGCCTGTGTCCCTCTGTCCCTTGGCCAGGTCTGGCTGTCCCAGGGCTGAATCTTGCCCAGTTAAAGGCTGCCAGTGATGCACAGTATGTGACATGGATAGATTTCAGTCCTGAGGAGACTGAGGCATCTCAATGCTCTTTCAGAAAGAGCAAAGCCTCAAAAAGAGAGAGAATCATAAGCCAGGACACTAGCCCTGCTTTCCCATGGGAGAACAGCCAGTACATTGTATTCTGTACTTGCATTTGGCATTGTACAGTCTCTTAATGTAAAAGAGAGGAGCAAATAAAGAAGGTTCCATGGCTATCAGAATAAATAATATGCTCATATGTCAGTGGGAGGTTATCTGCTCCCTTCTTGCTTTTGCTGATATCAAATCCTGAAGTGCAATAAAACATTTTAGGAGGCTTATGAAATGCAAGACCATAAGGCACTTAACTGAATCTTGTCTTTCTGGCTTCAATGTACTGAATACCCATTAAAGGAAAATGTAGCCAGTTATTAATTTTGCCACTGGCTACATACCTCACAAGTTTGGGGTGGATGTTTCTTACCCCTTTTTCTCCAACCTTCCCAGCATTTTGCCTCCTGGCCTGTGCAGCTGTGCCGCTGGTATCCTTTCTATTTCTGGAAATGACCCATGCAGTTAGAGGTCAGTTTGTTTTAGCCTCACTCCTTGTTGCTGAAGTAGAATAGCACATTTCCCTTAGCTGCATGAAAGCCAGGGTAGACAATCTTGATAAATATGATTAATGGGCTTCTCTGCTTTGCTCTGCAGCTGAAGGCTTCCTGAGATTTTGTGTCAGCTGGGCTACAGCTCCCCAAACCAACCTTTACATAGAAAGTATGTCTCGGGTTCAATTCTGTTGTTAAAGGGATTTTTGTTCCCAGAATTTGCTGCAGGAAAGTCTTTGCAATTGAAATACAGTAATAAGAGTCTGAAGAGGTATTATTGGCAGGAAAAGCAGTTCATAAATATGGGTGAGTTTGGATTTCTTAACTCAGTCCTGTTACCTAGAGGGTTGTTTGTTACATTTCCCCAGACCAAAGTTAAATCTGGGGTTAGTGAGGTGTTGAATTCCCTGTCTTGATCAGCAGGACAGGAACTATTATAGGAGATAGTGACAAGTTGTGGCAGCTTTGAGTCAATTCTAACTTGCCAGTACTTGGGATATATTTGTAAGTTACTGTTATGTTTATCCCCTGTATTGTGACTTAAGTATGGTATTCAGAGAATTTGACAGAAAATACTTTCGTGTTGTCCATTTTGTCAGAAGGAAAAACAAATTAGTATTCTGTTATATTGGTGAAAAATGTTATCTAGAGACTCCAGCAGTTATGCAACTGCTCCTTCAGAAATGGAATTAAAGAATATAAGGGGAAAATCCCCACATTGATGTGAGTGATAATAAAACGTGTGATTGATATCAAGGAACACTGAGCTTGCACTTCTGTTAATCAGCAAGCACTCAAATTTGTGAGGGTATTTAGTGAGTTGGCCTTAGAATTCCGAGGCCCTGCATGTGGGAATTGTGGGCTGCAGCACAGGCTGGATCCATCCAGCTTTCCCGGTGACTGCTCTGCCGTTGTAATTGCAGCAGCACAGCAGCACTCTCAATAATTGAGTACAAGTCTTAATAGCAAATAATCCTCTTGAAGTTGTTCCCCCTCCACTGCAATCAGAGGAGAGCTTTGTTAAGGCATTAACTAACAAATTAGCTACTAAATACTGGTAATAACCTATTTCCCAAAGATTGCTTTTTAATTATAGCCTAAGCTGTGTGATTCCTGAAATCACTTCTTTGGCAAACCAGTGTTTGTGATCATTTCCAACCACAGTAAGTAATTGGCAAAAATAGTCATTTTTAAGTCTTTACTGATGTCTAAACAGACTTTGCTTCTATATTCCTGCCTGCAGAAATACTTTATCAGTGTTTCTTTTCACTGCTGTTAGTATTTCAATTTAAGTATATTAGGTTGTGCTGTGAAATTATTGTTTTAGTTTTTTTTCCATGTACAATATGTGGTTTCATTAGATTTTTAGATAGTGCAGATATTTTTCCACTTAACCATTACAAGAAGTTTTTCCTGTGAGGGGGGAGGAATTAACCACTTTGTTTTTTAAAATTTTTTAAAAAATATATTGGTTAATGCAAACTATTTATTTTGGTAATCTGTGTCGCAGCAACCAATTAGAAAAGTAAAATGTGTTTAGGTTTTGGTGAGAGGGGATTTTTTCTTTTTGTATATTGATTGTTTTTCCTCCCCAGATTCAATAAAGGCTGCATGTCTTCCAATATATCATTCCACTTCCCTTCAAACCTGACTTTTTTATAAGGCAGCACAGCCGTCAAATTTGGCAAGCATTGAGCTTGATAATTAGTTCAATATAGTGACCAATTCTGTGAATTACAAGTTCAAAGCAACACATGGACATGGATGAAATCAGATTTTGGCATTTCTCACTTAGATTGTTTCAGGACACTGCTGGAGCTTCTTTGATCTGTAAATAACAACTGCAGTTCAGTGTCTTACTTAAAATACATCAAATGCATTCATGACTTTTGCTTTTACATGTAGATCTGACTTCTAGTTGCAGTTTTGGATCAGACTAATAAAGCTGTTCATGTTTTGAGGTTTCCTAGAGAAAGCTACCAAAGATAGCTCTTCTCATTCTTTATGTTTTAAGAAAAGCAGCAAAGACTTCTCTGGTGTGATGTGCACCCCAGACTACATCAACAGATGCTTTAAGAAGTCAAAAGTGACAATTTCCTGACCTAGTTCAGTAAGAGTCACTGCCTTTCAATTGTTGGGTACCTGCACTACCCATGGGCTTATCAGTGGTTATAAAAGAGCTGTATGATTTCTTGGTAGCCAAGGAATGTGGGGAATTGTGGCTTCTTGGGGTTTTACCATCAGCTTTCCAGCTGGGTAACTCCATTCCTCTAATTTGACTCCCAGTGCTCGGCTTAGAAAAGTTCAGCATTCAGGGGTGGTGCAATGGGGTTTTTCTGCTGCAGAATTTTGTAGTTGCCTGAGTTCCACACAAACAGAGTAGTTCTCATAGGGCTTTGGGGTCTACTGAGGAAGAAAGTTCTTTTCCTATACAACCTAAATATACAACTCAGTGAAAATTCACTGCAGCCCTCCAGCCCCACTGAAAATCATTAGCCTGAAACTTAGCTGAAGGACAATCTTCTTGTCTAAGCATCCCTGTCCCTCTTCTGGTTAGAATCCCTTGATATCTCACACTTGGACCTTTTATTTCTGTGGGTGGCAGGAGAGAAAACCTGAGCAGGCAGGGTAGACTTTGGCTGATGGGATCAGCCCTGGGTTCTGTCTGGTATCTTGTCTCTCCTTGGGACCAGCTGTGGAATCCTCAGGAAAGGCAGGAGGCAGGAAAGGTGCCCTGCTGTGTTTCAGGCTCACAGCTGGCAGCTCTTACAAGATAAGCATTCAACCTCCCTTCAGTGAGTCCTTGTTCTTACCGGCACCCCTGGCAAAAAGGACTGTACAAATAGGTACTACAAATCCGAAATTTTCACGTTAACCCTTTTAAATGGATGCAGCTGGCTTAGAGTCTTCTTACACTTGATTGATATTTTGAGGGGGAGGCATCTTATATTTATTATATGGGAAAACTAATTATCCTTCCTACTTATTCCCCATCTATCTTTCCCATCAAGACTCCACTCCAAAACACCCTTACTTATTTCTGCATCCTGCCTTGTGAAACATCAACTTACACAGATAAACTTTTCATCTCTGAGGGCCAAATCATGTTCCCATCACTATTTTCTTGCTGACTTCCCTCTCAGCAGAGCTGTGGGCTGACAAGTTGGGGCTGTGTGATGGCCTCTTACTTTTGTTGCAAAATCTTTTGAAAATTGCAGCTCTTTGTTCAGAAAATAATAACCAGAAGAACATCTAACAAAACTGTGGGCAGAGAAGGTGTTTCAGAAAGAAATTCTCACCGTGAAATATCTTGGCAGCTTTGGCACAACCTCATCCCACACCTATCGTGCTTGGCAGAGGTTTTCACTTCTGTGTCAGGGCAGGTAAAAAAGCTGTACACATCCAAAAAACCCTGTGTTATGTAGGTATAGTGTGATATTCCCCATGTATTTGCCTTTTTAGTGCTCTGAAAAATAGACATATTTTTTGAGTGCTTACAGTCTATCCTAAAGTAATGGGTAGGAATTTCATTTTGGATTCACAGCTTTGTTGCCAATGCTCTCTTATTGGGTTTTCACTTTGCTTGAAAGTCTAGATGTATGTTTAATTCGTTAATTTTGATTTTTGGATTGTTGAGAGATGCTTATTCTGAATATTTAATGGTAGTAACCGTTATTTTGAGAGCATGTAGCTTCTGAAGGAGTGCAATTAGAAAATAAGCCCAGGAATTTCTGTGGCAGGTCAGGCATTTCTGGCCTCAGCTGTCATTGACTGGATGAAGAATAAAGCTCACAGTGCCTCTGCAGGTCACTGAAGCATCCCCTTCCCTGATGTTATGATACAGGCTGTACACTCTGTTGAGAGACAGGATGAATGTGCCTGCTGGATAAATGTTCTCTGGGTAAACTTGGGTCTTACTGTTTCTTCTCACCTTTTATGATCCACATCTCTCAGAGTGATGTGAATATGTGAAGTATGAGGTGCTTTGAATAAACAGAAGGATGTATCCATCTAACAACCATGGAAAAAATGTCTGAGGAGTGAACTGGATGCTATGGTGAAGTTTCAAACACCAGCCAACAAAAGAGCCCTGATATGTTTGTTTTCATTCCTGTACTTTTGACAGCCTATTTCATGGTGTTGATGTTTGATTCAGGATTTTAGGAGGGTGTTTGAAGAAGACAGGGTAGTTGGGTGCCTTCAGAAGCTGGTGAACCACCATGACCTCCATGACTGAAGGCAAAATCACCTTGCCTAGGTAGTCCAGATGCCTGTAAGAGAAAACAAACAAGGGAAAACAACTATTTGAGTAAGGAAGGCATAGTTAAAACTAAATCCTTCAGGCTGGCAAACCACGGGGAGATAATTCTGCCCAAGATCCCACTGGGCTGTGCCTGGTTCAGAGGGGTGAAAGGCAGGATGCAAAAGATCTTTAGTTCTTTGTTTCACTCTAATATTTGAGCCAATGTGTCACACAGATCCACGGGTCAGGTGAACAGAAATTGTGCAGTTGGAATTTACCCGGGCATTAAGTTCACCTCTGACTCACCCCGGCAGTGGTACAGCATTACAAATGTAGTCTTCAAGGAAGGATGAACAAATTTCCTAAGCCATTGGGCACGGACAAAACCTTCAAAATCAGCCAAGAATACCTCCTTGTTCCAGTGTTCCGTCACCTCTTGTGCCCTGGGATGTATTTATTGTGGCTAATGCTAGGAAAATTCAATCTGTCCATTTGTGCTCAGAGTGACTCAAGGTGCCTCTGCTTGTTTTGTCCAGCTCGTCTTTAGTTCTGTGTCCTTTCAAAGATTTCCAGACCACCAAGTGTGATGAATCTCAGCATATGAATATCAGTGGTTTGACAAACGAACCTCTTTTGTTAGTGTACTTCAGCAGAAGGGAGCATAAAGAAGGGAATGCAAAAAGGTTTTCTTTACAGTCCCAGCTGTTCAGGAATTTACTAATTCAGGCCTCAGGAACCCTGTGCATTACTAAGGGACCTGAAAAGAATGTGTCCTCTCACCTGTGATTTTTATTTTACCTTTATGCTCTGCCAAAACCCACCAGACACACAGAGCTCCCACTAACAGTGAGAAAGGAGCTTAGAACTTCCAGAAACAAACAAAGCTCAAGTATATGAGTTGGAAATGGATCTTGTACGTGTAAGGGAACTACTCTTATTGCTAAATTTCCTTTCACTGGATTCCCCCCCTATTTTTAATTTAAGAAGGGAGCAGAGCTGAATAATAGTGGTAGGAAGAAGCCAACTCAAGGATCCAATATGAATTTTGTCCTAAGAAGCTAGCTGGAAGATCCCCCATGTGTTAGGGGAAAGACACTGAAACATGGGACTTCTTGCTGAGTTCATGTTTGACCTCTCAGTCTCCTTCCTCATCCTGGAAGAAGATGGCCTAGAATGACTTAGAGTATTTATTTTCCGAAGGCCCATTAATTGGCAGCACAGGGAATGTTTTACTGTAATGAAATACTGTGTATTTAAAAAGAATTCCTTCTTTTGGAGGAGAAATGTGACCTTGATTAAATTATTTCTATTTTTAATCAACTTTAAGGTCCCTGGAACCTCTGATGTTTTCAGCAGCTGTTCCTCAGATGTCTTCTGGCCTGTTGGCCTCACAGATTTCCCCATCTCCTCAGGAGGACTGAGGGCTCTGAACATCCTAAAAAAGCCAGAGATAACATTTTGTGGCCAAGAAAGATTCAGTGGTGCCCTGAGCTCAGGAAAGCACTCTGTAAATGGTCTCCAGAGCTTCCCCACAGAGGCTGTGCATTAGAGAACCCTGCTAAAGAGCACTTCAGCATTAATAGTTGTACGCTGATCCCCAAACACTGGATCTTCTTTCTGCTGCCAACCTTTGCTTTTGTGCATTGTGTTTCCTTTGAGAGCAGAACGCAGGCAGAATCTCTTCGGCTCTTGCTTTGCTCTTCAATCCAGCACCACAAACCAGAAATCCTTGGGGTTTAAGCAGCTTCACCATTTATTTACACAGGTCTGCAGCGGCCTTTCGTTTTCTTTGTTGTTTCATCTGTGGTTTCCCCCCCCCCCCACGCTGTGTTTTCTATGGTTCTGTGTTCCGTAGGAAATTCAGGAATTCTGTTTAGCTGCATTCACCTCATCACCTCTGCACATGGTGCAGGACAGGACCAGCACCCTGCTCCCAAGGCTGCAGCACCTTTCCTTTACTGAAGCCATTCTGCAAACAGCACAACCACAGTTTCCTATGGACCTGTACCCACAACACCTCTGGCTTCCCTGTTGTGCTGACTCAGGCTCTGCTTTTGTGGCCCCAGAACTCCTCCTCCAGCCCTGAGCTGTTGGCTGAGCAGATGGTAACAGATGCTGGGCACTTCCCCGTGTCCTGGTTGCCAACACTCTGGTTTGCCTGGCCCGCAACACCAACAGCTGCTGAGCCCTTCTGCAGCCTTTCCTGCAAAGTGGGGTTGCCAAATCGAGTCTCTTGGCTCAACCAAGATGCTTACAGATGTGTTTGAGATGTTTGTTTGATGTTCACATAAGTTTTAGGATTTCTGTGTCTGCTGCTGTCGTATTTGCCTAAAATCAGAGGTTGAGTTCAAAAGCTAAGGAGGGGGGAAGAGAGAGCAGTTCGTGCACCACTTCAATGGCAAAGCAGTCTAAAAATGCAGCTCTATGCAGTCAGAGACAAGATGTCAGTAAATATCCTATTGAATGGCTCATGTGCCATTACTTACTGGTACAGCAGTGAAATAATTACATTTTGGAGCTAGATTATAAGCATATGGTAGAGATGGAAACCTTGGTACTGATTAAGTATTATTATCCAAATGATTAACTAAGAGTATACTACCCAGACATTGTGTAGTTGGAGCTGATGGAAGGCAAAAACCCAACAATGCCAGTGAAATTTGGATCAGGACCATGTAATAGTATTACTAATTGGCAAAGGCATCGGATTTTACTGTACTAACCAAATATTGCCATTTATTGTGTGTCAGGTACCCATTGAAAATACATGGGCTGTAGTCCAAATACCTGTGGAGATTAACAAGTTGAAGTTTAGTTCAGGGCACTCCAGAAACTGCTAAGGTATGAAAAATGAGGAATACTTGTTGGTACAAAATGTCCTCAGACTTCATTGGTGCAGATGTCCTTTCAGGAATTGCTGTGGATAGTCTGTGAGTAACCAAACCATGATGCACACCTGAGGCACCACTTTCCTTTTCCTGCTAAATATGAGACTTTAATTGAAGATTTAGTTATGGAATTTTGTCTGTATGAGCAGAATTCCATAGTTTATTATAGTGAAATGCCTGAAATAGCCAAAAAAAAAAAAAAAAAAAAAAAGCTTATAAAGGAGGATCAGGGAGTTTAAAACCAAGATATTAGAATGGCATGGCAGTGTGTGTGCATTGGTTGTAATGGCCTTTACCCACTGAGAATCAGACTTGCAAATGCTGTATACTTGCAGAGGTGGAGTTTTTCCATTGTTGGTTTATTTACAATTAATTGTAGCCATGCCAGATAACTGCTGCAGGTACCTGAATGGGATTAGAAATCTTTTTTTTCCAAGAGATAACCAGTACTTTGCTGCTTTTAAGCTTTAGCACAGTCAGTCAGGTTTTATGTAAATCTGTCAATGTCATTTCCACCACTGGTGATCTTATTTCTGACTGCAAGCACTACTATTTAATTGTGTCAAAGGTGTTTCCGTAATTAAATTTATAGTGCAGCTTAATAACAGTTCAGAGAGCGTAAAGCTCCAATGTGTTTTAGTTCTATTTGAAAATGGATACCCAGGCTACAGTTTGGATCAGAGACAGTAAAACTGGATAGTGTTTTGTGACCCTAAAGCTTTTCTGTTCAATCCCACCTTAACATTCCATGTCACTGGGCTGGAAAAGATTTTTGTACAAGCGGGTTTTGAAGTATTTTAATACATTGAGAAAAAAATCACAATGAAACAGAACTGTTGGCATTTCTGCATATCAAGAGCTGTTCTGCTCTCCGAGCTCCTGTTAACTTAAGTGTGAACTGCTTGACTGAGATGTTTGCAGGGTCAGGCTGCTTCCAGGCATGGAGATGGAAAACATCCTGGTTTCCTTGCTTGATGCAGCATGTTGAATTATCAGGAAGTTACTAGTACCTTGCCTCTCCTTCTTGTATTTTTCCATGAGAATAATCAGGAGATGAAAAAATTTTGTTGCTTAGAAATAATTAAATAGTCCTTTGACAGTACAGAAATTTCAGCACTAGAAAATCCTATTGACCAAAAGTATTTTTCAGGTTTTAGGAACCAAAGTATCATGAATATGGACCTAATGCAAATGCCCAGATGCCACAGCTTGAAAAAAGTTTTTGATCAAGGATACAGGTGTATTTTTGGATGAAAGAATGCAGCATTGAGCATTGCTTCCTTTTTAGCCTGAGCTTTACCCCAATATATCCTTTAATGCCTGTGCTCAGACTAACAGAAAACCTTTGATTACCAGTGCCTATAAAGAGCAGATGGTATCTTCTGACTGTGTTTTAATATGAGTATGGATTGAGACTGTGCATATTTTAAATCAACTGTGTCTGTAAACTCCATTCAGTGTTACCTGTGCTTTGAAGAACTTCAGATATTTAATATGTCTACAGACATCCCATAAATTCTTATTCACCCCACCTGCTTCCATGTGCAAAGTTCCTGCTGTTACAAGTAGAGCTTTGATGAATATTTCGATCGCGCTATAAAGTTCTTTCCTTCAAAGATATGGATTTTCCTCATGGAAAAAGCTTTGTTTCTGTTCAGAAACACAAGGAGAAAAGGACTGTCTTATGTCTGTAGCTTTCTGGTGTTGCAGGTGGGGTAGGAATGAATAGTAATTCCTAGAGCTGTAAAGAACAGCAAATAAAAGCTCCTATTACCCCAAAAGATTGGTCAAAAAACCAAATTTTGGATATGCTTTAGATTTTTGGTACGAGAGCCATCTCTTTCCATAGTTCTGACATGATTGCAATATTGCTCTGTGTTTGTGACACAGAGTTAATCTTGTGACCTTCCCTCCCTGCTCTCTTCCACCTTTCCACCCATCCATCAGAAGTCCCAGTTACAGAACCTGGCTGGGCTTTCTTTGTGTTCCCTCTCCAGGAATCAGCTATTTAGTACAAGATACATTTTACATATGCAGCTGTCTGAAACTGCAGGGCCCGTTTCTGAAATTTTATTGCCTCATTAATACTAGCTAGAATTCCTGCTTTATAGCCTTACATCAACAGCAGCAAGGTGGAAACACGAGTGGAAACACCGGGCTGAGGTTTTCATTAGTGCTTTTGAGTGTTGTTCCTGTCTTTGTAAAGCTGCAGTGTTCTTGGGAGAACTGTGTGCCTTGTGTCTGGCCAGGAGGTTTATGGAGCTTTAGACTCATCAGTTTTCATCTTCCTTGTCTTTCTTCACAAGTGACCTCTTTGTGAGGCTCTCCAGTAGAGAGCTGTCCGATCAGAGTTCACTTTGTGAGGTCTCCCCTAGAACTTTGTGGAAGATGTCATAATTTAATGGTTTGATTTTATCCTGGAGCATTTGTGTTCCATGGAAAATCTCTGGTATGTGTGTACATACACCGCTGTAAGAGGAAAGCTGAGATCCTGCAGCTATTAAAGATGTTTGTGTTCCAATGTCAGGACGTGACCTTTTACCATCCTGACAGAGGACTCAACAAGAAACCTGGTTCATGCATGGGCTGTTACAGGCTTCAACACCAAACTGGACATTTGCAGACAGTATATGAATGTTCCCTGTGTTGCTGGGGAATAAGATCCACAGGTGAGATGTATTCTTAAAGAAAATGCTTATCCAGAAGGTTTTTCCCTTCAGGGAATGAATGCTTCTGAATGCAGCAGTAATCAGGAATGGAAAGGGGTTGTGTTCTCGGGTGGAGTTCCTGTGTGTGCTCATTGCACATCTGAGCTGGCATTGTGTTTGGGTCCTTCAGCCACTGCTGTAATGTGAATAATCCACAGAAACCCAATCAGAAGTGGAGCCGTGCTGTTTTACTGACTGTCTTCTTGGCAAAAGGTCATCTTTGAGCTGATGACCTTCTAGTCCAGTGGTGAATGTCCATGAAGTGCTACCATTTTTCCCAGATATCAGATTCAGAGAGATTGAGTGCTTTGCCTGAGGTTTCATTCTGGATGTCCCATGCAGTGGGGGAATTCTCCTCGTTGCCAGAGCAGTTTCAGAAATGACAGACCATCCTGCTGCCTCACTTAAGGGTTTTTGGTGTGGACTAACAGCTGAGCACACACATGGCATTTTGCAGGGCACTGAGGGTGAAACTGTCACGCTGGCTGACTCTGCCAATGGTCTGCTCTGAAATTCAGTGTGGGCATTTCTCTCCTGTTTGCTTTTGAGCCTCTGTAGCTCAAGCTCCTGCAGCACAGTGTGCCTCAGACTACACAGGCTTGCACAGACTCTTAGGGCTGTACTTGTTTCCCACAATTTTCTGCGTGTTTGTCTCTAAACGAACCATGAAATGATTCAGTGCCCGCATGTGGTTTTAATAACAAGCGTATGTGGGCAAATGAGAAAATACAGAACGTTTGACTGGAAGTTTCCAGCACACACTATGGGTTAAAATTGAAGTAGGTTTGCAGTGCAGTGTTTGTCAGAGCTGGTTAATTACTTTGGGTTATGTGACATTTTAGATGATACTTTTCTCTCTAACCTTGTAACAACTGTTGAGTGGTGGAAGACTACACTTAATTAAGGGCAGATTTGGAGCAATAATCTCCAGCTTGATCTTTAGTGGGATCTGATTGTTTTTCTGGGAAGTTTGTGTGATGTTGTTGGTTTTTCGGCTTTTTTGTTTGGCTGCAGTTGTTGATGGTTGTTGGGGGGTTTTGGCTTTTTGAGAGAGAGGGAAAAAAAAGAAAGAAAGCACAGCAAGTAGCTTTCTGATCGTGTTTAGCTGAGAGTTCTGTCAAAGGTTTATATTTGAACATTTTGAAAACTACAGCTGCTATAGATCCATCACAGGTGGGCTTGTCAGAGTCCAGAGCAATCCTTCCCTTTTCCACATATCCTCAGCTTTGCAAAATGCTTCTGAAAAGACTTTGTGTCTTTCATTATTATTTTGTTAGAGAGAAGTAAGTTCTCAGATTTTCAAAATCTGCTCTTCTGTTCTCTGTTCCCACCTCAGACATGTTCATCTCTGATGTTCCCTCTTCCACAGTTTACTGAAGGGAGATTGACATCCCACTACCCTGAGATCAGAAGAAATTTGTTGCTGTCAGATGAGAGAAACTCTCAGACTATTCTGAATCTGTGTTTTCTTTTGCTCCCAAACTTCAAGGGTTAATGTTGGTTTAGCCTTAACCAGCTTTTTCTAACAATCTGGCTTAAGCTTGCTGATGAAAAGCACAGTGAGAATTGGCTTTGGCAGTCTTTGATGTCCTTGTGCAGGAAAGGAGGAGGGGGGAAGAGCGCTGGAAAAGCCACAGGAAAGTAAAAAGATAAATAAAGACAAGCACTTGAAAATTTTCTGCAAAAGGGAAAAGAAAAATCTGTTCCTATGCCTGTGATGGGGAGGTGAAGAAGCAATGACTCAAATTGCTCTGGGGAACTATCCAAAAAAGCACCTGAGCTGATCATCTGTGCAGTCCATCCATCGGGAGAGGCTGCTGATACAGCTTAGACAGACTGGCTGGGAATGAGCCCTGCCCTTGGTCAATGGCCTTCAGATCTGATTTTCTCCATCAGATTGTAATTCTTGTGAGAGGCAGGTGCAGTTGTGAGAGAACAAGAAACTCAAGGGAGCAGAGCAATTCCTGTGACAGCAAGTGCTTTTGGTGCTGTGTAGAATAAGAGACTTCAGTAAAACAGGTGGATAAAGCCTTTAGTTTTTTTTAATTCCATGTTTCTCCACTTGTGTTAGTGGAAGAGTTGTTTTTCTCTGGGTTTTTTTTGCACTATGGTCAGTGTCCAAGTCCCTGTGAGTGTAAAGGTCCCTGAACTTGGTGCATGTGTATAAGCTGTGCTGCGCTGCCTTGGTTTCTTCTCAATCATCCTGGAGCACCAAAATTGCTTGCAAAGAGGAGTTCCATGAGTGCAGGTCTGCTGGAAGCTCTGGTCAATGTAGGGGTCAAAAATGACAGCACAAAAACGGTGGTAAAATTTGCCATAAATCCTACAACCTTTATGTAGCTGACTTAAATAAAACTTACAAAAAGTATTCTTGGCCCAGAAATTTGAAACATCCAGGCATACAAACTGGGGAAGGCTGAGTGGTGTGTGTTTTGGGGGTACAGAAGGTTTCAGGAGCACACTGAGGCTGAGGGAAGAGCAGTTCCCACCGCTGTTCCTGCTTTCTGCCTCTCTGTGGAAGTGGATCCGACCCCAGGCAGTTCGTGGGACTTCTCACAAAGCAAGGGCTGCAGCATCCAGGCAAATGCTTGCATGTTCCAGAGGGGAAAATGCACTTTTCTGAGGCACAAACATCCCAAGGTGCTGCAGATGATAACACCTGTATGCAGTTATTTTATCTCTGGGCTCATCGGGCCTTAGGAGCAGAGCCGTATCTTCAAGGAGCTGTCACAGCAATCCTTGTTTGCCCTCGAGGTGTCTCCTGCAGGTAATTAATCACCTAATAAAACACACTCTTTGACAGTAGGTGGAATTTGGAAATTAATTTGCACCCCTTAAATGAGGCTTCTAAAACTATAATTACCACGAAAGAAAGAAATGAGCTGTGTCAGGTGTATAAATGATTTATTTATCAAGAATAAACTGTCACCGAAGTGGCACTTTGCTTGCAGCATCTGTGCTGCATTTATTTAAGGTAAATTAAGCAATGACATTTGTCTTCCTTCCCGTATTTGCAGGTCTTGGGGCAAAACTTCTGTTGTTTGTGAAGCGTTTGGTACAAAAATGTCCTGTAACAATATTATAGCTGCATTTCCAACATTCTCTTTTTTTAGTGTGTGATCACTTCTTGCTGCCCCATCAGTCCCTGCTCGATGCTTTATCCACTGAAGAGCCTCTGGCCTCCCCAGAACTTGTGCAGCCCAGCTGGCCATTTGGATTTCTCATTATCTCTCCAAATGGTGGATTTTGTGAGCTGGATGTTGGTAGCAGCAGGAAATAGAAAGGGGAGGGTTTTAACTAGTTGGCTGGACTGCATGTGGAATAAGTTACCTGGAATAAGAGGAAATCCAAGATATCTGATTCTCTTTTTTTCAATGATACGGCTTTAAAGATGCCTGAGAGATCTATTTTTCAAGGCTGTGAGAGAGCAATTTTATTTTTTTTTTAATGCAGATATATATGAGAATACTAACATTTTAAAAGCAAATAATTGACAAAAATATTTACCTTCAAAAATACCCTTTCAAAAATGTGTTACCAAAGTGTCCGACTGTGCACCAGAGCATCTGAAGACTTATTTTAGCTGCATGTGCAAAGGGGACATGGGCTTCACTGCAGCCTTCTCTGCAAGATTGCATAATAACTGTTCTAGTTGCTACAGCTGAAATGTATTTGCTGCTGACAGTGTAATTGGCTGGCTTCAAAGGGCACACAGTGCATGTAGTCTGTGGGACAGGGAAGAAAATTGTCTCATTATTACATATTAATCTTACATTATTGATGCATTTATTTCTGAGAAAGCCCAAGAGGGTTTCTATTCACTCGTGTCAGACTGGCTTCTCTAACGCACAGCTCCAGGGAAGGGCCGTGCCTCATTGTTTCCCCCATTCTTGTTTGCTTGGAGTTGAGTGGACTTCAAAAAGGGGTGAGGGTGCTCAGCATCACTGGCTTGATTCAAAAGTTCTGCACACAGTGAGATTTTTTTGAATTAAAGCCCCTTGAGAAAAAACAGAGCAAGGGTGGAATCAGTTACAGTGCCCTTTGATTTCCATGTCATTCGTGTCATTTCCTACACCAGAAGTGAATTCTGCTGCGAAGCATCACAAACAGAAACAAAACGGGGTGCCATGCAAAAAAAAATACCCGTGATGTGATTAGATTGGCAATGCCATATTGTAGCTGTGAGAACTGACAGATTGCAAACAACTCATGTTGAGCAAGAAATACTTGTGATGCTGACTCTTCACTTAGGGCTGTTGGTTGGAACAATGCTCTGCAAAATCCTTTCAATATAAACTAACACGTTTCTTCTTTAAAGTTTTACCACGAGGTATTTTTGCTGTATTGTAGAGTTTTTTGGAAGTGTACTGGAAATATTTTTCATGCAAACCAAGTGGCAAAAATTAAATGCTCAGGAATGCAGCTGAAGGGGCAGTCCAACCACCCTGAGCATGTCCTGGTTTGCTTGAAATATGGTTGCCCTTTCCAGGCACTCAATTCATCTTGAGGCCAATTTTAACAGTGCTCACTGCAGAAATGGCTGTTATGACATGCCCTGAACCAGCTCTGGTTCAGCTTGTGTAAATTCTACATGTGGGGTGCTTTTGGAGCTGACAGGTGGAATTTTATTGTGATCCTATTTAACTATTCTATCACAGTAAAGGCTTTTGGAATTTGTCTTACCGAGTTGCTCTGTGTTGTAAAGCAAAAGCATGAGTTCCTTACTTTTTTGTTGTTTGTTGTTTTTTTTTTTTTAATCAGCACATCTTGTGAAGATCTTGCTCAGGGCACGATCTCCCCAGTGTTCATCTGTGCTTCCCAGCTGGGTGCTCTCCAGCTGCTCTGTGGGCACAGCCATCATGCCAGGGTCTTTCCTGTCTACTGGCAATTCCAACATAACAGGCTGTTTTCACGTGTCCATCAGCATTTCAGAATTAATTTGGGAACCTCCTTTCCAGCCCAGACTAGTCCTAGGCCTGTGACAATGGTAATGGAAATTCCATGCCCATGGCAGGGGGATTGGAATGAGATGATCTTTAAGATCACTTCCAACCCAAACCATTCTATGATTCCATGACTTCCAGACAAACTCAGGTCATTTGCTGGCATCAGGTCAGCTGAGCTTTTAAAATTGCATGTGAGAACACAGAATCAGCACAGTTCTGCAGGTTTCTTAATTCTTTTCATGATCCCAAAGCCCACTACCAGCACATGGTGATACCACTTAAAGAAAGGTGTTAATGGAATTATATCCTTTGATTGAAAGCCACAGTTGATTTTTGCTCTTGTATGAGTTCCGCAGATTTTGGTTGTTTTGTCTGAAGTGGTCTATTAGCACTTGCCCTGAGATAAAAATTACTTTTTAAGTGAAGAAAGGATTCTGGCATGAGTCAGAAAATCCCAGGGAAGATAAATGAAAAATGTAATTAAAATGCCTTGAGGTTGAAACATTATGGGAATTGTAATGTATAGTTTGCTAATCTCATTAGAAAAAATCCTGGTTTAAGTCACCTGGTTATATTATATGCTGCTAACACCAGTCTGCTCCATTTCAGCCCAAAAGGTTATAAAATTATGCTGTAAATGGCATTTGCTTTGACATCAGCAAAGCAAGTGTATTAGACAGCAGCACTGCTTTCCTTGCTTTTCTCTTTCGTGCTTAATTTGCTTGGTAATTTTTCTTCACTGCACTGCCTGGTACCCAGTTCCTTGAGTCAGAGTTGCTCTGCAACCTCTGGGACACCATGTCTTTGATCAGGGTCAATATTTTTTTATTTCAGATGCTGCCTCAGTTTTGTTGAACTAATTTGGGCAGATCCATCCCAGTCAGGCTCAAGCTGAAAGGAGCATTATCTGTGCATTACATGGACTGTGAGTAGCACCCAGAATAAGACATCCAATCCATCCATAAGGCTGCAGGAATAGAAACAGTTCTAGAGACCTACCTAAGGGCAGGTTTCCCAAGCAGTTTGTACCTTACTGTCCAGGGAAAAGGTAACATTTCAGGAGATTCCTCATGACTAGGGATTGTCTGGCTATTTCCCCAAGCAACATTTTTGTGTTTGATTTTCTTTCCTCTCAAGTAATGGCTGTTAGCATGAAAATTATTTCATTGTTGACTGCTTCCCAGCTGGAAAACAATTGGGAAGACTGTGGTTCAAATCATGTATATGTAAATCCCACTGATTGGTGTGTATGGTAGACAAAATCCTGTACCTGGCAAGACAACTTGAGCCGTTGCACTGTGAGTTTTATGAATGTACCTGTGACAGCAGGAACTGGCAAATCTGCTGTGATGGGCATTTGGCATGGCTGCAAAACCAGTGAGGAAAAGAAATCATCTCAGTGGAACCTTCTGGATGCAAAATGGCCTTTAAATGAATTTAAGCTGTGAGAGCGGCATTTCCCATCCCATGGCATTTCCCATCCCATTCCCTCTGGAGGCCATGCTGCAGTGGGCGTGCAGCTTGGCTTTCTCCTTTTGGTGTCAATGTTTTCCACAGAAGGAGGTTTCTTAAAGGCTCCATCAGTGCAGCAGATGCTGTGCTCAGACTTGCTGGGAATGGTGGATCTGATCCCATCCTGGGGCCCTGGCAGTCACTGCTTGGATTGTTCCAGTGCTGGCTGTGATGCTGAAGCCTCTTGGTGGAGCTGCAGTCGTGCTGTTCCCTTGGCTTGTCCTCTCTTGGGTGTTTGGGATCACTTTGAGTTCCTCACTGTATGTCTAAAGTAACACAAAGAAAAGATTAGGCTGTGTTAGCTGGCTTTTCTCTTCAGTCACCATGTTGGTTTCAGCCCCAAATTAGCAGAACACTTTGTCCAGACATCAGCTCTACAAAACACTTTGGCCCAGCTCCAGCTTCGGAAGAGTTTTTAGATTAATGGGAAGTTGAGAGTGTGAAGAAGAGTGTGGAGTTTTAAGAACTTGTTTGTGTTTGGTCTTTAGTGTTTTTAAAGAATAATCTTGTTCTTGTTCAGCAGTGGTGAAAGCTGTTGTCATGGTTTAACCCCAGCTGCCAGCTCATCCCCACACTGCCACCGGTGGGATTGAGGAAGGGATTCGAAGAGAGAAATTCAGAAAACTTCTGAGTTGAGAATACAGACAGTTGAACACGTAAAGTAAAAGCCAAGCAAAGCAACACAAGGAATTAATTCACTTCAGGGACAGGCAGGTGTTCAGCTATCCCCAGGACAGCAGGGCTCCATCACACATAAGGGGGACTTGGGAAAACACACACCATCGCTTCAAACATCCCCCCTTCCTTCTTCTTCCCCAGCATGACCCCACACGGTCTGGGATATCCCATGGGTTGGTTGGGGTCAGCTGTCCTTGCTATGTGTCCCCCAAGTCCTTGTGCACCCCCAGCCCATGCACGGGTGGGGTGAGGAGCAGGAAAGTCCTTGTCTCTGTGTGAGCCCTGCCCAGCAATAACTAAAACATCCCTGAGTTATCAACACCGTTTCCAGCACAAATCCAAAACACAGCCCCATACTGGCTGCTGTGAAGAAAATTAGCTCTAGCACAGCTAAGTGTGTGCTTAAGTGCTTTGCCAAGCATGGAGGGGATGATTTATACTGGTAGAGTGGAAACTTGGTAGTGTCTACTTTGCTGATCACAGCTCCAAGCAGGGTTTCATAGAACAAGCATGAGCTGCTGTCGTGCTCTGCAGTTCAGTTCCCTCAGGCCCTGCTGATAGCTCACAGCTACTGCTGGGCTGTGTGAACAGAACTGCAGGACGAGCAATTGAAGAAAATAAGGGTTTGTATGTGCTGGGATGTTCCAGCTCTTTGGTTCTCTTGCCCACCAAAGCACCCTTGTTCCTGTTGATCTGACTCCCCTACTCTCATAGCCTGGCACGCTTTCCTCATGCCCAAGCTGGGTAACCAAGTGTGAGAAATTGTTCTGGTTTAGCTTTATGGTTTAACACTGTGGTTATGAGAGATCCTCAAGGCAGACAGAAATGATGTGCCTGTATAAAGACATGCAGAGGAGCTCAAAGGTTTATGATGAAAGTGTCTTCTCCATAACTGGATTAAAACAAATCACTGAGAATCACAGCTTTTGTTTCCACTGTTCCTACAACGGTGGTGCCATTGTGCAAGCAGGGTTTAGGCTCTTTTGAGGAAGCCTGCAAGTTCTTGAGAGCAAACCCTCCCTGCCCTGTGCACGCCAGATTTGTGCTTGCAGCCAGCCTCGCTCAAGTTTTTTCCCAGCTTGCTGACAGGCAGGAAGTTGGGGGATGCAGGAGAGACGGCTTTCCCAGGGGCTTGATTGCCGTGGACGAGGCTGCACGTCCACACCTGGGAGGGCAGCGAGTCCCAGGTGGCCCAGCAGTGTCCGAGCCGACATCCTACAGCTGCTACCTTGGGGTGGGGGTGGAAGAAATGCTCCATTAGGAGCAGAGTAACTCTCCAGCTGCATCGGCAGGGAGGTCTGCCGGGTCCAGGGGCCTTCCTGTTTAAATAGTTACAGAGTCTGCAGAATTGGTTAAACTGTCAGAAAAGAATTATAGAGGGTAAAAAAAAATATATAATAAAGGAGCCATCCTTCCTGTATCTGTACGTGCATTGTCTAACTGCTCCTTTGGGTTTGACCAAATGCTTGCTGGGATTTTTCAGGTCACTGTAATGAGTTTTAGATTAGGTCTTTTGTAATGCAGAATCAGATTAAAGTTTGTGGAATTGTAGCTGCAGTTCAGGAAAGCTTTAATACATAAAAGCTAGGGGAAATAGTTGTCATAAAGTAGTAGGCCATTTCACTTCTGCAAGTCCATGTCCTGTGGTTGGGCAAAAGCAAAACTCTTTATTAAAACAGCTGAAAATTGCACCCACTGAAGGAAACTTCGCAAAGCCCCATTTCATGAGATACAGAATTCTGAATGTGAAGTAAAATACCTTTACATGATCAGCATTTCCTAGATGTGACATTAGTCTGCATTCTTTCTCTCTGCCACATGATGGAGGTAATGATGTAAGATATATAAACTGCTGCAAGGGGCTTGCACTTCAGGGAAAGAAGTTCCAACTTGGTTTATAGTAGATGTTCCATTACATTGGTTTTGCACTAGTGTTGATGGAATAATTTTCCCAATAGTATCCATGAAGTGTTTTGTTTAAAGCAACATTTGCTTACTTGACCTTTTAGTTTTGATTTGGTTTTGTTTTTTGGTTTATTTTTTTCCCTCCATGGAGGCAAATAAGCAGGAATACCCTTACTAAATAACCAGGGTAGCAATGCAGCAAAATACCAAAGCCTCTATTTGGTAAAACATTCAAAAGAACTTGGTTAGCTTACATTAAGTGTATTAGGACTTAAAATTGTACTTAAATGTTCATGGTTTGAGCTCAGATATAAGGCTGTTGTGTACGTTCTGTAAAAGCAGGGAATTTGCAGGAGTTCCTGTTCAACAAGTTAAAAAGAGCACATCCTAGAGCCATGAGTTTGGTCTGTGCATCCTGGGAAGGACATGGTAGAATCCAGATTATCTGATCTTTGTGTTGTATGCTAAAACCTTCACATCCACCTTCTCCTCTTTTCTCCATCTTGAGCATCAGTCCTGATCCAGAAGCTGTCGAAGCCACATGTGCAAAATTCCCAGATATTTCAATGGCCTTTGGATCAGGCCAGTATGCAAAGGCAGAGATGGATTTCCTCTTGGAAATTTTTTTAGTGATACTCAGAAAACTCCTGGCAAGAGATGTATTTAATTTTTATGGCGAGAGCTGCTGTGTTATATTGGTAATCCTAATGTAGTAACAAGACATTTGTAACAAAACTAGCATAGGTTGAGATATGTCCAGGATGGGAGAAACACATGTTTCTTCCCAGTCTGGTTTGGTTTTTGGGGTTTTTTTTGTGTGTATGTTTTTTTTTGTGGCTGTTACTCTGAGGACAAGAGCTCCTTTGCTGATGTCAGTGCAATTACAGCTGCACTGTTTCCAGATTTTTAGTCTGAATATTTGCTGGATGAAGCATTACTCTCAGTCCTCTCCATAGATCCACCTGCCTTGTGAATAAAACATGCTGTCTTTGAATCCTGGGTTCAGTTTTGGGCCCCTCACCAAAAGAAAGACACTGAGGGGCTGAAGCATGTCCAGCTGGGGAAGGGTCTGGAGCCCAAGGAGTGGCTGAGGGAGCTGGGGGTATTTATCCTGGAGAAAAGGAGGCTCAGGGGGGACCTTCTGGCCCTGCACAGCTCCCTGAAAGGAATAGCCAGCTTTGGATCAGTTTCTTCTCCCAAGTAACAAATTCCAGGATGAGAAGAAGAGGCCTGAAGTTGCACCAGGGGTGGCTTAGATCAGAAATCAGGAAAAATTGCTTCACCAAAAGAGTTTTCAAGCACTGGAAGAGGTTGCCCAGGGAAGTGGTTGAGTTACCATTCCTGGAGGGATTTAAAAGCCTTGTAGATGTGGCACTTGTGGATGTGGTTTAGTGATGTGCTTAGCCATGCTGGCTTAACAGTCACACTCAATGATTTTAGAGGTCTTTTCCAGCCTAAATGATTCTATGATTTTGTGAATCTATGCTGCTTGTTTAATTCCTTGTGCTTATATCACTCACCTGAAAATTCTCACTTGAGGAATTGTTCGACTTATACTGCAAATCTGTCAGTCCAGGGTCCACTTGTAAATATTTTTTCTTTTGATTGGAATTTCCAAGTTTGTATTTAGAGGCCATTCCTTGATATGTACCTTTCATAAGGCATTTTTGTAAGTATATTTACCTTTAGAATGTCCCGTGTATGTAAAATATCCATTAAAATGCTCTCAGAGTCGGTGAAGTGACGTGCTGCCCAGACAGTTTGTGTGTGTGTGCACCCACGGGCTGATGTAATAACTCCTCCAAATGTTAGGAGCTTTCCCTCAGAAGACTTTTTCCAGAAATGCTGCTCTCCATGCTCTTGGGTTCTGCTCCTGTTTTTTTCATGAGAACAAAGATTAGTCCTTCATGGTCCTAAACTCAATGCATGTGCATGACTTAAAGGCATTACCTACCAATAAATAGGAGATTAGCTGCGGCTTGTGTATTTCCTGATCAGTTCAGGTTTTTTCAGATGGCTCGTTGTTATCCCGTTTCCTTTAACGATGGGACACTTTAATGAGTTTGCCATCTGACATACATCTGCTTCCTGTTAAACAATACCTTCATTCTTCTGGAGCTGCTAAACTCATCTTTTATCCTACAAGATTTTTATCTGCGCCCCCTGAAAACAGCATGTACAAATCGGTGTCAGCATATTCATTTACTTGCTGGGGGTTTATTTAATATGTTGTTAAAAATGAATAGCAAAACAGACATCTCTGTTAATGCTTATTTGTTGGAAAATGGGAGAACATGGATATTATTTGTTTAATTAGGGCCTGGTCAGTCCAGCTCATGTTTGAAATCCAACAAAATCGACTTTTGTGGCTGACGTTATACAATCTCTAATAGTTATTCTGTTCTCCCAGCAGAGTCAGAAGGGGCTGGTTCAAGAAGGGGGTGGAATTTGAGGCTGTTAATGTTGTTTCTTTGAGGAAAGATTCTTCAATAGCTCAATGATGGTCTGTCTCACGCGTGTGCAAGGTTAGGGCTCTGTGATCATCAGGATCCCTTAAATCAATCCAGCCTGCATTGAGTTTGTGCATCTGCCTCAGTGCCTCTCTTTTTCCCATGTTTTGGGAACACATGGCCATGTTGGATCTCTGATTATGTCTTTCCCCTTCACTGGTCAATATTGCCCCTGCAGAAAAGCTTTTTTTTTCCTTTATTTTTCTTTGCTTTTTTAATCACAAAACCTTTTCCTAACGGAGGGGAAACTGAATTCTCCTTTTACTTATCTTTACTACATAATAGGCCGTATAACTTGCTTTTATAATGAGTGTGTGGTGCTATTTAAGAGGAAATGTGGACGTGAAGTTCTGCCACACAGGTCCAAAGGACATCTGTGAGAATGGCTTGGAACCAAATTAAGCAACCCTGTGGGGCACATAATGTTTTGTCTCGGAAAGGAATTTAGTTCCAACCATTCACATATGCCAGGTGACAAGTGGAAATACTTCGGGGTTAGAGCTGGGGAAACAGAGCAAGGTGCAAATATTTATTTGAGAGTTAGCAGATGCCAGAACCAGAATAATAACTATAATTCAGGAATTTTGTATTTCTTCCCATTTATAGCTTGCAGTTTTCTCCCAGCTCACACAGGGTTAATGTTATTTGCTTGAAAATGAGGGAATTGCTGATTACTTCAGGTGGCTGCTGGTGCATGATCTGAAACCTTTGTTTTAATTACACTCTTGGCATTGTTGAGATTGATGTTTCTACCACCCTAAATGCCATTCCTTTGCCTCTGGCAGTGCTGCAGAGCCACGTGTTCAACACAGAAGAGCTGTGAAAAGTTGTTTGTTGCAAATGTAACTTGATAATTTTCCCTGTGATGGCTGAGCTTCCCATGGGGTTCCATCTCTCTGGCTTCCTGCAGTCTTATAGGAAGGTGCTGTGTGTGAACTTGGTCCTGTTTTCCTTAAGGAGTGAAGCCAAGAGATCTTCCCTGGTCATTGCTATGCCAGCATTGTTATACTTGCCCAAAAAGCTTTGTTTGTTTTTGCATCAGTGTTTATTAACAAAGCCCTCCATCATTTGTTTAACATAGAAACTCGTCCCTTCTTCCACCGCTCTCCCAACCTTCCACCTCTCAGAGCTGCAGGAACACAGCTGATGGCTTTGACATTCTTTCATTTCTGTTAAGACTACAAATTCCCTTCTTTAGGTTCCTTGTGGAGTCTGCAGTTTATCAAGAAGGGTCTGGGAAAGGGTATTTATTGAAGCCTTGCAAGAAAATAATTCTACTTTGTCAACTCTGGGGTATCCCATCAATGATGGGTCCTCTGCACCTTCACCCTCAGTCAGCAAAAAAGCTGTCAAAGCTCCAAGTCTTCTTGATGGTGGCTATTGTTATGACCTCTGACATGACCAGGGGCCAAGCTTGTCTCATTTCATGCTGTCTATTCAAAGCCCATCCCGGGGAAAGTGCATTTATAGCTGGAACATCATTTTATCATAATCCAGATGTACTGGGCAAGTGTGTGAAGAATTTTAGGAGGGCGAGACGTTGAACCAAATTTGCTGTGATTATTAACAGAAATGCTTAACTCCAGTGGGCTGACAGGGTTGTTTTATTCTGCTTTAACTTGAACCTCTTAAAAATACCTCTATCCTTTATAAAAAAGCTATTTTATTTTTTAAAAAAAGGGATTGTAAAAGGGGCTTAGGTAAAGGGAAGATTGTTCTCCTGAAACTTGCTGTTTATGTATCCTTGGAAAACAGTATATTTTTGCTATTCAGAGGTGGGTTATTAGACTTTTCTTTGCAATTACAATGGAGAAGGCACAGTTTGGCACAGCAGCTCAGTACTGGTCATAAATACAGACTTGGACAGCAGTGACGCCTCTGTCCTTGTCACGGCGAGTGCAGGGGACAGGTTGGGTGCGAGTTTGAGAGCTGCCCCACAAGGATGAAATAGGTTCTCTCTGAAGTGAGCAGATCTTCTTGCTGCTGGCCTTTGTGATATTCGTACTCTCAAAATCCCCTTCATAAGAATTTGCTTTCCTCCCGTTGCTGTTAATGTAGGGAGCAGTGGAGGTGTGGGTGAGAGCAATTTCTGGGATGGAGGTGCATTTTCAGGGACGCTGAGAAAGCTCTTACAAGGTGAGCCTGTTCCTCCTCTGGCTATTCATGCCAATCTCTTCTCCAGTATTTACTCTAACGTTTGTAAAAACAGATAAGTCTTCTGGAGAGCAAAGCCTGCTGAACTGGAGACAGGGAAAACCTGAATAAACAAACATGTGCCACAGATTAGTAAGAACATCTGTAGGTTTTATATTGTTTTGAGAACACATACCACAGTTTTTCATTTCTTAAGCTTTTTTAGTTTCTCCCTTTCTTTCTGTCTCTTTCTTTTCTTCTTCTTTTTAAATATATTGCTAATAAAGGTTGGAGGTAGAAAGCACAGCTGGACTCTGCATGACATGCCACTGTTTAATTTCTAGCTTGGAGGATGAGAAGAAGAGTAGTTTTATTGTATCCTAGAAGAGAATAAAGCCACATGCAAATTCCAGCCATGGACATCTGTTTCCTCTTTGTGTGAAAGAATTCTCATTTTTGGAAGGGAATCCCAGTTCTAAAGGGGCTGACGAGGTTTTGGTTTTTTTCTTCTGGTTCTTTCCCCCCTTCTTTGCCAGTCCTTCAGCATGCTGCCCTTGCTCCCTGGCTGCTGTTCTCCTCAGGACAATGCCAGCTTGCAGTTTAGCATCAGATATCAAATGGGTGAATTTTGAGTTACTTTAAAATGTTGTGTTGTAGTTACAATGAGCATTATTAAGTTCCTCCTTAAATTTCTTTTGTTTAATTAAACACTATTTGGTGGGAGGACTTTTGCTCTGTCATCAATCTTCAGTACTTACAGGTTGGTATTTTTCTTGAGAAGCAAGATGTGTGTATCTGCTGCTCTGGCTAGGAAATGTAGCTATTTCTAAAAGTAACTTATTAAACATAATCATTTAAAAGACTTTGTATTGCGGGAATTAACTAGATGTGTAGAAATAAGCATCTGCAAAGTTCATTACCTTAAGTTAGGCATCAGGTGTTAAGGACTACACGGACCAGAGTAAATGATAATTTCACTAACCTATAAAACATTTTAGAATAATTATTTGCAGCTGTCTGGGGGCTTTAAATTTGCCTTTTGTGTGTGTGTAAGCGTTGCCTCTGATGAACAAACAGCACAGTTATATAACATTAGGCCAGACATGAGAACTGGTACTCTCTGTCTATTTTATATTAATGTCGAATAAGAGGTTGGTGGAGCTTGCCAGGGTTTCATATTTGCTGGCAGCAAGTTACCCACATGTGTGGACCACATTTTTATTGTTGCCTTAGCCTATTTCAGGCAGAAATATCTCTGCCTAACAGGGTGTGATTCTGTTCATTGCTAAAGAGCTTTTCTCTTAAGAAGCAAAATATGAAAAGGAACAAAATGCTGTAAGTGCTCAAATTAAGAAGTGTCCCCAGACTGCAAGATTTTTTCACGTCTGCCGTGGGGGAAGAATAAAGGGCAAAAAGCCATCTAAAGGCTTTTTCATGGTCAGATGAGCTACCCTTGCAGAGCTATTTCTTTTTGCATATATTAATGCTCCTTTTGGGTGTGGGCTGTTTAGTCTGGTCTCTTAGGGAGACAAGGCTTATGCAAGCAGGGTGTTTGCACACATGGACACACAGCAGCCTGCGCAGCCCTTCCACATCTTGACCGCGGAAATGTGGTGCGAGGGCAGAGGCTGCAAAGATAAATAAGAGCTCCTATAAGTTTCTTGAAAATATGTGTGTGAGGGGAGAGTAAAGGTGATTAAGGGGTTTGAGGGAAGGCTTGCAATAGGAGCTGAACTTTCAACAAGGGCTGTGGAATAGATCTTGAGAAATGTGATGAAGGTCCCTGCTATGGGAAGATGGCCGAACGCAGCTTGGAAATTATTTGGCTTCAGAGAATCTGATGACAAAACCCAAATCTGCAGGAAGACAGATTTCCTTTCATTCCAATGCCCATGAAATTGCTTGTGTGGGTTTTGTTTTTAAGTCAGGATGTCAGACAGGATCCGATTGGCAACTGTAAGAAACGTAGGACACCTCCTTAGGATCTTAGTGCAGCAAAGGTGCTGCTGTTCTCCTTGCTGGTGGTGGTGCTTCCCATTTTGTTTGGGTTTTCCAAGTTTTCAGACTCTGGTAAAGTGTGACTTACGAATGTTAAGGCACTTATCCTGCAGCCCTCTGGGAGAGGAGGGAGCCCAGTGGCTGTGCAGGTCCCACTGACACACGTCCAGAATCTTCCCAGGCTTTTTGGATGATGTACATTGCTGCATCCCATGGGGCACGTGGGCAAAGGAAAACCCTTAATCCCCATCCAGCCCAGCTCCCCCTGAACAGGACACGGAAAGCAAACACCACTAACACTGAAAATCAAACAGCAGTTGTGAACAAGTTTTCCCTTTGGTTGAAATGCTTCTAGCGAGGAGATAAAAAAGGGATTATGTCAAAAGCTTTCCTTGTTGTCTATTAACAGCTGCATAATTTTACCACTCATTCACGAGCATAAAAAAGCAAAACTTGGAGGCTGTATTTGAAAGCTTGTTTTGTTTGCTGTACAGCTGGATACAGAGCATTTCCTTTTCTCTTTTTTAACAAATTTGAAGCAAATGTATTGGTTACTGTTACTTATTTTTCACTTTTTTTGGCCTAGATAATCGAAGATTATGTTGCTTTTCATTTTACATTGCAAAGAAATAATTCCATATAACTTCAGCTCAACAACGATGCAGTAGCATGTGGGTGTATATATATATTTTCATAAATATATTACCACACATTACTGTCAAAGAGCTGGGCTTTTTCACCCAGTATTAAAAATGAAATTTAATTGCTACACTAGAGTTTCAAGACCCTGATAAATAAGAGCCATGTCTGACCTTTATTGCAGGGCTTTGAGATGCCACCAGGGATATTGCTTGTTGTCCAAGATGACAAACTTCCTCTGAGATTTCAGTTTGTCAGCTCAATGTACAGCAGTGACATTGATTTCTTCTCGCTGCCATTTCCTGCCTGAATAGATAACAAATTTTCTGTGGCAGGTGTCTGTCAAGTTTAGTTTTGCCTGGCAGATTAACTTAATAGACTCATTTATTAATCATTACTTGCAGCACAGGGAAGCAGACAATACTCTTTAACTCCTGTGATATTGAATGGATGTTCCATTTCAGATTCCTTTGTGTTGCTTGAATTTGGGTTTAATAAGCCATTCATATCTCGAGTGAATGTTTTTAACCTTACATCACTCAGAGCAAAGATATCTGCATTAAATAAGCGTGATCAATTTTGACTATCTGCTCCTTTTTATGGTAAAAGATGCATAAGTGCTTTCTGAGACTAAATTATTTCGTATATGAACTACCAAATCACCTTAAATAAGGGGGTACATAAAAAAGGATAAAAGCAGAAGAAAATAGGTAGTTGGAGGAAGATTTGAGCCTATGGTTGACTGGCTGACAAAGTGGAGGAGATAATGCAGAGGCTTTAGGAAGGGGCAAAGCAGACCTGCAGATACAGCTCTAGGGTGATCCTAGGACAGGTTAGTGTTTTCCTGGAGACCCCTTTCTCTGAGGTATCTTGAGATAGAGCCTCAGCCTGGAGATAGCAAAGGCAGGGTTGGTGCCAGAGGTGGGTATTTCCCAGGGCTTCTCAGGGTGGTGAAGGACAAGGAAGAATTTAGTGGAGAGCTTTGCAGAGGAAGAAACATAATAGAAGGCATAACCTTGGAAAGTGATGTCTCTTGCTGCAAAGTGTTTCAGTGTGCTCACAGTGAAAACTGACTGGTGAGTCGCGGGTTTTATCAGGGCATTTTGGAAATGCGCAGTCTCCTGGGACAGGTGGCAGCAGGGATGAGCCTGGACTGAGATCCAGGCTGTTCCTGGACAGAAGAACCTTGGGTTCCAGGCAATAAGAAGAGAACCACCAAGTTTCTCCATTGGGTTTTGGTTGGGTTGTGGTAGCTCCTCACAACCTGCTTTTAATTCTCAAGGGAACTCATTCATGGGAGGTGTTCAGGGACGTTTTTGCAGCTGATGCCCAACTGCAGCATCTGTGAGAATATGCACTGCTGAAGATGTTTTTTTGCCAAGCTGTGTTCCTGGCTTTGGGAACGTGTTTCTTGAACCATCCTTATGGCTTTCTTGGCTGACTGTCAAACCAAGAATGTCCCTGCACTAGATCACTCTGCTTATTGCTCTTCTAGGCCACCCTGGTAACAATACATTAACCTCTCAGCAGGGAATGTGATAAACAAAGTAAAACTGCTTTAGCGAAACCAGTCATTTAATGGCAGCATACATAAAGTGTCCGTAAAGATTTGTAAGTGTAATAAGCTGCAGTTCACTGAGGGAAAAATAACTGTTCCTAATTTAGCCAGTTGAGGAACATGCCAACCCAATTTGCTTTTGTAACATTATGTTGTTTTTTTGGTTTTTTTTTCTTTTCCTACCTCTCCAGATTCCTTTCTCTCTGGTACAGTTTCCCCTCTGGGAGTCCTTAAAGGTAAGTTCTCTTTAATTATGGAAATGTAGGTTATACATTTTGCAAAGATTTTCCATGGTAATTTATCTAACTCGATTATTGCGATTCTGGGTGTGTTCAAGAATCAGTAATTATGTGCCAGCCTACCTATGCATGTGAAGATCATTTGCCTGAATATCTGAAAAATAACAGGGAATATCTAACTACTGATCTGTGGCATGCAGGCTAAATTTTACTCCCAGCATGCCAGAAGTCTTATCTTCAGCTCTAACTCCTTTTTACTGCTTAAAAAGAGTGGGAACCATCTTGTGTTGTGTGATTTTATTTTATTTTATTTTATTTTATTTTATTTTATTTTATTTTATTTTATTTTATGTTTTGCACTTCATGATAAAAGGAAATTACGATTGGGGAAACTGTTTCAGCCTAGGTTTTGTAAACATCACTGTTTTAAAAGCTATTTTGATTGGCTGCATGTACTTTATTTAAAGATCTTTTAAAGAAGGTATCAATGAATGATGTTTAAACAATGCAGTTGTTTGGAATGATGCACTGTTCTCCCACCACCTGGTTGCTCTCTTTATCATGGTCAGAGTCAGGATCGAAATTTTTAAGTGGAGAGTTGGATTTGAAGTCATGTAATTACTCCATCCCTCTGTACTTCCTTGAACTCACTGCTAAAGATGAAAGGAAGGGTTTTTCAGCTACCTGGATGTTGTGGGGTGGAAGCACAGAGAATTATTGCAGATCATTAAAAGCATTGTAGCAAAATATATTTAAAAAAGAGGAGCTGGAGAGAGAAACTTTCTTCTTGGTGGGAGTGCTGGACTTCGGAGCGAGCTGAGCACAGAAACCCAAATTGGATCCTTGTATATTGGATTGGGACAGATTTGTTCTCTTGCTGTGTGTCTGTAGCTGGGGCTGTTTGGGGGGACAAGCCCACAGTGTGAATGTTTGCATGGAGAGGCTTCAGGGGGTCCAATGCAAAGGTGAGTCCCCAGGCAGGAGGAGCATGAAAATCATCAAGAGCTTTTACAGAACTGAGCTGTGTTCATGGAGGATTCTGTAGGTCCTTCATGAGCTCAGCCTGCTGTGGTGTCTGGGTATCATCCCACTGCACAGGGGAGCTTGGGCTGCCTTATTAGGAATCTGTTTCCCTGCCAGTGTCCCGGAATGGCTTTCTGTAAACTCCTCAGCAGTGGTACTGGCCTGCCTGCTGATGGTTAGTGCAGCAGCCGTGTTTGGGAGCAAGAGGTGGCAGTGCTTAAAGGGAGAAAGTGCAGTGTTCGTGCCAAAACCACATGAACCAGCAACATCATGTAGCTGTTTTCAGAATGTAAAGTTGTTTTAACTAATGTCCACGTAGCTGTGACAATAAAATGTATTGTTTACATTACAGGCTTTAAAGAAGACAGTTTGAATTTAGCTAACTGTAGGAATGAGTCACTCAGGATGAGGCATCATGTTTAATCCGAAGAGGTCAGTGCAGATCTGAAGAGAAATAAAACTTGTGTCAGTTTGTTCCACAAACCTGTTGCATTATATTCTTCTGTTGTGGAACCAAGAGTAGAAAAAAATCAGTCTGGCATACTCAAGTCACTTTGGCTCAGTGCAGGGAGAGAGCTCAGGGTTTGTCATATCAAAGCCAGGCACTGGAAGCAGAATACATTTTGTTTATCTGAGTGAAGCTCTTAAAAAATTGTCCTGACAGTACAACAAAGGATAAAAATCATTATGGTTCCATCAAGAGGATGGATGTGGCCAGTAGCATCACTGGGAGTGTGGTTGAGGGTGTAGGGATGTACGAAGGGAGCGTGAAGAGACAGTAATTACAAAGAAATAGAAATGCAAAGGACAAGAGAAAAATGGCACGAAGCCTGGGCAGAGAAGAGTTATTGAGATGATGCCTGAGGGACTATTCTGCACTGTATTAATGGGATTATTTGAGAAAGTAACTGCGGGAGCAGTTGTGTGTGATGTGTGCGGGCCGTCTCACAGAGGAGAACAGAACGAGTGCTGTGGCTGTGCCATTTTGAAAACCATTAGTATGAAGTTATATAAGCTGATGGAAGGTACACTCAGTCTTATGATTCCCTGAGCAAGCTAATCACCATAAAAATGAGGAAACTCTTTCCACTGGGAAAGGACAGTTAGACAGGCACATGGAAGGAGAAGAGGGTTTCCTTTTCCTTCTGGTACTGACTGCAGCCAGCAGCAGGGTGTTAAGCTTAAAGCCTAATAAAGGCTCATCCTAGGTAGCAAATTGGATGTTTCTGTATCCCATTTTCTCTGTTTGCTTTACTCTAAGCTGCTCTGGTTATTCCTTATGCTTTAGCCACAGAGTTGAGGTGCACAGTTTTCTCTGTGAATGTGCACCAGCTGTCCCCTGTGAGAGCAAACTTGCATGCCATGCACTAAACTAAAAGAAGAGAGAGCATTGTATAGATTACTGAACTATAAGGTTACGTTGGCTGTGGGTGCTGGCAAAGGGAGGAGTGCAGTAATTAGCAAGAAACAGATACTGCTTCGAATACAACTCTTACTGCCAGTGACTCAGGTGCACACACAATTTAGGAACTGTTAATAGACTCTTTTCTTAGTTCACAATAACTCAAGAAACAACAGTAAAAAAAAATATGGTGCTTTTAATAAAAAAAAAGGTCTTTTTTTTTTAAATTTAAGGAGCATCCACTGCTATAAAGTGTGCTTAATGTCCTTTCTTTTCCCAGTTCTCCGTTTTTCCATATTTTGTTTGAGGCACAGATTATTGCTATAAACCAAAAGAGAGAAGGAAACTGTGCTATGGCATATCAGATTTTAGGACCTTGTAACTTCTCAGCTAGAGTGAGTTAGTGTACCTCTTTTCTGTCTCTTTAGTTTAAGCCTTACACTTAAAACAATTTTGCATTCTTCTTAGAGTTCAGGGAGAGAAGGAGTGTTAAAAATCTCATTCACTTTCTGCTACTCCAACCCTCAGAGGAGCACCATGGCTGAATATTACTGTGATAGTTTGATCAGGTTTGGGTTCTTTTATGTGGGTTTAATGCTTCTGATCCCATCTCAAAGCCAGGTGGCCCTGAGGAAGGGCAGCAGAGCATAGATGTAGTGTGCTTCCCAAACACCAGCCAAGCACAGAGCCTTCCATATTAGTTCAGGTTTTGGAATTAATGTTGTAAGCTACAGTCCCCTTGTATGCTGCCCTGGAATTTCCAGGGTGCCTCTGTAACTTGCTTTGGAAATACTATATGTGTGTTCTTCACTGTGGGAATTTCACATTGTGGGCTGTGTATTTGGCATGAAATCGTTGTGGGTTACACAGAGTCTGCTGCAGCTCCTGCTTTCACCAGGGCTATGCAGTCTCTGCTCAGATGGCTGTGGCCCTGTGGAGCCCATCCCTTCTGTCCTATCTTTTATTCTCTTCTCTTCAGACATTTTATTCAGTGTTTGTAATCATCATATCTGAGTTCCTACCCGCAGCATCATGTTTTTGTGTTTTCATCTGTAATTCTTCTCTTCTAGAACTAACTGAGAAAAAAGACAACTTTCATTTCTGCTGTTGGGGTCCAACAGAAATACAGGCCATTGGGGTTTTTTTCAATAAAATAGAGGTTTTAAAACCCTATAGAAAACCAAGAGCCTCTGGTTAGGTTTGAGTCCAGAAACATCTTGTCAAAAATGTCTGTTTCTTAAGGCTCAGTGGAAATGGTCAGATCCCTCGGAGAACAGGGCTGAGTGTAAGATAAACCCTTTTCAGGTGAAACAAGACTCAGTCCTCTTGGGTTTTATATTTCTGCATGTTGGCTGCGCTTCAGAGCCTCTGAGAGTTACTCAAATGCAGCTGTACAGGGAGAATGGTCTCTTTATAGACCAAATGTATTGTATGTCTGGAGAAAAGGCTCTGGTAGCCAGTGAGGAGGGAAGGAGCAGGCGGGACAGGAGGACATAAGTCTCAAATGAGTAAACTTGAAAAACAAAGGGGTTTTTGTTTGTTTAGTTGGTGGGGTTTTTTTAAGGAAGACAAACCTACTATCCTGGGAACCTTTTGTCTTTTTCATTAGACAGGTCTGACTCTAAGATGAGATGCTTGGACCTTGGTAAGACTATGGAACATCAGGGCCAGCCGTTCCTGCCCCTGCACACCCAACCTCTCTGGTAGGGCTGGCACAGACTGTGCTGCTCCACTGGCCCAGGAGCTGCAAAGAAAGATAAAAATCTTGAACTGACCATGCTGAAGGTGATGTCTGACTCTTCTGGCACTCAGTGGGGACAGGATTCCTCTCTTTGTCTCAGTGCTGAGCAAAACTTGGAGCTCTTAGACTTTCTGCAGCTCTAGTGAGCCCACAAGCTTGTTTGTCACTGGCTTTAGCAATAAGATATTTTTCTCAAATCTGTTGGTCTCACAGATTTGCAGGTGTTTGACAAAAAGAGAATGGGAGAGTCCAGCCATTCCTTGTGAGGCTGAGCAGGATCAGAAAATTGGTTGGGTCAGAGCAGGAGTTCCCTGGGATCGTTCTAAGCTGGTTTCTGCCCACCAGAGAGAAATCCCTAGGAGGAAAGGCAATCTACAATGGAGAGAGGGGTTGGAATTGGACTTAGGTCCCTTGTTTTCTGTTCAGGTGCAGCTGTCACCCCAGGCACAAGGCACTCGCATTGAGGGGAAATTGCTGGTGAACTGAACCATAGATCCAGAGGGCAATGGCACATGTGCTCATTTGCTTGGTTCTCTTGGTTCTCCCCTCCAGAGAGCTCAGCTTCTGGGGGAGACAGTTTAAGGTGTGAACTGATTTTAGGGTTGACTCAGTCTTGCTCTTGGTCCTCACTGCAGATAGATTTTGAGATGTATCTTGAAACTTTCTGTGCAAAGGCTGCTTGATGGCTTTCTGTGGAGAGTGAGGACTCTAACCTTGGTTGAAGCTCATTGCACCTGATTTTTAGTTAATAAGAATGAAAAGTTTACAGAATACTCCTGCCCAGGCAGCTGGGGTTCTCAGCAGTAATACGTGTTTATAACTCCACCATTGAATCAATAAACCACATGCTATTTCCCTCCTAAAATTTACAGTCAGATCTGTTGCTGCTTAACAGGGCAAGTAGAAAATAGAGGCACATAGCCAAACTGGGCCTTAAATGGCTCTTTCCCTGCTCTACAGGTAAGTTTTCCTTTTTTCCTGGAGAAGCAGTCTAGGATTTCTTTCCTCTGTGCTCAGCTGCACATAACTTGAGAGTAAATGAAACCCAGGCCTGGCTTTAAAGCCATTTCCTTGCAGGCAGTGCAGTAAGTGTTCTACCATGCCTCGCTCCTTTTTGAGCAGCAGTGGGGCTGATTTTGGGATTAAGTCCTGATGGTTAAATACCACTGGTGTGTCTGCCATTTGCCTAGGTGCTGCAGCAGGAAAACAGCTTTGCAGGGGCATTTGGGGGTGGGATGTAACGCATCCATGCCATGAGCAGAGCGGCTGCATTTTTCTCACAAAGGAACAATGCACCCAACAGCTGTTGAGCAAACAGCCCTGGCTTTATTGCTGCCACAATAAGTGTCATTCATGCTGTCCTGGGGCACAGCCCGAGGAATGCTGCACACCATCTGCACCAAAGGGAGGGAAACAAATGCAGCCCTCGCTCACAGCACTGCAGGCACGTTTGGGAAAAGTCAGATGGCCTTGGATCATCAATGCAGCATTTAAACAGAGCAGAGGAAAACAGGCTCGCACAGTCTGTAGATACAGAGCCAGATTGTGATGCTCTTGGTCATGCCCAGGCCACAAGTGGTTCTCTAGAAGTTGCTGAGCTTGCCAGTGGCATCTGGAGATGTTTGAATATCAAAGATTTGATTTGGACACTTGTTATTTGCTGAAGAATCGTAAAAGACTCAAATAATTCTTCCATGTAATTTATTCACACACACCTATGAAGCACAGATCTATTAGCAGGTAGTAGCAGTGCAGGTGTTCAAGGAAAACCCTGCTAAGTTTGAAGTGATTTTTCAGAAGTGCATTTTGCCTCCCTATACGTCCCTTTGTGCCATGGAAACTGAGTGTAGCTGTTCTGCCTTGCCATGGGAACACTGTTTCGAGGAACATTTCCTTTAACCAGGCTTTTAGCACATCCATTTTGATTTACATCCAAATGGGTCACAGACATCAATGCAGTATTATATGGGCAGAAAAAGGGAATGAAATGCTTTTAACATGAAAAATATGCTCTTGCATATAAGCCAACTTTTGTTCTCTTTCAATTTATCTAGGATTTGGGTGGGTTTAATTCTAGGACCGAATTCAGTACTGGCATAAGTGAGCACAACTCCATTAGTGCAAATGTAGTCTCAGCATTTATGTCAACAGTGAACTTAGATCATTGAATTTTTCCCATGTTTGGGCTTGCATGTTTCCTGCAAGATAATATACACGTGTACTTGCACATATGCTGCACATATGCACATAAAAATCCACTGAGGAGGACATTTGGCTCTTTGCTCCCTGTTGACTTTATGTATAGAAACTGCAATCAACTTGTGAATTTTTTGCTTCTCCTGTAGCTAATGTGCCATGCATCTGTAAGGGTCAGCCATGCAGAATGCCACGTTGGGAGTAAAATCCCTGGTAGGAAAGGCAAACATGAAAATTGCTTTCCTTTCCTCAGTCTGCAGGACCGCACAGGCACGCAGATCCATGTGGTTCATTTGTACTGATTTTTTCTCCCCCGTTATCATGAAGCTGAACAGTGTTGTGAACAGAGGGGTACATAGAGATACTACAGATGCTTATCATTGGAGTGAATTGTAATATTTACTCAGCTGCAGGCCTCAAGTTTAGTCTCTGCCGTGAGTTCTGCTTGCTTGATGAATAGCAAGGCCAAGGCAGAGATGTCTCATTCTCTGTGATGCTTCCTGCAGCATTTGGGGTGTTGGGCTGGTCATCAGGTTTGAGAGAGGTGTGAGTATTGCATTTTCCTGGATTACCACAGCTTAGATGTCCTGAATATAGACCATGACCTGGCTGCACTGGGAACACAAAGCTGACAGCTGATTTTTGCCACAAACTTTTACTATAAATGCATGGCAAAGGTGACAGGCATGCCCAGGTAAGAGTTGTGTGCACTGGTCAAAGGTTATTGGCCATCTGCAGGCCAGGTGTCCTCAGCATGGATGAGTCCATATTTGTGGGCACCAAATGCTTCCCCCAGTATTTAAAAGCAATGCTAATATTTTCTTTTTTTGTTCATTTTTAGATTGAAAGGCCTTTGGTATCTCCTGAGAGTGATTTTTCCAATGCTCCCTCTACCCAACAAAATGGGGTGTCCTTGTTTTCTCAGTGTCAAAAGAGCTAAATAACATTTGTGGTGAGAATTAGTGGACGCTGGTCTATGGAGCAGTATGAAATGGGATCGCTAGGAAGAAAAGTAGGGCTCTGCCCACGTATAAAACTTGACCCTTCTCTGTGAACATTATCCCTGTGAATAATTAGAAATCTGCCTTCAGGCTTCCCGCTGTGTCCCATCCCCTGAGGCCACACCCGCTGTATTGCTTTACATGGTGCAGCAATGCACAGCGAGATTTACATATATATCACAGAAAAGTGTTTACAAAAAAAATTAGCATGTGATTGAGCTGGGAAGCTGCAGAGGGCCCCAACTGTACGAGTTTCCATGTGCTTCAGCCAGAAGATTTATTTCCAATTTGTTATTCATAAGGGAAGAGAGCGAGAGATTGGGATGGGGTCCTTTGAAGTGGAAAACAAAGTCTTCTATTCAGCCTTCAGCTTAATAGAATACACATGACACAGGCTTGGCATGGCGGCCGCTTTCATGTAATGTGCTCCTTGTCATTTTGCTTTCCTAGGCTGGGAATGCTGGTGGGAATGGGTATTGCCCTGGAAAAGTCAGGTTATCCCCTGCAGCTTTCTGCAGCAGGAGGAGCTCGGTGTGAGCAGGTAGGGGCCTTTTGGTGATGGTGGTGGTGAACCCAGGCTGAGCCAACCATTGCAGTCGTGTTGCTCATGATTCCTGGGTCATGTTTCGTGCTGCAGGAGCATGTGGAGACAGAGCAGTGTCATTGCAGGGCTTCTGCAGGCATTACATGGACAGTTGAGCCCTTTTTGGAGCCTCTGAGCCCTGCCTGACCTCTCACCATTACCCCCTGACTGGAAAGCTCTTCTGCTCCTGAGCAGCGTTTAGGGTGGCAGAGTGTGCTCCAGGCAGTGTATCACTGCAATAACCAGCAATTGTGTTCAAAGTCAGTGTTTTGGGGAGATATGGATATGGATCCTGTATTTCTTTCCAGAAAAAAGGCCTTGGTTTTACTATAATTTCCAAACCTCTGACAGCTTCTGTGCTTTGCCCTGTGTCAATGGTATTAAAACCTGTGCAAAGGGCGAGTGTTTCTGAAGAACTTACAAGCCTGTCTTACCACAAAGCCCTGTCAATTAGCTGGTCCATGGGCTATGAGAGAAAACATGTGTGACCTCCAGCACGTCATCTTGGCCCACAGCACCATGTGGTTAGAAGGAATTTGGACTGGAGTCCTGCCGGTCCTCTTGGCCCTGTGACACTTGTTCCTCTTGGCTTCCTCCAGGATCGTGTCCTCGTGCCCTGCTTCCCTCTTGCTCTTCTGCATGTTCAGGTTTGGAGCTCTGGGTGAATCACCGAAATTGGAGATGGAAAGAAACACATGAAGTCATCTCATCCTGCCCTTGCCAGAGCAGGATTATCCCCCACAGTACAGGCTTGAGTGCCTTCTCCAATCTATTTTTAAATGACTCAAAGGAGAGGGCTTTCCTCTCCTCCCTGGGGAGGCTGGCTCTGCCGTTCAGTAGACCTCACTGTTGGGGAATTTGCTTCCTGTTCTCCAGCCTCAATTCTCCTTTTCCCTAATTTAATTGAACTGTTCCTGGCTCCACCCTTTAAAACAATTTTCCATATTGCATGACTGTTGCAAATACCTGTTGTCAATTTGCAGGCATAATGGATGGGAATTCATCACCGTTCGCCTTGCTTGGCAGAGGCTCTTTGTGCAGAGCTGCCCTGGGAAGCCAGGCTTTATCAGAAACTAGATTTCAGAGCTACATGCCAAGAAATCAGAATGACCTTTTCCTTCTTCTTCGGACAATGACATTAATATAAAACCCCATCATGACTGAGAATAGGCTGGGCTTCTGGCAAAGCCATGAACATCTATATTAATGGGCTGGTTTTCCTCTTAGTCCTCCAGCAGCTCTTCCACAGTGCATTTTTACATGGCAGCAGTAATTGTTCTGAGTTCTCAGGTTTAACTGTAGACATACAAATATTTGGAGAACATTTAAAGAAAAAAAAAACGTAATTCTGTTTTTATCTAAGCGGAGCTATGGTTCCAGCAGCTCAGTTTCTAAACCCTGACTTTCAATTCAAGGTTTCTTAAGCACCTGAAGTGTTTTGCAGATGGGTGCTGAAGGTGGGCTTTATGCTTTGACAACGCCCAGATCCTCTGGAAGGTAGTTTGTCTAAGGGAGTGTGGGTCCTTCTTCCATCAGGGCTGAGTTGCAAGAGAACTGTGTGTCCAAAGACTGTAAGTTATTCTAGAAAAGCATATTATGGTTTTAAAGAATCATGAATCCCAATATATTTATTTATGAGATGAAAATCAGTTTCTGCTGTGGGTGATGGCAGAATAGCAGCCCATACCGAAAACACCAGGAAAAGAATGGCTAGCATTAAAGAGGCTGGAATGCCTTTAGTGCTTTTGTACAGCAGAGCTGCAGCTATTTAGCTGTGGCAGGGCACCAAACAACATTGTGGCTGGCCATTGTTGCTTGAACAGTTTGATTTTTAAAACATTCAACTGAAATATAACCACCAGCCAAGTTGGAAGAAGCGAATCACGAGGACAGCATGTTAAATGAAGAGTCAGCAAACGAGGGAAGAGTTCTCCTGCTCCAGTGGAAAGTGGCTGTACTGCAGACCAGGAGCCCCAGAGCAGTATCTCAGCCTAGCACTGCTATCCAGTTGCTTTTAAGAAAATTTTATAGTACAGAAGCAATATGATTTTAAAAAGGAGAATGCCACAGCTATAAAACAAAATTGCTGATTTCTCTGTAGCTGGCCTCAGAAGAGCCATGGATCCCATCCCTTTTTGTTCAGTGCTGATCCTCACATCATAAACCAGAAACCTCTCCTCCAGAGAGCTTCCCTTGTGAAGTGTTTGAGGAGATGGGAAAGGGGTGAAGGAGGAGAGAACGCAGTGGCTGCAGCTCCACAGTAAACCCCTCCTTTGCTGCTTACATTGCCCGGGCTCATCGAGCTGTGTGACTTGAAGGTGTTTTTGGAAGGCTCTGTTCTTGTCAGGGCTTTAACTGTGCGTGTTTAAATGCTGCTGCGAGTTCATGGATGGGAGCAGGGTGTGTGGGAGCCCTGGAGAGGAGGGTGTGTGGTCCCTGATGCCGCCAAGTGGAAAACAGAGACACACCTGCTTTGGGATATAATGGGAGCGATAAGAGTAATTTCTTAACGATGGGGTTTTTCGGGGAGTGTGAGGGGAAGGGTTGGTTTAAGAAATGTAGGGGAGCAAACAGGACTTGTATCTCGTGGTAGTGGGGCTGTTCATTTTAAATGGGAGCCTTGGGTACATCTGGGCTGAGCCGATATTGGTTCTTGCATGCCGCCCTCCTGCTCAGTGTTTTGCTTTGTGCTGTTTTATCTGCCAAAAAGAAAATAAATTCACAAAATATTTGTAAAGTTGCGTGGCCACAGGCTTAAATACATACATATGAATTCCCTGAAAGCAATTTGCTTCAAGCCCTCCTCAGTTCCAGACGTCTTTCTCACTCCATCTGCTTGTTCAAGTACACAAGTTCCTTGGGAAAAATCACTTATTACATCACTGAAAAATGCCACAAAAATAGCTTTTCACTTAAGTTCCCATCCTCAGAGTTAACTCACATGGGGATCAGATAGATTCAAACATTTAATAACTTTTTATTTTCCTTTCTCTTTAAACACAGGATCTCTGGTCATGGAAGCAGGGTCACGTGGTGGATTCTTGGCAGTCAGCAGTCTGTGGAGCTTTTGCAGGTGCAAAGGATTATATGTTATACTGGGAAAGACTAAAGAAGAAAGGGAAAAATGTGCAAATCTATTAAGTATAGCAGAACAACATTCCTTTGTAATTCAAGTTTGTTTAGAAGAAAACGGATCCAGTTGTTGTTTGGAAATAGGAAAGTCAGCAAAGGGAAGAGAAGAAGGGAAAAAAAAAAAGACTCAACCAGGGTGTCGGTTTGAAAGACAACCAATTTGTTTTTGACAAATTTCTGTTATTTAAAAACCAGGGGCCTGTCAGTCAGGCTTTGTGATTATTTCAAAGTTGATTTGTAAAATCCTCATCCAGGAGAAACTTCGCTTGGGTGGGGGTTTGTGCAGCTGTTCGCTCCGAGCACTTCCCCAGGGGCTGGAGTGATTGCAGAGGCCGTGATTCACCATTCCTGTGACAGCTCTGACAGCCATGTAGATTAACTGGAGGCAGGAGAGCAGAGGGGCAGCACTGCTCAGCCTGGAGGCAAAAGCCTTCCGCAGCAAAAAAACCCCAGAGGATGAAACATCTGGGCAATCTCCAGACACTACAACAGGAATAAAGAGTGGCAGAATACAATACTGCACTATTTATTACCAAACAAGCCAGAAGTTAATTGAATTCTTCAGTAGGCTTCTTGCTTGATTTTAGCCTACTGTACTTGTTTCCAAAAACACAAAAAGAGGGGGAAGAAAAACTCAATTAATGACTCATCAGTATCGCTGACAAATTTGAGGGAGGAGAGATTCAACTGTCTTAATAGAAAAAACAGATTAATAGTAAAGGGATGGATAGCCAAAGCTTTTTCCCCAAGGAGCTAAAATACATTTTGAGATTCCAAACCAGTAACAGAATATGTGGAAAAAATAAATCCTGTTTAAAGAGCAATTATAGCATTTCTTGAAATAAATATTAGCAAAAGTGAAGCTTGTTCTTTGATAACTTACAAAATCAGAGCCATTACATTGTATGTAATTTTTTAAAAATAAGTTCTGTTAGGGGAAGTGAAGTATTAATAGCAGTAGAATTCCAGCAGAGACTGAGGCTTCATTTTGAAGGGCACAGAAACTGCACAGCTGAGGGGACGCAGCGTGGCTGTAGCTGTTCAGAGTTAAGTAGATCATGTGTGTGAGCAGCGAGGGAATGGTTTAGGTAGCACTGATTCCATTTTAGGGCAGAGGGAATATTTTAGATGACCTCTTGTGGTCTTGTCCAGCTGTGTTTTTTCTGTTTATGTTGATGCGAAGGGAGTTTTATTCTGCTTAAGATCCTGCTGTTGGATTTTACACTGACTTCATCAATCAGTGCAAACAGAATCAGAGCAAATGAAGCAGATCGTTCATTTCTGTTTTGAAACAAATCAAGCTAACAGACAAAAAATGCTTTAAAATGCAATCTGTATGTCTGCAGGTGTGATGGGGATCATTAATTTACCTCTGTTGATTTCTTTACAGCCAGATTGATACAAAAACTGTGTTCAGGCACGTTCAGAGAGCTGGAAAGGTTATCTGATTTACCCAAGGCCTTGAAGAGTAATTTCCTGAAGTCCAATCTGGTGCCTCAGTTGGAAATTTAGCCCAGTGCCTCCAATTCCTTCTCTGTATGTCTTGATTCTGGCCAGTTGTGCTTGGGCTTCCTACTATTTAATGGATGTTCAGCCGTGTCTGCTCCTTTTCTGGCAGGAATCTTGCAGGAGTTTCCAGAGGCACAGCTGTGCATGGACATGAGCTCACTGTCCTTTGGCACATGCTGGGGGGACCAACACTTGGTGCTGGAGGAGCCACCAGGTCCTGGAGCAGCACAGGGACCTCCAGGTCCATGGTGGTGGTAGCTGAGACCCCTGTTGCTTCCATAGGCTTTACTCCCCAGGCACAAATCCTTGCAGAGCTGCAGTCTTGTTTTGTAGGTCCTCTTGTAACTGGTGAGGATGAATATTCTCTGGGTTATCCTTCCTCCAGCCTGGTTTTCCTTCTCTGGGCTTTGTTTCCCTATCCTTTTCTTTTCACCAGCAGTATTATAAAATTCCTTTCTGATGTGTCCTTTGAGGACCTGCTTCAAAGCTCACAAGGTTCAGCTCTTTTTGGATCAGAACCTTCCCCTATGTCTCCATTGCCTGCCTCTGAAATATGTAACAAGCAGGCCCTGATATTGATCTATTCTGGTACTGCATCCTTTCTATTTCACTGAAAATATTTAGCCTTCTTACTGAGGGGAGGCAGTGGAAAAATAATTTCCTGCTTTCTGAAGAATAGATTCCAGAGTTAAAAATTATTAACTACCTACATGTAGCTTCAGATGAGGGAAGAAAAAGCAGACCAAACTCTTTATCCCTTTCTTTCCATCCCAAAACAGAAAAATCAAAACTCACCAATACCCTGTGAATAAAACAAGGTGAATGTGTGCATAGAAGTGATTATAAATCAGTGTTAGAAACCTTAAAAGGAGAATATTATCCAAAAACCAGCCTTTGCACACAGATATGCTGTCAAATGCCACCATGGTGGTGGTGGGATGGTGAAATCACACAGACAGGCTTTTCTCCTGTGTTCTTTGCTTGAATTCAATACTTTCTAAAAATATGTTAGAGGTCCTGAGGGGCAGGGCAATAAGCTGAAAGAAACTGAAAGAAAAGTCCTGTTTAGCTTCCCTTTATAGCACACACACACGTGTGTGTCTGTATGAGCTGGTTATAACTATTTGGTGAAGACAGAACCAAGAGCAACAATCTGTTGAATTCCACCCCCAGTGCCTGTGAAATGGCAGCAGGTTCAGCCAAAAAAGCCCAATGCTGCTGTGTTGAGCCCTTGTGTAAGATGGATGTGTGTGATCCGTGGGTTTTCTATGGAATTGTAACAGGCATGAACATAAATGGAATCCTCTCTGATTTATCTGTTAATAATGGAATCCCTCAAGGCCTTGTCCATCTTTATCATCATCTTTGGTGTCTCAGCAGAGATGTTTGGAGCAGTCAGGGAGTGGGAAAAGGTGATATCTGAGCAGCCGGTGGGGAAGATCCCAAGGGTAGATCTAAATGATATTTTAAGCCTGAGGTTGTGTTTGAACCAAACCTTGCCTCCTGGCTGAGCTGTCTGGACTTCAGCCTGGATCTGGGCAGGGGATGGAGGCAGAGGAAGGAGACATGGCCCCACACAGGCATGATTCTGGTTTCACCCCATGCTCAAGTCTTCTCTGGACTTAGGCTGCCTGGCTGGACCACCCCAGCCCTGCGGTGTACCAGGGCAGGCTGTCCCAGGACAGCTTCTGGGTGGGTTTTTTGTGTTCTCCATGGAAGCTGGACAGTGGCAGGAAATCCTGCCGTTGGGTATTAGCTGTTGGAAAAGAAAAGTACTGCCCTGGAGCAGCGAGGTGATCCCCAGCTTGTCAAAGAACCTAAATGTCCATTTAATGTGATTGAAAATCGCCCCTGTTAAGATGCCTTCTTTCTCACTGCCATGAGAAAAAGTGTGGCTTAACATAAATAATTAATGCTCTGTGGTGACAAAGTCACCAAGAATGGAGGTGCAAGTCCAGTGAGTCATAATGCACTAAGGAGAGCTTTTTGCACATTAACAGGGAGGATTTCCCATCACTTTTGTTTTGATCTAATCAGGTCTGACAAGATTACACACTGTGTCTAAAAGCCTCTTTAACTCTATAGCTCTGAATAAATTTTTGAGTAGTTCTCAAGATTTCCCTGCAGAGTCTGCTTGGAACATGCTCCTAACCCTGAATTGGTTAAATCTCTGGAGGGAGCACTGCTTTGTCTTGGTATTTCTGCTGAAATTCAAAGAGGTTCTTGGATCACTTTACTATAGGCAGGTGTTGTTCCCACACTGATAAAGCACCAGAATAAACTTCCTCTTAAAAAAATTTAACATGATATCAATAAAATAGAAGTTCAAATAAGAATTTACTGATTGAAGAGTTCTGAAAAAGGCCATTTGTCAACTTGGAAATCAGTCAGTGTAAGAGGATGCTGTGAGGTTTAGTGTTGGACCTGAGCCACTCAGTTTTTCAACCTGGAAATTGGGATTTGATCCTGAATCAGTCCTTGGTAACTTCCAGGTGTCAGTACTGAAAAAAATAATGAAGAAAGCCGATAGTACAGCTCAACCTGAATTTTTTCTCTTTTTGTAAGATGGGCTAATTCCAACAGGGGCATTAGTCAAGAACAAGTTTCTGTCTCTTGAAATGAGATTGACCTACTGAACGGGACTGGCCAGATGACAGGAACACAGAATCAAGGGGAACCCATCTAATGGCCAGGAGGGTTCCCTGGACCCTTTAGAAAAGGTGAGGAGAAGTTAAAATGGTACTGAAAAATAAGATGCCGAAACTGAAGGAGAACTTGTCTTTCTCCCTTTATAGGATCTTTTTTAAGGATTGTGTCTAAGTACCTGTGAACCATTTTCCTGTAGCAGCAAATTCTACAGGCAGAGACCTTGCTGTGAGGACCTAGGGTTATGTGGTGTTCCCAGGTGAAGTATTTCACTCTGTTCTGATGCTCTTATTTGTGTATGACAGCTAAAAGAGTAGAAAATGCCAGCAGGAGCCCAGGGGAATATCTTAAGTCTTCAAGTCTTTTTATTCCTATTGCCAAATAAAGGTAAATCATTCTCTGCAGATGTCTGTCACCAGCACTTCCATCAAGGACTGGTCTCTGGGAAAGTGTGAGTAGCAGGGGGATTTTCTGTTTAACACCCTGCCATGGTAAAGTTTGGTTGCTATGTGAATATACAGTGACCATTATAACTTCTTGGGAGATGGGTGATGAATTTTCCACTTCTGGTGAAGGTTTATTTTCCCAATAGAGGAATTTGTCGCTCTGCTGGATGTATTAAAGAGCCTTCTCCCATGTGAAAATTCATCTTTATGCCTACTTGCTGAACCCATGTCATCCCCAGATCTGTCTAGGGCAGGGGACAAGGGAGCAAGTTGGTGAGTGAGCCTGGACACAGACTGCCTGCAGAGATGCCTTTTCCCCCTCAGTTCTGCAGAGAAAGCAGGATGATTTAGGCTGGATGTGTCTGTGCCTTTCTTGCCCACCTGATACTCTGGTGCTTTTCCCTGTTGCTGATGCGTGGAGCAGACTCTGGCCTTATGTGGCGGCTCTTGGTGAGTTCAGCGACAGCAGGACTGGAATGATTATTAAATAAATAAGTGATTTAAAGATCTCTTGGGCCCTATTGTGTATTAGTGCAGTGCACAGCCCTCCTATTTTCAGTGAGTAGACTGGTTTTAACAGTTTGTGTGTGTTCTGTCAATCTGATGATTACAGTCAAGTTCCTTTATCCTGTTCCTGGATACCTGTGTACTAAGGTTAAGAGGTCACTCTAAAATTATCTTGGACACTTAGAGTTAAGGCTGAAGAATATTCATTTTGTCAGACTCTCTGCCTTCAATAAAAAGCAGTTCCCAACAAATGCTAGCTTTAATCTCATGTTTTTGTCAAGCATATACAAACTTGCTTTTAATTTAGCCGCTATCCTGCTGCTTGTTGTGCTTATGAAGCATTTTATTGTTGCTGTTGCCATTCTGAATTGATTGGTAAATCTGTACCAAATACTTCCCAGTGATGGAAAAAGAAACACTGAAACATTAATAACGAAGGAGTAGGGAAGATCCAGATGTCAGCTGGGGAAAAAATGAAAACCAATCAGACTTGATTAAACTTTTCAGATAAGAATTTGGGAACATCATGTCAGGATAAATTGTGTTTGTTCTAATCACTCTATCAGCCAAGGCTGAAGCTGCTGCCAATAAGAAACTTTGAAGAATAAATGCATTAAAAAAGTTACAGGAATCTTATAAGGGACATAAGTGAGTCTGACTAAAGTGTTGCCATCAGAGCTGGGTGATGCCTTGAGATTTTTTTGCTTGATACAAACCTGACAGCCATGTGGTTCACTGTTTAATTTTAGCTTGGTCTGTGGGCAAAGGAAGGGCTTCTACATGCAGACTTGTAAAGCCACTATTTTCCATGGAGATTATTTTTACCGTTCTAAAAATACATCGCTGACATGAGTACCAAACTTTCTATCCAGACCATTCTCTCAAAGCCTTTTGGTCACTTACGCAAAAACTGGCTCACAATAAAAAGATTTTCTGACCTTAAAGAAGGTCCAAGAATGGACTGGAATTTAGTTTAACTTGCTCATAGTTTCTGCTTTGACTTCTTGCATACAGCCCATTTTTCTGCTTTTCAGTGAGGTATCACTGCTAGAAAGCTTCTGGCAGAGTGAACCATGTGGGCCAACCTTACGGGAGTGGAAGCTGCTCCCCAAACCAGGCATCCTGGGCTGCTCCCTAACTCAGCTCTCCTGCTGTTCTTGTTTGAGATCCAGGGGACTGCACATGTGCCTTACTGCATCTCCTCAACTGTCATGGGACATTTCCTTAATTAACTGTAAGAAGTCAAGGAGGGTGCCAGCTGGCCCTGCCTCCTGTGTCATAAACCAGGGGTTTAATATATTAATATAAGGGGGTTGAGGGATAGAGATGCAGGTAAAAACACAAGCCAGCAGGGAAAATGGATTTTTTTCATTACTTTACAGATTTCAGAAGAAATGCTTTTTCCCTTCTCCCATCTCAAGAAAAGAGAGATCAATTCTTCTACATTCCATAAAACTTGGAACAGAAAATAGATTATTTTTAGCTTATTCCCTGGGTACTGTGTAGGCTTCAGTCTTTGGAGTCACTTTGTTCCCGGCTGTAGCAGATACAGGATTTATACAAGCTCCAGAGAAAACAAAAATTAGGAGGAAGAAGAAAGATTTCAGAACAAGTCTCTTGCTCTGTTGTCTCCCCTCTTTCTTCCCCTTTCATTCTTCGCTTATTGTTGCCCCTGCATTTTAGAAGTTTCCTTCACTTTGGCTCTTCCTCAGCATGAATTACTAACTTGAAATATTTTGAACAGAGGAGGGAGAGGATAGAGTTAATTTTAGATGGAGAAATAAGGCAAAGGGAATAAAATCCTGGGAGAAAAAGCAGCAAAGCTGGTCCCTAGATAGCGCAGGAGGCCAGGCTGTAGTCCCAGGGTTAAAATACAGAGCCAGACACACACACGTTTGTGAGTGAGACCTGCAGATGGATAAGCTGAAGATTTGTGGCTTTCAGGAGGAAAGTCACAGCTGAGCTGGCTGTGGCAAGTGACAATAATGAGCTCCAAGGGTGAAGTTCGGGAGTGATTAGAGAATGAAAATGCCCCTGAGGGTAAGATGGCACTTGTGGCAGCAGACTTCTGACAATTTTCTAAGACCCTTGGGCAGCTTTGCATTGTTGTTATCCAAAGTGGAGCTGATTTCATCTGTTGGAGATGAGCTCCATCCCAAACACTGACTTGTCTTTTTTCCTTGGAACAGTCCCAGATCCATCTGTGTGTATCTAGCGAGTAGCCCAAGCATGTGTGTTTCAGAGAAGAGCATGTTTCTATCTTTCTAGCATTTAGGTGGTCAGACTTTAATTCTCAAGGCAGAACAGAGTCTGACTGGTTTATTTTCCCATCTCTGCAAACGAGTAAGTAGTTTCTTCCTTCCAAACCTACTGTAGATATTGGAAGTGGAATCTCTTATCCTTACAACCTTCATATGTTCATACATGTACAGAGTCCAGAACAAAAGGACAGCGATGTCCCTGGGGATGTTTGGATTTTCAGTTAACCAGCAGAGAGCTGTTTTCTAAAGTCAACACACAGTAACAAAACACGCTGTGTACAGACCTTGGGCAGACGTACCTGGGCTCTGACGTGAGGGAACGTGCTGTAGGCATTAATAACAGAGCAGTGTTGACCACAGCCCTGGGAATTATAGGCAGTGTGGCATTCATATGCACCCAACAATGTCTCACTTGTGCTTGGTATATTAATTTCCTCAGGTGGATTTGCAGCTGCAGTCACCACACCTCTCGACGTAGCGAAGACAAGAATTATGTTGGCAAAGGTAAGAGAGAAGGAGGCCTCCAGACAGGCAGGTGAATGGTCTGGGTATTCCAGGGTTTCTATAGGGTTGTCACAGAGTGAAAACCAGCACCTATGAATAATCATTTCTGCTCTTGTCCTCTAAGGCAGGAGTAGAAGTGAACAGGCACTGCATGCAGAACTAATGAAGTTGTGTTCCTTTCCTTCAATTGCTCCTCTGGTCGTTTCCCAAAGGAGCTGTGTGGAACAGGCTTGGGCTTGTGCTCAGCTTCCAGACTCTCATGCAGTATCTTTAGGAGAAAATCCTTGCAGAGTCAGACACCCAAAGTTAAAGTGCCCATCAGGGATTTATTCTGCTGCTGTTTTGATAATTGTTGAGCTTCAGAGTGTGTGTCTTTTCTGAGGAGGGCTTGGTATGGGATTTTCTGTCCTAAAATTTTAAGCCACAAAGACAGTGATGGCCAATATCTTCCAACCAGGGCAGAAGGAAGATTGCTTATAAGATCGGTAAGTTAAATAAGTTTATAAATTGCTAGTGAGTGTGGTGTTCCCATCATCATCTCGCTGCCCCAGAGCAGAGCTGACAGCTACAGAGATAAAAATCCTCAGCAGGTGGATATTCCTAAAGCCTTTGCCTGCCCAGAAAGAGCTGTTGTGTTGGTGAAGGATGGGATCCTGGAGATTCTGTGGGTAAATAACTAAACCTCTGCCAACAGTTCCCAATCTCTCTCTCTCTGTGCTGCAGGCTGGTTCAAGCAACGCCAGGGGGAACGTTCTGGCTGCTCTTGGTGGCGTCTGGAGGACACAAGGCCTGTCAGGGTAAGGACTTGCTGCACCTCAGGGGTTGTGTGTCTGTGTGTTGGGTGGGTGAGAGGATGGATCTGCTGATACTTAAATACTGTTGTACAGAAAAGCCTTTGATTGCTGTGCACCTGCACTGGGAGCAGCATTTGGGCAGCCACGAACAAATCCCTCAGGGAGGTCGAGTGTCCTCGCCTTAGCACTGGCTGGGGGCAGTGTCCAGGGAGCAGCACAGAAAAGGGGCATTGTTGGGTGTGTGACCAATCTCTGAGCCCAGCTCAGGCATCAGACATGAGGGTGGCTTTGTGTTAATAACCCATGATGGGCTTTTCCCTGTGAATGTGTGTGTTTGTGGTTTGTGTCCGTTTAAATTCGGGCACAGCCTGTGGCAGTGAGGACAGCAGTTTCGTTTGAGTGCGTGTCTCATAGCTGTAGTTGGTTTCTCACTGAATTTGTCTCACAACTTCTCCAGTCCATGAAGTTTAGCCTGTGCTTCCTACAGTAGGGCTTGTGTCTCACCTGCCTTTGGCCTAGAAGAGAAATTGAGGGGGTTTTGGAAGCTTGGGGCTTTTCCCTGTAATTTTCCCTAGGTTTTTAACCCTCTCGCTCTTTCAGGGCACTGTTTTAACCTCTGTTGCCCGAAGCATTGTGCACATCGCAGCTTTGCGGGGGACAGCTTTCCCTGAACATCTGATCTCTGCTTGCCCAGCTAATAAAAGTTCAACCCTCTCTCTACACATGTGGGAAATAATTCAAAACAAATTGCAGGAAGTTCCTGAACACCGATTCCAGGAAGGCGTCCAGCTGTGCCCCCCGGCAGTGCTCAGGGATGGGCTGTCCCAGGTTTGCCTCTCCAAGAGGATGAGGTGATGTGGCAGTGGATGAGTTTTGGGTCCTGCACGGCTTGGTGGACTCTAAGGCATGTTTTGAAAGGGACTGGGAGAAGTAAAGCCATGTCTGCTGCTGGTGGAAGTTGAGCTCTGAGGGGTGTGAAGAGGCATGGGTTTGACTGAGGAAACCTCCCCCAGCCAAGAGCAGAAAGTAAAAATGTATGTTTGTGTTCTTTTCGGGGTGGTTCAGCAGTGCCCTTTTCTAAACAACCCAGAATTAAACTCTGCCTAAAGATAGTACCCGTGGACTAGGACCAAAGGGAACACAATTCAGTTGAAATCAAAACAATAAGAGATCTGGAGAAAAAGTAACATGTAAAGGAGGCCAAGCTGCGTCAGCTGCGAGGAAAAGGAAGAAAGTCTTGGGAAAAATAAACTCAGAGGCTGCCATGCCTGCTGCCAATTATAAATCTATTAATCAAAACCAATAAAAATGTCGGGCTTTTTTGGCCAGTTACAACATGACATGATTTATGGCTCCTCTAATAAATCTCGTACTTGAAGAGGAGGAATTCTGAGGGCAGAAAGACACATTGCTTATTGCCACCTTATTAAAACCAGAGCACAGGGCTCAGCTTCCTGGTCTGCACCTAGTAAATCCCTTTTCTTCACGCCAAGAAATTCCACATCCCTTTCTGTCCAGGGAGAGCCAGGCCTGCAGCGGGAGGTAGGATAGGGATGGGTGAGTGGATCTGTGCACCTCTTTGCTCTTGCCAGCAGGGAAGAGGAATTATTCACAGGAAAGGGAGTTTGCCTCTTACCCAGCAGCTTCTCCCACAGGAGATGGTGGTGTTTGAAAGCCATGGATGAAGCTTCACAACTCATTGGTGAGAAACACGAGGGTTGTTGAGTGGTGTTGAGGTGGCTTGAGCTGGGGATGGAGCTGGTGGTTCTGCACCAGCTGTCTGTCCCTCCCCTGAGCTTCCGTGGTCGGGGTGCGGTTGGCACGTGTGAAGCACCGATTTAATTTTGAAATAATAATGCCTCAACATGGTTTAGTTTTTATCTGTTGAAGGGTGAGTTATGAATCTTGATTTCAGTGGAAAGGTACCAGAAGGGCACATGCCTGGGCAGTAATAGCACACACACACAGAGAGGCTCTGATGCTGGGCAAGCCCCTCGAGGGGAGGAGAGCAGCTCTGCCTCTGAGTAGGCTCCTCGTTTGGGGAATAGAGAGGGTTCTGGCTCTGGGGGGATTGTGTCTGGCAGCCAGTCCAGGGCAGAAAGCTTTTTTCAGCACTGTGTTGTGTCCTCTGTGTTGTGTCCAGGCACTGCAGTGCCTTACCCACTTTCCCAGGGAAGTGGTAGAGTCAGCATCCCTGGAAGTGTTCAAAAAATGTGTAACCGTGGTGCTTTGGGGGACGTGGTTTAGTGGTGGGTTTGGCAGTGCTGGGTTATTTTGGGCTTGTCTTTTTCGACCTAAATGATTCAATGATCCAAAGGGTAACTGCAGGGGTCCTGTTAGTCTCCTGTTAGGAGCTGAGGGGTGGCAGAGTGCCAGGAGAAATCTGCAGGCAGAGAGCAAATCCAACTAGACAGCAGACCTCTGCCCACCAGAGCGGTGTCTGATGGGGCCAGCAGAAATAAACCCAATTTATCTCATCTGCTGATGGGGGCAGGCATGGCCCAGCAGGGACCAGTTTGGATGAGAACTGCCACAGAGTGCAGCTCTTTGGATTTGGGACCTCCCTGCAGCTGCTCAGCTCTGCCCTCCTGCAGAAAGGGAGCCCGTGGGGGAAGCGTGGATTGGAGAGGCCGTGGGTGGCAGGTGGGAATAGGAAACTGGGGGCAGCAGGGCCAGGATTCTTGGAAGTGATGGTTGGTAACAGGGGCTGCCAGGGCTGCAGCTTCTGGGTAACTCAGTTATGGGCCCTGTTTGTGTAATAGCCGTGTCTCGAGTGGGCTGTTCCGGAAACAAATGTCTGCCCCTGCTCCCCTAATGAGGCTCCCTAATTCAGCAGCAGAGGGATGCTGTGTGCTTCGGGAGCGGTGCTGCTCCCTGGGATTTGCCCTACCAGTGCTCTGTCCGTACATGCCTTGTACAAATTACTCTGTTTTAAAGCTGTCATTATGGTAATAGACCCAATTGCTGTCTAGTAAAGCCATAAAATGTTTCCATCTGCCTGTGTGCTCCAGGCTCCTTAGCAGAGCTCATTATGGCCAGAGGTTTCCCTGTGCAGCAGGAGCAGGGAGCTCCTGAGCAGCAGGTCTCACCAGGAATTACACCGTGTCCCACTGTGGACATGCTCTGAGCAGGGACCATGCAGGCTTCAGGAAAAGCCAAGGACAGGATCCCTGTGGATGATAGAGCTGGGAGGGGGTGGGATGCCAAACAAATTCGAGCCTAATGTTTAATCCTTGCTTGCCATGAAGGAAGCCTGTAATCCTCTGGGAGGATACGCTGGCCTGTCCTGGAGTTGTTAAGCCAGCTGTGAGTTTAGATGTGTCAAGCAATTGGCTTTGCACGAATTTCCTGTTAATTTCAAAGAACTACGAGGATCAGCCACCTAAAAAGGGTGGCAGCTGAAGCTGCCAGAAGTGGAATATTCCTGCTCCCTCACGGCTGTTGCGTGGTACTGGGAATGAGGCACTGCAGTGAGCAGGGCTGTCTCTGGCAGAGAGGGGCTGGATGGGGGCACTGGAGGACGGGATTGTTCCCATCTGCCTGCAGCTCTTTGTGGGGATGTGTCAGAACTCCCCTTTCCAGGGGTCCATAATGACCTCCTGCCTTTTCCATCTGCACCTGAGGCGTGTGGAGAGGGGTTAAAAACCACGAGCCTTGGGAGCGCTGTGTTCGGGGAGTCCAGACAGATTCCTGCAGTGAGCAGAGGGGTGGGATTTAAGAAACCAGCAAGGCACAGCTTTCCTTGGCTTTGTTTTCCGAAGCCCCCGCATCCTCTCCCCACTCGTCCTCTCAAAGCTCCTTTCCTTTGCCTTCAGCTTGTTCGCAGGTGTCGTCCCACGGATGGCAGCCATCAGCCTGGGAGGCTTCATCTTCCTGGGGACATACGAGAAGACTCGGCAGCTGCTGCTCTGAGCCAGCCTGGCCGCTCCTGCCAGGGGAGAAGCCGGAGAAGCCACCGAGCCGGAGGAGGAGACGGGCTGGGAGCAGAGCCTTCCTCCCGCACCCCTCGCAGCAGCTGTCCCGCAGGCTGAGAGCCCCTCTCCCTGCTCGAGAAAAGTAAATCCTCCAATAATCCGGTTTCCCAAACGTGAAATTTTCCTGCATGGAAAGTGGGTGAGGTCACTGTGAAGAGTCGTGCCAAAAAAGTAATGTTTGGGGGGTAAACAGCTAATTACGGTGGCTGCGAAAGGCGTTATTAGAACTCCTGCAGGGAAAGTGTTTTGGAAAGCTCCGGCTCAGGGGCTGAGTGGGGAGGCTGAAATAAAGCAAGTTTTCATCATTCAGTGGCACCTGCCTCATAACGGGAGGGGAAGGGGCCGATAGAGTTACAGCCTGCTGCCCTCCAACAGCACCGAAAGGATTCCGGCTTGGGAGAGCTCTTTGTAAAAGACAATAATTCATTTGTTTCTGATTTGAGCTGTATTTGTGGAAGTTTATATTCCTGTTTATACCTACAGGTGCTCAGCAAGCATTCCTGTGTGGGAGCCAGTGCAGCTTTATTAATCACACTCACATTTCTCCAGTAAAAGCACGGGCTTGTATTATTTTACAGCTGTGCTTGAGCAAAGAAGTGGAGCTCTGCCTTCTTTTGGTCTTCATCCCTCAGCAGCTGAAGCAGCAGGAGGATGGAAGTGCTGAAGCTGGGGAGGGAGGCTGGGAGGGCAAGGCAGGGAGAACTTGGGAGTTGCCCTGCTGATGTTGGGGTGGATCCTGAGGGCTCTCAGGGGGCTGCTGGCAGGCAGAGCAAAATTCTGGTGTTGTTCTTGTGTGGGAAACAGAACCTGCAGCAGCCAAAGCAGTGCAGGGATGAGTGTGGGGAAAAAGACCTCATTGGAATTACTCCAAATTATCAGCAGGGCTGGTGCTGGGGGCAGGTTTACAGCACCAGCTTGGCTGAGCAGTGCTGGAGGAGGTTCAGCTGTGGAGGGTACAAAACCCAGGGGGTGTGGTGGGCACTGGGTTCCTGCAGTGCCCGGGGCTGGGCTGGGGTGCTGGGAAGCTCCGGGTGAGGAGTGGGTGCCACAGGGCCCGGGGACTGAGCCGTGCCAGGGCCCTCGTCCTGGTGGCACTGCCCCTGCTCTGTGCCCGCTCTGTCCCTGCCACCCCAGGCGTGCCGAGCTGCTGGGGTGCTGGAACTGAACTGTGGGGCTGTTCCCCTCCTGAGGACAATGTGCAGGAGTTGGGAGTCCGGGGAGAGGGAGAACAAGTGCCAGACCAGGTTAGTGCCACACCAGGGGACACGTGTGACACCAGAGCTCCTGCCCAGAGTGCAAACAGCCCAGGCTGGATGTTTATTACACTGTCATCCGTGGCTGGGTAATAAGACTTTTTAGAGGCCAAAATTTAGAAAATAATTGGCAGACAAGTAAAACATACAGAACAAAGGACATGATTCTTAAAAATAATCTTCAATTAAAATGGGGGAATTCAGCCAAGTCCAGTATTGGCTGGTTGGGAACACCACTCGTGACCGTGGCTTGGTGTAGGTGTACTTCTTGCCATTTTGAGGTTGTCTCTTTTATGACATTTTACATATATA
>VZTX01024978.1:0-89783 GCA_013400915.1 Pardalotus punctatus | reverse complement strand
GGGACACGTGTGACACCAGAGCTCCTGCCCAGAGTGCAAACAGCCCAGGCTGGATGTTTATTACACTGTCATCCGTGGCTGGGTAATAAGACTTTTTAGAGGCCAAAACTTAGAAAATAATTGGCAGACAAGTAAAACATACAGAACAAAGGACATGATTCTTAAAAAATAATCTTCAATTAAAATGGGGGAATTCAGCCAAGTCCTGTATTGGCTGGTTGGGAACACCACTCGTGACCGTGGCTTGGTGTAGGTGTACTTCTTGCCATTTTGAGGTTGTCTCTTTTATGNAAAACAAACAAAAAACAACCCCAACCAACCAGCCAAATTGTTTTAGTCAACCTAATGGTGGGATGGTGGGAGGGGCCACAGCCCAAGTGCTTCCCCTGCAGCTCTGCAGCACGGGAAGGACAGAAATACCTGGGAGTGGCACTGGGCAAGTGAGCCCCAGCAGGTGGCCAGGGCTGTTCTCCATGCACCAATTTGTCTAATCTGGATGAAAAGGACATTTTTAGTTTGGGGGCCATGGTGCGGGGAAATAGACAAAAAAAAGCGTGGATGTTCCTAGGACTGTTTGCCTTAGGTTTTAGCAATGTTTTATTTCAAGTTTACCAAAATTTTTAAAAAAATAATTAATTAATTGTAGCCCATTACTGGGCTATAGTGGGGAAACAACTTGAATTTCAAACCAGGCACCAGCCTCTTAAAGCCTCTTTCCTTTCTGTTTTAAAAAAATGTTAATTCCTACGTGTGTTAAGGGACTTTGAGTAGTCTCAGACAACCTGCTTTATACACAAAGTTATAATTTCAAGGGGAAAATAGTTTTAATTTTTAAAAAATACACAGAAACTGAATTGAGATTTTTTAGTTAAAGCAGGAATTCAGGCTTATCTCCAAAGCTGCCTCTGGAATTTCCATCCAGGGTGGGGTTGGGGTTTGGGAACACCAGAGGTGTTCACAACTGCAGCTGGCTCTGGTGCTGTCCTGGCTCTGTTTTTACTTGCACACAGGCTCACACCCCCATCTGTTCTGTTCTCAGTGCCAAGATAGGGGCACTTGCCAGATACTAAAGCAAGCTGATATATTGGAAATGTATTTCTTACAAGTTCTTTATTGTATTTTTCAATCCAACCCCAAATTCCACCCCATCCACACACCAGGCTATCGGAGCCTAGCGCTGTTCCCCAGGATGTCATGGCCCAATTTCAAGAGCAGGTACTTTGACACTTAATCTCCATTTTTATGAGACAAAGACAGAAAAGAATATAGCAATGGATTAGAATTTTATTTAATTTTCAACTGAAACTCCCAAAAGCTCACTCTCAACAAATCAGCTGTAATATTATAAATGAACCTTTATTAAAGACACTTCAATGCCGTTTGTTAGACACTTCAATATCTTACATGTTTTTCAATGTACAACATTGTACCAAATTTTCTAATAAATAAATAAATTTGTACACAAAAGTAATACTTCCTCTTTCACATTGCCTCTTAGAAGCAGCAAATTCACATATTTAGTGGAAGTCATAACATTAGGCAGTTAACTTTATTCAGAAACATTATTTTCAAATGTTAACATGGCAAATATGCTTTGTATCCACACTGGTGATGAAATTTCCGCCAGCAAAATGAGCCCATTGAATCGTTCCCATCTTCCCCGTGTCCCTGGTTCCATGAGTTGGTTCTGGAGCACTTTTCCCTTCAGTGAAGGGAAAACTACGTTTGGTTTTTAATTTTCTAACATCCATTTCCTTTGCTTTGAATAAACTTGGCACTCAACATAATTCGCCACCTGTCTCAAAGTGCAAACGTGTCAATAGTCAGGGACTGGGGCAGACAGGTACTGGCTGAATTATGCCTGGCTCCATCCAGGGGCAGCTGCTGCTCTCCCTGACCCTGAGCTCCTTCCCTTGCAGGAGCTGGTGGCTCCTCAAGCTCAGGCTGGGCAGGAGCAGCTTGTATAAAACCAAGGGGCACCTTGCAGCCCCTCCCTGAAACCCCCCAGGTGCAGCAGCACTGGGACAGGTCCCTAAGTGAGGGATCTGAGCTGAACACGCAGTGTTTCTGCCCTTTTCTCTGCTGCTTGTTCTGAACCACAGTCCTGGCAAAGGTGGATTCCCAGACTCAGCCTCAGTGGAATTGGTATTTGAGTTGCTCCTAAGGAAAAAAGAAACAATCCCTCCCCGTGATAAACCTGCCCCAAAGTAGTCATCACCAGAGTTAGCAACCTCATGTTAGCAGAACTCAAATCACAAAGAACTGGGAGTCCTCCATCCACAGGTACCAACAGACACCAACGGAAAGCAGCCTTTCTATAAATAAAAAGCGTCATTGTGAAGTCAGAAGTGACAAAGATCTTTTTGACTGAGGTGAGCATTTCTATACCCCCCCATTAATGGAGGAACTTAAAAGACCACATAAAAACATTTGGGACATCTCCATTTAAAAGTCTATTCAACCACGAATCCACAGTTTTCCTTCTAAAAAGTGTATTTCTGACTAGCCCAGAATTGCTACACAAGGCAGCATAGCTCACTTGAAGGTGATATTTTCATAAAGTCTGGTTGTTCAACTACAAAGTGTAATATTGTGTTGCAGGAAAAAAAAATACTGGATGACTTAATGATACAGCTGTCCCCTTAGGAGTGCAAATTATTTTTGTTTTCAAAACAGCTCTATGGTTTCAAACCCCCTTCAGAACAGATGTGTTTTTTTGGGCGTGAAAATGCATTATACTGGCACAGGTTATTTCTTCTGAGCAGGGCAAGGCTGGATCACTGCACACACCTCAGCCAGGTAGAGCTGGGTCCCTCTGGGAGGGGAAGGGCCCGTGGTGAGGCCTGTGCTGCTCAGTGCCAGCACACGTGGCAGGTGACACCTCCTGCAATGACGTGTTTGAAAGGTGCACTGTTATGAGACCACCCCGGTTTACTGCACGAGTTATTTATTTTGGTAACGACTGCTTCCCAGTCATAACAGCCTTTTCCTCTGGTTGTTTTGGGGCCCTGCACTGTTGCCGAGTTATTTAGTGCCTCCTGTGTGGTCCACTCTAAAGTCTCACACAGTCACAATTCAAATACTAATTTTTTTATGAAGTTTTGAAAAATAATGGAATTTCAGTTCTTCCACCAACAGGAAAATATCAGGTTGCCATGTAATTTCTCTCTGCTTTTTTTCCTAATAAATTTCATTTGACACAGTTGAAGATCTCTGTTTAAATGTGTTAAGTGCAATAAATTTCAAAGGGGAACGAAATTTGTGCTAAGTAACCCAGCTGAATCACAGAATGTCTTGGGATGGAAGGGAAAGAATCACAGAATTAAGACCTTTGAGATCAACAAGTCCAACCTCTGACCTAACACCATCTTATCAACTAAACCATGGCACTACATGCCACATCCAGTCTTTCCTTAAACACCTCCAGGGATGGTGACTCCACCACCTCGCTGGGCAGCCCATTCCAATGCCCAACCACTCTTTCTGTGAAGAATTTTTTCCTAATGTCCAGCCTAAACATCCCCTGGTGCAGCTTAAGGCTGTGTCCTCTTGTCCTGTCACTGGTTTCCTGGGAGAAGACACCCCCAACCTGGCTGCACCCTCCTTTCAGGGAGTTGGGGAGTGGTAAGTGATTTCAGTTTCTAATAACTTAAATTTCCCCTTTCACTTTGAACTCATTACTCCCTATTTTGTCACTACAGTCCTTACATTGAGGGCACCAGACCTGCGTGCAGAACTCCAGGTGGGGTCTCACCTGGTGGAGCAGAGGAGGAGAATGTGCTGCCCACGGTGCTCTGGATGCAGCCCAGGACACACTGGGATTTCTGGGCTGTGAGCACACATGGCCAGGACATGTCCAGCCTCTCACCCACCAAAGTCCCTCTCCACAGGGCTGCTCCCGGTCACTTCTCCACCCAACCAGTACCTGGGATTGCCCCAGTCCAGGTGTACATGGTGTAAAGGAACTTCCACTGAAAAGAGGACAATCCCTTTGGAACAGTCTGGCTTTTTAAAGTTCTAAGTATGCATTTAAGGCACCAGAATTATTTCTCTCACAAAGTTTAACAGCAACCTGATACTGAAAACAATATTGCCAAAATTGGAAAATTTCACTCAGTTTTCCATGCACTAAAGATTAAAATAGCCTCTGTAAAAGATATATATATATTTTTTATATATATATTTATATATGAAAACTCTTATGTACAATTGTATCAAATACTTTTCTCTTTACACAATAATCCCTTGCATTTATGTGCTTCATATGCAAGTTGACTTTTGAACACTTCATACTTCTCAGGGAAGTTTTAAACTATGTACAATCAGATGACGCTCGAACAGGAGTTTGTTCCCCATACAAGCTTGTTTCTCATACCTCAGTTGGTTGCCTTTGCCAGGCCATCAGTTCGAGATTCGAGGTAGAAGTAAGTAGCCTATATACTCTGTGCAAAAAAAAAAAAAAAAATTAAAAAAGTAATAGTGTGTTTGTTAATTTGCACGTGGCAGTCAGTCTGCGCTCTCAGTCCAGAGACCTGCTGGGCAGCTTGGGCTCGTGAGCAGAGTTGCAGGGCTGGGCTGTGGTGCCGTTGGGCAGGAGAGCCTGCTCCACCTCTGCTTCCCTCTGCAGATCCAGTAGTGCTGGGGACATTTCGGGAAGCACGTTCAGTTGCTTTAATGACCCTCCTGCCGGATGAGCTCTCACCAGGTTAAGGTTGTTAAGCTCTGAAGGCTTTGCTGCCACTTGTGAAGAGCCTGCAAAAACCCAAAGGATGGGCACGGTTAGGTGATGCTCAGCCTGCCACTGCTCCCGTCCTCCAGGACCCTGCAGGTCCTTCCCAACCCCACCGCTGCCATCCATGCCCTGAGCTAGTTGAAAAGGCTGAGAGAAGCACAAGGGGCCGAGCTCCAGCCCCGACGGTGCCCTGGGGACCAGCGGTGACCCCGAGGAAGGACGTACCGTGCGTGTCTGCGAGCAGCGCGCCGGCCGTGCCCACCGGCCTTATCCTGTCGTGGTTGCTGGGGTAGAGGATCCCGTCTGTTTCCACCCTCTTGCCGCTGGCAATCCCGTTGCAGGGCGGAGGATGAAGAAGGCCGGTGCCTGCACCCCTCTTCCTGTGGCGCTCCTTGCTGCTCAGTGCATTGGGGTGGGTGCTCTCCACAGTCTGTAGGCTCTCGGAGTAGCACTCGGAGTCCTTGGGGTAGATGTGGACGTTCATGCTGTCCGTGCTGCCGCTGCACTCCGTGCACACCACGGGCAGCCCGTAGCCTTTACGGGGAGGAAGGCAAAATCAGCAAAGGAAGAGGAGCAGCTGGAAGTGCTCAGCACTGGAGCACACAACCCATGGATGGACAGCTCTGTGTAGTTCAGTGAGGGAATCTCTCACTAAATAATGTGGACACTTCGTGGTTTTACACAGGGCTACTACACACCCAGTTTTCGGAACTCTGTGGTCACCATCACTAAAGACAGTTCCAGTTAATAGCTTTAGTTAGTTAGGGATTCTTTTTCACCCCATAGAAGTTGTAACTTCCTTTTTTAAAAAATAAATTATGCACTTCTTTCCTTTCCTAGACTTTCTAATCGGGGTAGAAACGCAAAGTGGAACTTCCCTGCAGCTGCTTTAAAATACCAAGTTACCTTTCTTATTTTTGTGCTGCTGCTTTACAGGGATCACCATCAACTCACACTGCTATATCAAGATATGTTATTACTGTTAGTGGGAACAACAGATGAGCAGAATTCAAAGCATCAAGGAGTTTATAAATGTTGAAAGATAATTTCCTTGGTGCATTTAACAACTTTCCATTATTAAAATTTACATTAGTGTCTCCTAGAGAGAAAACTTGTTTCATTGGCTGATTTTTGTGGATTTAACAATACAGTGCAAGAACAGAAAGCACATCCTAAAAATAAAAAAGTATAACACCCTAGAAACGGGCAAAGAGCAGAGGCAGGTGTAGTGCCCAAAACAAACTTTAAATTTTGAAAATAACTAACTAATTAACCAAATAAATAAATAACGCTGATCTTTGAAGCCAACAGCCCTTTTAAAGAGCATGAAAAATTTAACACCTTCAGTTTTGAAAGTGCTCTCATATTTTAGGAATATCTCAAATCAAAATTCCTAACAGCCAGCTGCAAGGAATGGCAATCGCAAGCTTTACTCTGCCTTTTCCTGACGGTTCCTCAAATTCCAACTACCCAAGGTTGAGAGAGGATCAAAGCAGACAGGAGAAAGTAAATTTACTGTGCTTGCACCTGAGAACCATTCTGGTCTTTTTTTTTCTCAGAAGGTAACAATTTCTTGTGTTAATGCAGTCTGACTTGCAGGGCTTTGTGATCTGTACAAACACGAAATGCCTTCCCAGATTAATGGGTTTTGTACCTGTCTTATCTGGAACAAGCATTCCATCAGCCATGTCCTCCGTTTTCCAAGTGTCTTTATTATAGCTGATACACAGCTTGGGCTGCCTACAACCTACAGCGGGAGCTTCAACATCTGGACACCTTCCAGCATCAGTCTGACACATACCTGTAACAAAGGAACCACCTGGTTAGAGATCACAGCCATCTGCTCACAGTTAAATGACTTGTTGGTCTTATTTCTACTGGAAAAGGGAGAGAAAATAGCAATGGAGATAATAGATAATTTTCAGCTAGCATTAAACAGAAAAAACACTGCACAATCTCAGGAGAATTTTAGTTCAGAACTCTTAACTTCTCCTTCCTAACGTGCTGTGTTTAAATAGTGTAAAACCCCAACATTTAATTTCTAAGCCTGAAGGCAGGGACAGGCAATGCTAATGTGTTTTCTAGTATAACTACGGGTTAACTCTGCTGCCAAAAAAATAATCCAAAATTAGCAAAAAAATAGTCCTTAGGGCCTGACTGAGCAGTTTCTGAGGCAGTCAGCTTGTAGAAACATTCATTCCTGGGAGAGGAGAGCTCTGTGAAGTCAAACACAGATCCCTGCCCTGCATAAATGCAGGAGTTACATTATGAAGATCTCTCAGATAACTCAGAACAAACACAAACACAGAAGTACTTTGGGCTGCGATTTCTACCTCCCCATACCAAGTTCAGATGCAGCATTACAGAGAATTAAACCACGTCTCACCGTTGCTGTCGATGTGCCCGTTGGGCTGCTGGGCGTCCACTCCGATGGCCACTTCCTGCCGCTCCGAGAGAGTCCCTTGGGAGGACAGGTAGCTCGGCACGTCGGGAGGCACAATAGTCTCATCTAGAGAAGTGGGAGCAGGGAAGGGTCAGTTCCCAGCAGGATTTTCAAATTCACACTTTCAGGAGGGATTAGGGACCAGATTTAGAACTGGTTATTTTCTGTAGGTACAATGGAAACTGAACTGCCTGGATATTCCTTTCCCCTCAGAAGCCCCACTCCTGATTTTTCAAAGCTTAAAGCTGTGAAGATAGGGTTGATAAAGGCACTCTGAGTGTTTGCATGGGACATGGTCAGTACATAGTAGGTGGAGTGGAACTATTTCTTCAGAGTAAGTCCTTGCTTTTCCCTGAAATTCAGAGTCCCTCCTTTGACTCAAGACCTCTGCCTCCTGAAGTCAGGAGTAAAAGTATTCTGCAGAACAGGGTCTTTGATTCACTTAAGCAGGAAATAAGTCTTAAGTCTCTTGGCTGTCCTTGGCTTTCTCCATTTTCTATCTATATTTGTATCAGGCAATTTCAGTTTCCCTTGTCACACAAAACCAGGTGAAATTCAATCATATCAGGCATGAAGCCCTGGCTTTTCAGGACGGAAAAAAGGAGTTACAAAAGAATCCCACTAATACATCACACTGCTAATAGGGTATCCAAGACTTCCTACCTAGCCCATGTCTTTAAAAATCTTTTTGTACCCTATCTAAAGCTAAGCATAGTAACAGGAAGGCTGCAAATCCCAGCAGGCTGAGAAAGTCTTGGGCTGGCTCTTCCCTATTTCTGTTCAGAGGCTGGAGGGCAGGAGACTTTATTCTCACTGCAACACTTATTTCAGCACCAAATTATCCCCTCTGAGTATCAGGAGAAAGCAATAAACACTACTTCTTCCCCTAAAAAGTAACAGAACCTCCCCATCAGCAGGGCTACAACAGCTCTTATAGCCAACATGGAAAAAGGGATTCCAGCTTCAAAGTCTAATTTTTCAAGTTTTGAATTCAAAGGCTTTGAAAATACAGATTTCCAAAAAGTAAGACAGGTTCCCAGCATCACGGACATCATCCAGACTGTCTCAAGAGTTATCATTTACAGTCATGGAAAACCAAAGTAGCAAAGCAATGGAACTACTGCCAAGTGGAAAAGACCTTCCTGAAGAGCAAGCCAAGGGGAGAACTGCAGCTCTGAACATGCTTCAGCAGCAAGTGAAAGCTGGTTCCAGCCCTGTGAGCCAAGAGAACCAGGGAGATAAGCCAGCTGCAGTTCCAGCAGCTTGTGTGGCTCCCTGACAGGCCGGCTCAGCCTCAGCAGGATGTCCGGCAGCACCAAAGGCTAAAGGGGGCCTCAGCAGCCTGGAGTTACCTGTGTTGGTGACACTGTACTCCTCACTCTTCTTCCTGGTCTGGTAGATGATGCAGACCCAGACCAGGGAGGTGAGCACGATGCTGCAGACCACGGCGATGGTGATGATGCCCACGGTGGTGCGGTCCTTGCGGCAGCCCAGCGCCTGCAGGATGCTGACGTGGCTGTGCGCGCGCTCCGTGCCCAGCGTGTTGGACATCTCGCACGTGTACTTGCCCGCGTCCTCCAGCACCACGTTCCTGACGATCAGCAGCTGGTTGCCCGAGGTGAAGTGGTGCCTTTCTGTCACCACCAGGGGCTGGTCACCTTTCAGCCAGGTGATGCGGGGTGGGGGGCTCCCCGTGGCTTTGCACTGGAGAGCCACGGTCTCGCCGATGGACACCACGTGGTCTTCCAGTGGATGGACCAAAGATGGTGTCTCTGCAGGAGAACAAACACAGGAATTAATTCTTGAGGACAATGTTAACAATGGATTTAACAGCACTGAATGTTCCTGATGTTCCTGCAATGCATGAAGCAGGCACAGGCCTAGGAATATGGCAGCTGCACACCACAACAGATCTAACAACGACAGCCAAGGCCTCACTTCCCAAAACCTGTTGGTGTGAAGTTTTCCCAACAAGAAACTTGTGAGGACATGGTCCAACAGCTGACATGTGAATTATTTCATAGGGCAAGAGGGACAGAGTGCAATTTCCTTTTGAAGTAATTTTCCCAGACAGCAAATAGGCTGTTTGTGAAGGGGCTTCCTCAGCACAAGAGGAGATGCAACTTACAGCTCTTAATTAATTACTCTTAATTAACCGGTATTTTTCATTAGTGAACTGCAGTGTAAAAGAATGAAACAAGACTAAGCAGAGCATTGACTCTCTCTTTCCTTTATCTGCAACTGCTCGAGAACTCAAACAGCTCCCTCCCAGTTCCCACTTCCCCTCAGCCTCCTGGCGCATCTTACCCAGGACGGTGAGGGTGGCATTGGCGAGCACAGACCCTGCTGAGTTCTGAGCTGTGCAGCTGTAGACCCCCATGTCCTCGATCTTCACGTCGGTGATGAAGAAGACGTCGTCGTCGGGCATGACGTGCATGCGGCGCTCGCGGGCCGCGGGGAAGTCGGTGCCGCCGTCCTTCTGCCAGGCGATCTGCGGCGTGGGGTGGCCCTCGGCCGCGCACTCCAGCCGCGCCGTCGTGCCCGTCCGGCTCGTGATGTCATGGGGAGTTTTAATAAATGAGGGCAGCACTGATAGAGGAAAACAAGAAAAGGGCATGAGCGATTCCGTGGGGGAAACGATGTCTTGTGGGCAGCTCTGTTTTCCTTCCCGCGGACGAGATTAATGTGACAGTTACCCACGGGTAGGAGGATGCCCACCTGCTTCTGCAGGATATCTTTGAGCTGGTAGGGACTAACCCTGAGCTTCTACAGAACACATGTCTGCAGTGTCCATGACAGGCCCCCACTTGGATCATTAAAGTTGGGATCAAAGCTAATTTTTCTTCTGTGAAAACCTGGGAAAAAAACCCCATTACCTCTCCTACAGAGAATTTCCAATCACTACATCCCTCTTCTTTGCATCCCTTTGTGTTTTTCTTTTCATTGGGCAAAGAGTCCACCTGAGCAGCCAAAGTGAGGGAGCTAAAGCTGTTAAGAACGTGCTGAAGTGCTTGGTTGGATGGCAGCCAACACAAAGTGGTGTGTGCTCCTCACAGGGCATTTCTCAGCATCCACTGAAGTACAAACAGCTGCTGTGCGGAGGTTAAGGGCTCACCATCAGGAGCAGACCCTCGGGGGTAACCAAATGGCTTCCAAGGAATTGTACCATGTATGAGCTCAGGCTGAGGAGAGGAACAAGGAAGCATCACCACTCACCATTGACGGTGAGGCGGGCCTTGTTGGAGTAGGTGGAGCCGAAGTGGTTGGTGATGACGCACTGGTAGCGGCCCTCGTGCGCGAAGGTGACGTGCCGCAGGTGCAGGATGGTGGTGCACTCCATCACCTCGCCGTCCTTGGCGCGCACGTGCGCGAAGTTCTCGATCTCGGCGTTGTGCAGCATCTCGTTGTCCTTCTTCCACGCAAACATCATGGGGGAGCTGCTGCTGCTGGCGGCCAGGCAGGTGAAGCGGATGTCCTTGCCCAGGACGGCCACTGTCGTCTCGGGCTGGATGATGATCTGCGGCTTGGGGAAATCATCTGGGAGGAAACAGCAGGGAGAGTCAGTGCTGGAACCTGAGGGGAGACTGGAGCGAGCCAAGAGGCGCCATGAGAAATAAACAGTGCTCTGTAGAGCAGGTGTGCCACACACAGCTCCACTGAGTGGCTGGTTTACGTGGCATTGCTGCTCCTCTGGTTCTGTCAGTGGGCTGAGATGGTCACCTAGTGATCTAAGGCACCTACAAGGCACCTAGTTCCTTCCCTACTGTGAAAGATACTATGGTCTGAAGAAAATATCCTTCTTTGTACAACCCCTGCATGAAGAGCACGACTGAACTTAAAACCTCACCTCCAGACCTGTATTAGCATGAAGCAGGAGGGGAGAGCAGGAGGGCACTTGAAGGGCTGCGAGTGCCACCTCTGGGGAAAAATGCTCACAGGAGGTTTTAGTGAGGTGGGGATTGGTCTCTTCTCCCAGGCAGAAGGACAAGAGGAAATGGCCTCAAGCAGTGTCAGGAGAGGTTTAGATTGGCTAACAGGAAACGTTTCTTCACCAAAATGGCTATCAAGCAGTGGAACGGGCTGCCCTGGGACCAGGGGACATGGTGGAGTCCCCATCCCTGGAGGTGTTTAAAAGATGTGTGGATGTGTCACTCAGGGCCACGGTTTAGTGGTGGGTTTGGCTGTAGTGGGTTAATGGTTGGATTCAAAGATCTTAGAGGTCTTTTCCAACCTAAAGGATTCTGTGACTCTGCGCAGCCCGTGCTGTCAAAGCAGAAGCAGCTGTATTTGCCTGTCACCCGAGCGGGGTGGAAAGCTTTGCACATTCTCTCTCTCTGCCCTGAAGACTGTTGCTTTTAGCAAGGTTCCAAGCAGATTCATTTATTAGATTTCTACAAATGGTGTAATTTAATATTTGACTAAGGTTTAATTAAACAGCCAGGCCTCTGGAACCAGGACCACTAATGCCTGGAGGAGTTGGCAGGCACCGGGAAGCAAAGCTGCTTTTGCTTTGTGATGTTGCTGTGGGGATGGAGCTTTCAGGATCTCTTCTTCCAGAGGAGCACAGCAAGCCTCCCTCCCAGCCTGCTCAGGAAGAGGCCACCTAGGCAGAGCCCGTCACTGGGGGATCAGGGGGGACACTGGAACAAAGCTTCTGCTCCGTGTTCAGTGCAAGTCATGCATTCAGCTTAGTTAAATAGTGTTTGTAAAAGCTCATTTTTCCTTCAAACAGCCATGTGCAGCTCCACCCAGGATCCTCACTGGTTGGCTCCACTGCACAGGGTTTGGCTCCCAAACCAGCCCTTTCTTTTCCCCAAAAGCTGGATGCCTGAGCAGCATTGATTTGGCCTCCTCTGATGATTTAAATTCCTTTTTCTTTACGAGAGAGGTAGTAGATGTTTATGTGTGCTGGGTATTAAGTAAAGCTGCTTTGAAACCATAGCTCAGGTGCAAAGTCAACTGCAGGATTTGGGTGGGCCTTACTGGCCCAGAAGAACCAGCTGTGATGGAGGGATTCTCCTCTGGGTTTTGTTTTTAACTCTTTGGTGTTTCCAAGAGGGAGAAGAGATGTGTGAAGAACACAAACCCACAGAAGAGCTCAGAACACTGCAGAGGGAAAAGAATTACAGCTGCAGGCTTGGTAGTATCAAAATGAGAGGACAGGGGAAGTGTCTGTGCAGCCCCATCTGGAAGTGCAACAGGCCTTAGTCCCTTCTGACTGAATACTCAGGGAGCCCTGTAAGGAATACACTGGATGCAAGCAATGCGCTGTGTGGTTTTGGTGGGAAATAAATTGTAGCCAATGACAAATTTTTAAAATGCAGGCTTGGGCTTCCTTTGATCCCACTGAATAACAAAACAAAACAGAAACCCTCTCATAATAACATGCTGGTAGTCAAAGAAAATGTTTCCCAAGTGACTCCTACCCTTTGTAGAACCTCAAAACACGCAGGCAAGACTTACCACACACAAAACTCTCCGGCTGGATGGCAAAAATGCTCTTGCTTTTCAGTGACTCAGGATGGGCACAGGTGGCCACCACAAAGGACTGCAGCCCCTTCTCCACCAACCACTGGGGCAGCCACTTCAGCTGGCAGTCACAGAGGAAGCTGTCGCTGTTAATGTGGCTGCAGGGAAACAAAACCAACACGAGCCTGCTGTGAGTCCTGCACGGAGGGAAGGCTCAGAGGCTCACAGCCCTTTCATGTAAAACACATTCTTCCCGCCCCCCCAGCATGGGTGGAAGGAAAAAAAAAGAGCTGCAGGGATGTTCTCGAGGCACTAAAGATGTTAAAGACATGACACATTTAAACAGCATTTTATCTCCACACAGAGAAACCCACTCCTGTACTGCAGTGACCCTCAGTAGCACCTTGTATTTATTAACCAGCTTCCAGAGTGATCCCCAGGAACAGACCCTTCACAGTATCTGGGATCTCACTCTTCCTTCCTAATAAGATCAATCTTTCATCTAAATTTTGTTTTAAGAGCCAGTGTAGAAGATAAAGCTTTAAATCACACAGCAGACACGCAGTGTTTATCTTCTTCATTCCCAGTCACTGGTATCAAGTGTCACTGCTAACAGTGACCATCTGATTCCCATTTCCAATGTCAGGAGCAAGAACCTGTATCTGCCCAAATACCAAATAAATGATTTTGTGTTCCACAGACACTGCACCATGCCAGTGCATAGCAACACACTGACAGTGGATTAAATATTTATGGGGAAGAAGAGAAAATGAAACCAGGCAAGACTGGAAACAGTGTCTGATAACAGCACAGAGCCCCGGCCCGGAGCACCAGCGGCAGCTCTGATAACACATCCGTATTTTTACACCAGAAGGCTGGGTGACAAGTGGATGCAGTTCAAGTGGTGCTTATCACTGCAGTATCAGTCCTGTGTGTAAACCCTAAACACAGGTACAGTGAGGGAGCAGATGGGCCACTGGGAATTAAATCCATGGTGCTGTGAGCAGGAGAGCTGGTAATAGCACCAGGGCTGGACTTCCTGAACGGAGATGAATAATTGCACAGGGATAAACCTGCTGGAAGAACCTGTTCCAATGATCTAATTTCACTCACTATTAAATGCAAGATGTTCCCGTGACAGCTCCTCATGTGTAAAAATACCCCACAGAGGAGGATGGAGGGGAGGGGGGAATGAATGAGTGGTAATGTGGCTAACACTCATGCTGCTGCTCACGTCCAGGGCCAGGAGGATCCCTCCTCCTCCATGGTGTGAGCAGGGCAATCACTTACAGCTGCCGCAGGCTCTTCATCCTGGCAAAGGCATCGGCTTGGATGGAGCGGATGGCGTTGTCCCCGAGGTTCCTGCAGGCACAGCCAAGGGCAATGTGAATAAAGGGGATGCTATGGCTGGGACAGAGTCTTTCCACATTAATTTAAGCAATGACTCCAGTGGCAGGTGATTTGATAGCTCTTTGTTAAGGCCTTGTGCACTTACAGCACATAGAAATGTTCCTCAAAACACCTTTATATTATTAAAGTATTGCTGAGCAATAGTCAACCAACAAAAATTACACTTAACTAAATCACTAAGTCATTCACTACCCCATCTTCTCATTACACCTTCTCAGTCTGAGCTACCTCCATCATCCATAGCTCGGAAATTCCTCAGCCCCCTCGATAACCAAAGATAGTCAGGAATGTGTAACCCAGGCTAGACCTTCAGCAAACATAAAAGAAAGCAAATACTTGCACTAAGCAGCATCTGAGGAATTATTTGAAAGTGACTTGGAGAGGATACTGTTGGGTTTAAAAAAACATCCCAGTATTTCCAAAGGAAGAGGTTCTTAAAATCTTCCCTCATAACTATTGTAATTAAAAAATTCATTTGTACTCTGAAAAAGCAGTGTCAGATTTAGGGCTGAAGTTTACTAAGTGACATGTAGGGCAGACAAGCACTGCCTAAAGAGGACAATCTCAGTGGAGCATTAAGGGCACCTTTATTTGGGAATGTACCCTCAGTCAGGCAGCCCAAATCTTTCAGTGTGCTCTCGATAGCCATAACATTTCATACAATCAACAGCCAATAAAACATGTAGAGCACAGCCACATATACTTCAACTTGTCTTAATCCAAGAAAGGAGGTTATTCATGAATCACTGCTGGAGTCATCAGCCTTGGGACACAGAAAAAAATTACACAGAGGCAGCCAAAATTTACTTCTTGCAAATGGCTCTGAGGGGGTTGTGCTGAATGGGGATGTTCAGTGCCTGCATCGAAACCAGTCGTCTGCGGCACATGTCACTGCCAGAGCCTGGATTTAGGAGGAAGTTGGGGCAAAGCAGGAGAGAGTGCTGCATCTGAACCAGCCTATTTTCACTGCTAACAGGCTGCATGGCAGCAGTGTGCAAGTCAAGGTGATATTCATCCAAGAACAAATCAAAAAATTAAGAGCATGCAAATTTGCCATATGTTCTATAACTTTGTTCCTGGCACAAAAAAAGGCCAAAGTTGAGGCGGACTTATAATGAGAAGGAAGCAGGTGGCCCCCACAAATGGACTGGCTTCTCAGTTTACAAAGACACTATTAAATTGCTAGCAGATTTCTCAAGCAGCTACTTTTGGCAGACCCCCTTCCCAAACTCTGAGGCATGGTGGGTTACTCACAGGTGCTCCAGGGCTTCCAACCCTGAGAACGCTTTCTTGGCCACCGACTTGATCTTGTTTCCAAACAGAGTTCTGCAGTTTCCAAATATCCAGTGCCAGATAAACAGAAAGAAAATGGGGAGAGGGGGAGAGGGGGCAACAACAAAAAAAAAAAAAAAAAAAAAGGAAGAACACAATTAGTGTGGCTTTATCTGATATACACACTCAGTGTAAGTCCCAGGAAATCTGAACTGCACAGAGATTAAGAGGGCTGAAGCACACTTGCTTTCCTGCGCCTGAAATTAAATCCTTTTATCTATATTTGAATTTAATAGCGATGACAGCGCAAAAGGGATTGTGCCATATCATGTAAAAAGGCAAGTTTGCTCCCATGCTTGGGAACCAGCTTGCTGAGTAACAGAAGGTCCCCTCTGTTCTTTGCAGGCTGGCTGTGGACAGGATTAAGTGCAGTGACAGTTAAACAAGTATTGGTCTCTCCCCACAACACTTTTCACTTCTGACTTCTTCCCAGACAGGAAAACAGTGGTAATTTATTCCCCGGTGCTTGGCCTGAGCAGCCAAGGACACACAGGGCTGAGGGCTGCACATTTGTACAGCAGCTGACTGGCAGCACTGCTCCTTCCTTCCTTGGAAATACAACAGCAACACAACACCATGCAACAGATCGTGGCCAAGGGATCATTTCAAGGGACAAAAGGCAGAGCAGGTAATGCCCAGAGCTGAGGAGTGGGCTCGCTTGCATCGGTGGTCAGAGAGCATTCCTCCAGTTCAGCAGCGGCACGAGGGGGACTCTCAGCAGAAAACAGCCAGCTGGAGAGATCCCAGCCCAGCTGCCATCTCCAAAGCAACAGTTCTCCATAAATATTGACCAGTGCTAATGGCCAGGGGCAGGGTTCATGCCAAATGGATAGTCCCCTCACCTGTTTTAATAAAACATCAAGCAGTGTCATTAATTAGGAACTGCTTTCCTTCCCCAGGCGCCCTCTAAGGTTTATCCTCCAGGTGCATCTGTTATCACCACGTGGTGTCCAGTGCAAATCATCACCCACGCCTCAGGTGAAAAAAAACACATCTGGTGCTGCATTTCAATTTGAGTTTTTCATCAAGAGTTGTCCTTCAATATAGGGTGTGACCTGTATCCGCACCTTAAAAAGACTTAAAACTATGATGGTCCCACTGCTTGCTCTGTCCAGGGAAAGGAAAGGGGTACAAAATGGAGCATGTGCAACCATTCCATGAGCAAATACATTTTCGGGGACTTTTTAAGGCTTTCCATAAAGAACTTTTAAAATGCCAGGATAATTTGGCTATATATTGGCTTCAAGAAAGCCCAGTTTCAAATATCCCCAGCACCAAAGGCTGTGTGCAATCGTGTGCCATCATTTGGTAAAAGGGATGTTGCATTAATGAAGGCTTTGAAAAATCCATTAGAATGATTAATACAGTAAATAATTTACTATATGCAAACTCTGGTCACATGGCTGCATCCATACACACTGATTTCTGGAGCCATAGTCCTAAATAAGGGTGTTTTAAGGACAAGGTAAGGATAAAATAAGGACTAAATGAAATGGCCTCAAGTTTTGCCAGGGGAGATTTTCAGATTAGAATTTAGGAAAAATTTCTTCACGGAAAGGGTTTTAAGCATTGAACAGACTGCACACAGAGTGGCCGAGTCACCATCCTTGGAAGTGTTCAAAAAACATGTGGAAGTGGCACTTCAGGACATGGTTTAATGATGAACATGGCGATGGTGCTGGTTTAATGGTTGGAACCGATGATCCTAAAGACCTTTTCCAACTTTAATGATTCTAATGAAAGTTAGATGGGCAACTGCTTTTGAAAAAATTATGCTAAGCTTGGGTTTGATTTAGCTGCCAATTTCTATTACTGTTCAGTGGATTTTGGACTTTGAAAATTGGAGGTACTGCTGGTGTCTGTTTACTTCTCAGTGCAGAGATAAGCAGTACAGCTGGGGATGGGAACACACAACACTTGGGTAGGTGCACACACCTTGATGGCTGGACATGAGAAATACCTAACGTGCATAACAAGTCAGGCCTCAGCAAACTCATTACTCCTTGCAGCTAATTTCAATTAAGTGCTTCTCCAAATCTGAAAGAGTTTGAACCCAGCAGCCCCCATCAAAGGGCTGTGGAAGGCTGGAATGTGAAGGCAGCAGAACACAGCCACAATTATCCCACTGCTGCCCAAAACCTCCTCCACGGGGCAGAGCCAGGCACAAGCTCCCCTGGGAGACTGCACCAGTGTAATTACATGCCAGGCACACAATTCACTGCAGCATTTTCTCCTCCAGCCAGTTTTGCACCTGCAGGAAGATCTCGCTGAGTGAGCCATCAAAAAGCCGGTTACATTTAGCAGCTTGAATAATTAGGAACCTCCTTGTTACGCAGCGATTCCACCGGTGCTTTTCATGCTTCAGTGCTTCTCGACTCCCTCTTTCTTCAAGCAACATTTTAATTTAGGCCTGTGCTCTCCATCCTGGAGAGCTTCATATATAATTCAGAGAAGGCTAAAGTGACTGGCCTCTCCATCTCTGTTTAACACCTTCATGTCAGCGAACAACCCTCTCTGTGCTAAATCCTTTCAGAGGCTAATCTGTGCCAGATCAAAGGGGAACGGCTTTTAAGGCAATCTCCACAGAGCTGAGGTGATTATTAATTCATTGGAAGGTCTCCTCTGAAGTGCCCATTTATTTTTTGTATGCTAATGCATTTAAAAAGCGGTTGACGGTTTAAACACAGGCCCTAAATCACACAGTGAAATGTTTGCTGTAAGGGCTGATCTTGTATTTACAAAAAAATCCTGATACTCACTTCAGCCTTAGAAATCACCAGTTTGGGATTAATGTACTGATAAGCTAAAACAGTTCTGAGGAGATCCCTTTAAAAGTGACCCCTCACAAGTATTTTCAAAATGCCTCAAGAAATAATAATAAAATAATCTGATGTTCTGAGTATTTTTTAGCCTTACACTCTGGCTGACAGTGAACAATCCCAGCAAGATATCTGTCCCACAGCAGCTCACTCTGCTAACAAATCAAACCACTCCTGTCTGCCCCAAACCAACCTGATCCACACACTCTTCCAGGCTCTGAAAGGAGCTGCAATCCCCTGCACAAACCTTTCCTGCACAATTCCCTCAACCAGACTCAGAGCTGGCCCGAGTCCACGTGCAATGACAGACATCATTCAGCAATGCAAAGGGAGATACAAACCAAACTTCCTTAGACTTGCACAAGCCCTCAGCGCATCCTTGGCTACTGCAGCCCAAACCAGCCATCCTTTGCAGGTATTCCTTGTGCTGGGTGACAAACATCACATCAGAGCACGGCATTTCGCAGGGGACAGCGATAGCTGTTCTGCCTACCGCTCCCAGCACAGCTCCCCACAGGCTGCCCCTGCTCCCTTCCTTCCTCCTCCTGCTCCTTGCTGTTCCTCCTGGCCTCTGCCTGACCCCCACAGCTCATCAGGGCTCACTGCTCCTGCTTTCCCAGTCAATGCTGTTGCTGAACTCTTTCCTTCGATGCTGTCTCTGGATTTTTTACCCTATCCTGTTATCTGCCCCCAGAATTTCTAACATATCCCAATCACCTGGGACCACTACTTTAGCTCCCATGCCAGCGGCCCCTCTGGAGAGATGTCCCACCAGGACAGCTCTCCCTTTTCCTTTCCTCCACCTTCTCTCCCTCGTCACAGCAGCACTACAGACTCATAACCCCTGCAGCCTGAAAATCCCAAAGTCTCTGCTCCCATCACCCTTCCAGCCCCTCACACGGTTCCACTGGTTTCTTCAGACAAACCAAACACTTCAGTCAGGCAGCCAAGGACTCTTCTACCCACCACATCTGCTCCTCTGCCTTTTTTCTGGCAGTCGTGGGAAGATTTCCTGACTCTGCATGCACAGCAATTCTTACTGGCTTCTCTCTCCCCCACACACTATGTCTGCTTCCCCGCCTGGCTCCCCCCATCCTTAAATCCTTCTCTGCCTTCTGCCTCACTTAACTTGCAGCTACAACTTGGTCCCCCTCTGCCTGGACCCAGTGACTCCCCTCAGAAACGATCAAATGCCATCTCTGCCCGTGTTTTCAGATTTCTCTAAGCACTCCATCCCACAAATCCTGCCATGGCTCGTCCTGCTCCCCGAGGAGTCTCTAATGAGAGCGTGACAATATCCCGCCTGCCAGGATCCATCCCAGCCATCTGCTATCCATCGAGGTACTTTTACTGCACCTCTGGCTGTGCCATGCCAGCATCAGAGACAGCGGCGTGGGGGGGTGCTGAGAACTTCAACAAAGCCAAGAGGTAATGATTAGAGACTCTTGATTTGTCACAAGCCATCAGAGACTCCTCTGACAGGGCTGATTTATATCGCCCATTTCAAATGGAATAGGGACTTGTACAGAGCAATGTGAAAATCCCTGCGAAGGCCAAGCAAGCCATAAACATTTGCAAGGCGCATGCTTGCCTTGGGTTTCTTTTTATCTCTTTAAGAGCCTGTGCCCCATGGTGCCTTTTATTGTCACTGCACATGGAACCGAGCCCAAAAGATCACTCTCAGACAGAGTATCCCACAGAAACGAATCCTGTTTCAATCCTCTGTTGTAACAGGAAGTGGGGTGATTTTTCTCTTCTGTTTATTGTTATTTGCTGCATCAATCAGTGCCTCGCTGAAGATTGCAAGGGGTCGTTTTTGTTGCTTGTTTGCTTTTAGAAGTGAGGAATGGTTGTGCTGAATTTTAGACACGAAAACAGCTTAAATATCTCTCTCCTGTGTCTCTGAACCGCAGTACGTGGCACTGTGTGTTCACCATTTTGAAAGGAAATAATTGCCTCATACCTGCTTAGAAACACCAGTGCTCAAAAACCACATTTGCACTCTTGCAGTGAGCCCGAAAAGCTACTACATCTCAGATTTTCTGTTGATTTTTGTCTTGTTCCAAGATGAGGGAGGCTGCAGCAAAAGGGACAGACCCACCCCCACACAGGCACACAACAAAACTGGCGTGCAGAATCCAAACTCAGCCATACTCACAGCTTGCTCAGGTTTTCCAGGCCGGTAAAGGCTCCGTTGGTATCTTCTATTGTGCCTGAGATGTCGTTGTGGTCCAGTTCCCTGGGGAGAGGACAAGAGAGGCTTCAGAATCAGCACCTTGGTCCCAATGTCATTGTTACAAACAAGTGGAGGAAGTTGGAGAGCGCCACACGAGAGCTTCCCATTTTCTCCTGACAGTTATCAGAAAATGCAGAGTCCTGCAGCAAAGCAGAATAATCACCTCTCCTGCACTGACACATGCTGGGGTGGTGAATTCCAGAAAGAGCCCTGGCTTGTTCTGAGCTCAAACCATCTGAGACAGCAACAGGAGCAGCTAATTTTTACCAAGTAGTTTTCTGTCTTATTCTAGTTCTCTGCATCCAAACAGAAGGAGGAAAATGAAAATAAAGTGCCAAAATTAAACTAAAAGAAACAGCTGTTCTTAAATGCTACTACCAGGAATTAAGATCACTTTGGGTATTCCAGTGTATACATGTATTTGTCTATAGCTGAATCAAGATGATTTGGTGTATTTTCTACAAAGTTGCATTTTTTCTGGCAATGAACTTGAAAACTCAAAGGAATGCACCAGCATCACTACACCAGCCTAACTCTGTATAACCATTTAGTAAAAATAAACCAAAAAACAAGAGAATTCCTTTTTCAGAGTTCGCTTCTTTTGGCTTTCAAATTGACCATCAATTACAAGAGTCAAAGAGGTCTGAAGAAAAACAAGCACACTGAACAAACACAGAGATCCACAAAAGCTGTTTAAACAGTCTGTTTAAAAATCCTTCCCTCCCAGCTTTTAATTCCAGCTAGCAATGAATACCCAGCAACACAGACAGAAATTCATCATTTCCAATGTTAAGTAAAAAGAAAGAAAAAACTAAATAGGCTTTGTTGGTTTTGTTACATCACTCTGATTTAAAACCTGGCAAAACCCAACACCAAAGCAAACTTCACCCCCAAGATAACCCCCAAGCCCTCAGGTACTCCTTTCGCACCTTTTGAAGATGATTATCAGAACATTTCCAGATAAAAAATATTAAGATCTAAAAAAAAAAAGAAAAAACAAATCCCCCTGCATTTTGCAACACTGCAGACACAGGCATCACAGTGTGACCTCTGGGCTGTGCAGCACAAGCACACAGTAACTCACAAGAAGGGAAAAGAAATTTAAAGGAAATCCCCAGTTTGAATATGGGAATGGTTTTCCCTCAGCTGGCTGCAGTCTTTGCTCCTTTCTCTGCTTTAGGGTGAACTGAAGATGTGAAGGGAGATGGCCAAAAGCCACAATTCCCGTTTCTCAGCTGGCTTCAGCCTGAGACCTGAATCTCATGTCCCTGGAGAGCCCTGGCCTTAGCCAGCAGCCCTGTGGATATGTCAGGGTGATCTGTGGGCTGCTCTGTGCCAAAGGGATGGACAAAAACTCGGCATCCCCGCAGGGAGTGGGCGCACATAATGCTGTGGTGGCCAAAGAGACGAGTCCAGGAGACATGCTTTGATGTGCTGGCATTTCCAGCATGATATAAGCAGGACAGGAGCAAATACATCCTCCTGGAGTTCAGTTTCTACATTTTCCCTACGGTTGCCAAGCCAATGTCCGTTGTTCTGTTTGTTTTTTAAGGGAAAATCCCTTCTCAGACATTTCTCCTCTTCAGTTTCACCACGGGCTACTGGTCTTTGGAGCAGCAAAGCCTTTCCCATGGCAGAGGCAGACAAGTGGGAACAGCCTGTAGGAGCTCTGACACACACTTTTATTAATTGACTGCCACACATTGTGTTTTCTTGAAAAAGGGTAAGAAAATGGTATTGCTTGTTCATCCAGTGGCAACTCAAAGGTTTAGTGTTAGAAAGGAGGAATAAAAACCTTTTTAACAAATGAGTGAAAATAGAGAGAGGGAGAAAAAAAGAGTGGGGTATTTTGGCCCGGCTCTCTTTGTATTCCAACTCCTCTCCCAGCCCCTGTTGCCAATTTCCTATTCTTTCTGGCTGGCTGAGCTTGAATGCTCGCAGCCTTGTTAATCATTGTGCTCAGAGGTCTCTGGGCCTGACCTCTATTTGAATAGCTCCACATTTCAGCAGTTTCACACCCACCAAAGGCTCCCCAACAATAGCCCATAATTAAAGCATGCTCGGCTCTTTTTCACCAGGTGCAGGACCCAATAGGCCTTTCTCTTTATTAAATTAGAGCTCTCTCACACACTCCCTCTCTGCCTCCCCCCTCTGCCCTGGACATAAAAGAGGCTCCACATTCACTGCAGAGCAAAGAGAACGACCAGCTCCCCTTCCCCTCCATTTTTCTTTGGAAACCTTTAGTTCCGGTCTTGACAGCTGCCTCGGAGAGGTCCCTTTCTGAATGCCCAGTGGCTGAAAGGCTTTGGCTTAAGTTTAAAAAAAAGCAAACAAAACCCAAACTCACTTTCCAGTCACTTCCTTCACTATGAACTTCAATAAAGGAAAGAGTAAGATGCAGAAAGTACTGTAAAGAGGGGAGATCTCTCTGTTGCCATTTCCTTTTAATGACTCGGGCCACAATGGGCTTCTGAAGAGGAATAAAAGTATCAAAGTGTGTTTTTTTCTTTTGAAGGAAGAATTAAATAAGTTTGCTGAACCCAACCAGCCTGGGAACGTGGCTGCTGCTGTCACAAGGACTGTGAGAACTTGTGGTGTGCCAGATGATGCTGCTGAGCCTGCAGCTCCCAGAGAGAGGAGAGCAGGCAGCAGCCCTGCAGGTTCCAGGAAGGGGACAGAGGCAACAGAGCTGCAGGAATGGACAATTATTAGAACTCAGTTCCCCATCTTCTGATGTTCACAAGACAAATGTACTTCAATCTAACCCAGCTCTTGGGTGGACAGTGCAGAATGGTTCAATGCTACAGCTGCATCCCACAGCAGGTCACACTGATCTGTCTGATGGGCTCTGCTACTCCTAAAACCTTGGAAGCTGGTATTGGATTAGCAAGCTCATTTTCAGGGTCGCATTTCCAGGTATTATATTGTGTGAGTGGTTTTTAAATAAAAGTCTGTGGTAAATGGCCACAGCCAGCACTAGATGGATCACTTTGAAATTTAGTATTAGGGCACATGAAACTTTGCCCTTGGCAACTTTTTGGTTTTTCAGGGTTTACCATGGAAATCAGAGCACAGAACATATCATAAGCCCAACTGTGTCACACAGAGAAAGACTTCTGGATACTTGCATGGTACCTGCAGAAGCTTCTTATTTCTATAATTGGGCTGAAGACTGCGTAAAGCTTCATGTGTTGTTACACTTCTGGTATAGTCAGATCCCAAACCTAACCTCTACATTTCTTTGTTTTGCCATTGTTTTTTCCTTAACATCATCTTAGCCCATGATTCTATATTTAATATTCAGTTTAAAAAAAAAAAACCAAAAACAAGCCAACAATGTGCTCGGTAGCACATTTAAGAAGATATTCAAATTTCCAGTGCTGTCAGTGGAAGGAATCATTCCCTTCTCCTGGTGAGTGCAGAATGACCCAAGAGAAACTCATCTTTTCTAAGAATTTCAATTAAAGTCAATATGATAGCAAGAGAAATGCTGCTATTAGCTGCAGGAATGAGACCTCAGGGATTTTTCGTCAGCTGAGGTGGTTTCAGAAACCTGAAACTGCCAGATATGGGCACCCAAAGCACCTCCAAAGCAGAACCATCCAGCAGAACACAAACTGCGGAGGGAACATGGGTGTGATCTGACAAAAGCTGGGAGCAACTTACAGGACACGTAGGTTTTTGAGTCCCTTGAAAGCTCCTTCTGCAATATGATTGATGGAATTGTGGCTCAGCCGCAGCACGTGCAGTCCCCCGAGGTCTGCCAGGCTTCCCTCGTCCAGCCTGCTTAGGTTGTTGTAGGAGAGGATCCTGAGGGAAGAAACCACAACAGCCCTTGTCAATCCATCTGGTATTTTCCAAACTCCTCTGTGCCAACTAGTGCCTGCTTCCCACAACCACCTTACACAAGGTGATGGACTGGGTGGATACGTAACAGCTGGAGGAGGAAAGAAGATTGCAGCCTGCAAGTGTTGCCACAAAACACCCCTGGGGAAGCCTGGGTGACACCAAGGGAGCAGGAGGCAGCTGGTACCCAGCTATAGGGAAGTTTTCTGTGCAGGCTTCAGAGAGGCTGCCCCAGAAGTGACCGAGAGCAACAACCCAACACACACACACTGTCAGCCATGGCAGGGACGAGCTTCTCCTGCTCCTGTCCGGCTGGGTGAGGGTCTGGGACCACCACCCCTCTGTCCCCACAGGTACAGGCCACACTCAGATGGCTGTGTTCAATCCCCACTCCCACCTGGACACCCTCCAAGGCTTACAGGGAAAAGCAGTCCCTGTTCCCCGCGCCCTGCGAGGTGCAGAGTGATGTCACACGGATGGATTTTGGAGTTCACACACGCTGCTCTTGGCAGGTTCCAGATTTCTGTACTCAGGAGGTGTCTTATCGTTCTGAACTTGTGCACAGCGAGCCCCAGGCTCTGGGTGTGGGTGCCTCCGCTCCACTCCAGTCCAGAGCCAAAAGCATTTCACCACAAGGCAATTGAATGCTTCCTTTCACAAACAGAAAGGAGGTGTCTGTTGTAAACCAGCCACCTTTCCTTCCTCCCACTCCCCTTTGTCAAGGAGCAGAGTTTGCCTTAAATCCTCTCCACTTACAAGGACTGTTGGAGGGCTGGTTTTTTTCCTCGTTTTCCATCTATCTCTTCCATTTGGCCTGTATTATCTCTGGTCTGGGACATTTTTTTCTAAGCACTACTCCTGTTGCAGTTTGGAAGCTGGCTTTTCTCTCCCAGCAAGGTGCAGATGAGGCTTAGGACAGGTCTTGGGAATTTACAAGCCACTGCAGCCACCTCACACACTGTCTTCAGCACCTTCTATCCAGAAAAAAGCCCTGCTGCCGAAGGCCACCTTGGATTGTCAAACGAGGGACCACTCAGGATAGCAGCAGGCAGCATTTTCAAAACCACCTTCATCAGTGACCTGGGAGTACAACTCACTTGAAAAGATGTGAGGGTTTGGGCTGCTCAGCTTTTCAAAAAGTGGAGTTAGGCAGATTTGAAGAAGCACTGAAATCCTTCACTGTACAGACAACAAGAAAAAAAATTCCACTGAGTTCCAAACCTCCAAATTCCTCTTCTAGTATGGCCTGTTAATGAGTCTGCTTAAAAATGTGTCTAGGGCTTGCATGCAATTCACTGCAAAGCCAAAACCTAAGTCAAAACAGACACATACTCCAAAGCACTGAGAGTGTCATTTATTTGGCAAAGGTGCTGTCTTTTAGCTGTGTGAGTGGGCAGAGGGCAAACTCAAAATTCAGCAAAGATTAATGAGTTTGAAGGTATGGGACAACATACTTTCATTCCTAAAGAAGCTGTAGTGTTAGTTATGAAGAATTGGCATCTGGTCAAAATTATGTCCTCACCTGCGATTAAAGAATTTGGCTTTAAAAAGAAAAAAAAAAGTGTTCAAAAGTAATCCTAAACCTGGCTGAGAAAATAAATAGTTGCTTTTGATTCTACACAGAAGAGTTCCTGCCACGACTGGTGATGGCACGTTCCCTCTGTTTGTTCTGATGTCACCCCAAGATGGACAGACAGCAGCAGGACTTGGACACTCAATGGTGTGACCACGTGGAAGGTTTCAGGACCTATTGCACCTGGCAGTGGCTTCTTCAACATGCCAGGGCTCTGCTTCCTGCCACAGGACAGGCCAATTTGCAAAACATCAGCTTTCCCTCCTCAGCAGCGGAGATTATCCAGTTGAGAGAAGCCAGCAGGTCTGTGCTGCTTCCCTGACCTTGGCATCTGCCAGTGGGAAATCACTGGAAAGAACAAGTGGCAGTGTTTGTCTGCACGGCTCTTCCAGCCTGGTGAGAAGTGGGAGAGCAGCTCCCTGAGCACCACACCAAAACTGGTCCAGAAAGGGGTTAACCAGAACCCTGCTGTGCAGCTGGGGCTGCTGCTGCCAGTTGTGAACCACAGACATCAAACACACTTCATTCCCATTGACTGAGCTACAGGTAAAAAGGGAAAGGAAGGACCCAGCAGCCAAGACACCTCTGATAAAATCCTGTGCTCCCACTGTGGTTTTTTCCATGATGCTGATGCTCTAGCACCTGACTGATGAATACAATCAACCCTTTCTCATGCCCATAACAAGGCAGGAGCTTTCTTTCCTTGTCAGCTTTTACATCAGGCCAGAACCCTGGGGTCACGTTTTGTCCCAGCAACTGAATGAGAGACAACTCCTCCTTCAGACAACCAAATCCCTCCTTGGAAGACTTTGAAATTCATTCCCTGTACAACCACGGTGTTTTCTGGTAACTGAAACCCAACAGATTTAGCAACAGTGGAGGTGAGCAAGGATCTTTCAATCAGGAATGAAGCACACAATCAACAAAGTGCACGAGTCAGTCTAGATGTATCTATGGCTTCCTTTCCTCACCCTTGAATTTCAGCACAGACCTCTCCTACAGGTACTCTCTGGTTGTGGGAGTTTCAGTTTGGAGATCTGATGGCTCCCTGCAGCAGCCTTACCCTAAAGGCAACACCTGCAAGAGCTTGTAGAGCTTTGCAGGGATGTGCTAACACCCACACAATCGCCTTTCTCATCGCAGCGACTCTGGCCTCAAACTGCAGCACAATCCTGCCTGTCAGGCCAGGCACACCCCAGTGGCTCACACCACTGGGCATTTCTCAAATTACCCCATCCTGCACCAGCACGATGAGTCCTGCACTGGTTAATTATAAACTTAAAGAAATAACACGTGTCATGTCCACATGTCATGAATCCACAGCCCAAAAGTCTCGGGACTCACAGCTGGGTGGGCAGACACCAACCTCTAGTGTGAGTCCAGAATGAGGCCTCTGGCAGCAGGGAGCTGCTTTACCATACTGTCTTTTGGTGGACAGGAGAATCCCTAACAATGTATAACATTTCCTTGCACCAAGCAGAACGAATTCCAGTTCCACTGACCACATGTGTCAAGTTCTCCAAAGAAAAAAGTGAATCTTTCCACAGTCCCACCGAGGGGATGACAGCAACTTCTGCAAATACCGCATGCATCCATGTGTGTCTCTTCAAAAAGGAACAAAGCAGTACCACAGACCAAACAGACATCCTTGTGGGGCTGCCCTGAGCAGCAAGGCTTTCCTTCATGTATCAGGCTGTATTCACAGCTGGAAGCCTCAGGAGAGCAAAGCCAATGTATTTACTTTTCAACAACTGAAACCCACAGAAAGGATAAAGTGTAAACAGGAGAAACAAGGAGAACTGCCTTTAAAGGGCCAAATCTCTGCTGGTTGAAAATGGGATTGTTCTTTGTAAATACAGAGGACAAAGCAAAGCTTCCTTCAGGCTGTACAGTTATTATATGGCAAGTTACATGGCTTGTAACTCGCTAGCAAAAAACATTGGCAAGCCACAACTCACAGACTCTCCAGGTCTTTTGGCACTGTGCACTTTTAGTGGGTTCTAACCTTTGTTTCTGGTGCAAATGTGTTTCCTCCATCAGCTGCTCTGGAGGTCATAACATCATAAATAACAAGGGCATCATTTAAGAGCCTGCAGTTCCTGCATTTCTACAGGTTATACAGTGGGAGCTGTAAGCTTTGAGAAAATTCCTTACCCCCCCTTTCCTGCCAACATTACACAACACAACAGAACCAACTTACAGCTCATGCAGCTTCTGGCAGAAGCTCCAGCCATCGGGGTTGATGCGGGATATGGAGTTGTTACTGAGGTGAAGCTGGTGCAGAGAGGAAAGGCCGTACAGAGAGCCACTGTTCACTTCTGTCAGGCTGTTGTATTCCAGGTGGCTGTAGAAAAAAATCAGAAGGAATTGACAGATAAGCAGCACTGGCCAAATGCTGAAAGAATTTCCAACAAGAGCTGGGATTTTAGCCATTCCTACACACCTTTCTATATACCAATGTGAATACATGCACGTGTGGGCATTTCTTGTCAAATGAAGGATAGAAATTCAAGAACAACAAGGAAATGCCCAGAAGAAGTGACTGCAGAGAGAAGCTCCACTGCAATTAAACTGGGCTTAAAGCATCCCACTCAAGTTTGTATTGCAGAATCTCAGCAGCACCCAGAAATGCGCTGCCTTCATCATCTGGGACCTCGCAAACACACCTGGAAGCCAAGTGTGATGGAAGCTTCAAGTATTTCTCTGCAATGATCAATCAATTAATTCTCTGGTATGGAAAGAAAACATCTCTAAGAATAGCCTAAGAATGGCCAGCCTGGTTTCTATGTATCCCAACGGGTGGAATAATCATGTCTGCAACACAGAGTTTCCACGTATCAGTCAAATTTGCAGAAGCCAGATATTTAAAGACCAATTGAGATCAATGCTGAATATTCAAATCGTCAAACCTTCAAAGGAGTAGTGTCACAGCTTAAAAAACAGGGCTTTTTTAATTGAACACCTGGTAAAGCAGTGAGTTTTAGTAAACTGAGGGTCAACTAAACAGAAGCTGTTGCAGCATGGCAGAGCTCTCAGCATGCAGGACCAAGAAAGAAGCATGAGAAGTGGCACAGGTGCCCACAGGTCTCTGATGTGACAGCAGCTGAAGCCGAGGATGTCTAAGGGAAAAGAGCCCATTTCTCCAACTTACAGAACTTGCATCTTGGCTAGACCCCAGAAAGCCCCATCAGTCAATTTGCTGATGTTGTTGCGCTGGAGTTTCAGGACTTCCAAGCTGTCCAGTCCCTGGAACGTCAGCCCCTCAATCAGGCGGATGCGATTCCGGTTCAGCTCCCTGAAATCACCAAGGCCATACAAGTTTATTAAACCCCAGTCCTTTCTCACAGACTCATCTGTGCAGCACACAATGGGGACAGCAATGCCAACAACTCCTGTCAGTGGTTCCCAGGAGACAGCAGAAGAGCACCGGAAACTTTCAATCCCAGAGCTATCCAGGGAAGGCAGCTGGGTGCGATTGCTTAAACAAACTCACCCTGGGACAGGCTTTCACTACAGAGGAATAACACAGTGCAGCAATTCCTCTTCAGCCCTCCTCTCTCTGCATTTCTTTTAAGCCATTGATCCTTCTCACCAATTTTCACACTTCATCCTCTCTCAAGCACAGACACCATTTGAACCAGTACAGTCAAATGTCAGCATTATTTCCCTTAGGACCCACTGTTTTTACAGGACTTGTAATTGCCCAGTAAAAACGTGCTCTGAAACATGCAGGTGCCCCAAAAGTGTGGGACCAAGAGAAAACTTTATGGCCAAGTTTGAAAAGAAAGCTTTTAGTTACCCTGACAAATTTCACAGTTTTTTCTACTATAAGGAACTAATAAAGAGTGAAAGAAGTTGTTTCCAATACCAACACAGTCTTGGTATTTTGTGTATACAAAGATTTTCAGCCTGTTTCATTAAATTCCTTTTTCTTTTCCCTGGGTGGGGAAGGACCCCTAAATTTTGGCAATATCTTTTTTCTAAACAACAATATGAACATCATCACAACACATTTACCAACCTGTATCGGTCTTATGGATTGCTTGACACAGACATATCACGTGAAAATCCAGTTCTATAAAGTTAGTGGAAAACTTCAACACAATGCACTAAAAGCTGACCCTAGAGGTTTTAAAACTGATATCTTTCCACAATACAAGATTAAGCTAAGAATAGTTCCCTATTCAGTGTTTGTGTTGAGGAAAATGGTGGAGATTACAACATCAGAACTTGTTTTGGAAAAGATGAAGAAGCCATAGAGACTTTAAGCTTACTTTTCAACTGCCTAGAAAAACAATGTTGAACTTGCACTCGAGTGTAATTAAAGTCAAGTAAGCAATAAAGATTTTGCAGGCCTAAAGTCCCTTGTCGTAGTGCATTTCCTGGGCTATTAGTGAAAGAGGCTTTGCCAGAAAAAGAACTGTACACAAATTCTCCAACACACCAATCTGGATAACTTGCAATTCATTCATGTTTATCTGTAGAGCTAAACAACCAGCTCTGAGGCTGTCATTAAGAGTACCAATTACTCCATCTCTAAGTGCAAACTGTGTTCCTAAACAGATTGAGTTGTTTTTATTACAGTTCTGCACATGATAAAGTCAAACACAGTGAATTAGAAGCCCTCACTCAATGGACAGTAACTTCCAACTGAGAGGCAACAGACTTTTCAGATGCATTTGCTATTGTGTGCCCCTGTCCAGCCCTAAACTGGATATAAATCCTGCATGTCTGCAGACACAAATGCACACACACCCCTTGGGCACACCTTCAAGACTGGTCACTCAATCAAGAGGTTGCCACTTGGAGGTGCGAGTTCCAATGGTATTTGTGGACATTTTGCCTATCAAATTTGATGGAAAGATTGCAGGGAGTCTCAGGCTGAGCCCATTTCCCCAACAGCAGCAGAAGGGAAAAGCTCAACCATTAGTGCTACTTTTTTACACATAAAGCACATTTATAGCTGCAAAAGTCTGTGTGTCCCCATGCAGGCAGAACAACGTGTGTGTTAACTCATCTGAGCTGCAATTTTCTCTGCCCAAATATCACCTCACAGTTTAACAACCTTCCCTCACTGCCCTTTTATTGCCACATAAAGATACCTGTGTGGTCTTGAAACACTAACATGGCAGCTGAGCTCTGTCACTCTCAACAGAAACATCTTGCAAACCTCTCTTGCACCACAGACACCAGCAGCTTGTAAGGGAATGGATTTGTCTCACTCTGTCAAGTGCAAAAGATGCTGATGTCTGCTGCAGCATCCCTCCGTCCCCACCTGATCCAAATAATGACCTGAACAGCCAAGAGTTACATGACAAAAAGAACCCTCTCCCAGTGTGTCGTACCAGGAGCTGGCAGAGCACTGCTACACAGTGGATTCTAATTTTATAGATAGTAGGTGAGCAAGGGTGACATTTGGTGTGCATATCTCCCCAGGGACATTTTGTCTCCATAAAGTGTGGCTGAGCTTAATTAAAGTGGACGTTTGTACTCACAGCTGTATCAGCCTGGGCAGCCTGAACGCCTTGACAGGAAGCTGAGTGATCCTGTTTTTACTCAGACGAAGTGTGAGCAGGGACCGTGACAGGTTATCAAAAGCACCAGGCTCCAGGGTGCTGATTCTGTTGCTCCCCAGGTAGCTGCAATAAATCACAGCAGAAAAATGAACAATTGTGTCAGAAATCACCTCTTATCAGCATTTAGTTTGTGTCCAGACAAGCTAGTGAAACCACAGAGATGGCTTCAAACCAGCTGGATTTCTGGCTGCACAAAGGGTACGGGGCCTTTCCCAGAGCCTGTGATGAATGTGGAGAATTGCTGGGCACTTCCAAAGAGCTCCCTGACATCCTCCTACTTGAACAATCAGGAGTGGAAGCCAGAAACTGGAGACTATTCCAGTGAAGGATGATGCTATTCATTCCCCATTTTTCCCTCAGTATCTGTCCCAGGGCTCTTTCTTACTTGGACCCTAGCCTCAGCCACAGGGGGTTGTTTTTGCAGGACAACAGGCAAACATCAGTCACAACACCACTCTCTTACACCCTCTTGCAACCAGGGGCAGAAACTTTAGTGTAAACTTCAATGCAGGCAGATTATTTGCCTTCGCCTCTTCAAAGGTACCTAAAATACAGATTATTTTATATTTCTCTGAATAGGCAAACATCTCTGTTGGGAGAGCATTACTCTGCTTGACCCCATTTTCTTCAAATAATCAACGAGACATTTCTTTTCTCAATATTCAGTAGCCACTTTATTGATGAAATTGTTGCTCTCCCTCCACTCTTCCAGATACACATGGGCTGATCTGGGAAGCAGCATAATACACTTCCCATTGGGGAAGAGACAATGGTCTGCTGCAGACAGGTCTTCTGGCCTCTAGGTGGTTTGCAGGTGTAAAGACACCCACACCTGAAGGATACAAGATATCTCAAGGATACTTTTTTTCTGCAACAAAATTAATAATAATAATCTGCATTCTTTACAGCTACATCAGAAACCAAACAGCACTCAAAAAATAACCTGACTATAGGGACAACGTGCTGCCTTCTAACTCTCCTTTGCACTTAAAATCCTGATAAATAATCTCATACTTTTTCTGTTCATGACTTCTCCTTTTTTTAAAGGTTTGAGGCCCTTTTCTCTGCTGTGGTAACTCAACAAAAGCAGTTCCCAACAAGAAAAACTCACAGCTCCTTTATGTGAAGTCCCTGTGGAAAGCAGCCGTTTCGGATTTCCGTGATGTCATTGAAACTCAGGTCCAACGTTTCCAGGGTAACGTAGGGCTGCAGTTGACTGGCTTCAATGCTGCGGATCCTGTTGTGATGCCTGAAACAGTCAGGAGGAGGAAAAGAGACTGTTTAGTTCTCTTAGAAAAACAGAAAGAATATCCAAGGCTGCAGCAGGCCCCCAGGCTGGCCCTGAGTTTGTACGCTCAGAGTTACGGTGATTTTTCAACAGCTGTCTGCGGAGAAACCCATCCCAAAAAGACATTCCCTAATCCCCTCGCTGCTCCTCTGGCTGGAGACCAGCTCACAGGTATCTGCAGGCTTCCAGACACTTTTTTCTTCTACAGAACTATTCATTCCACTCATCAGTTTTTCTTCCATTAATCTGGGCTCGTTCTCCTACAAGCCTGCACTTTCAAACTGGATTTGTTACGTGCAAGGGCTGCAGTGCTGTTTTTGAAACCCAGAGGCAAGGAGTGCAGATCAGTGGTTTAAGCAACCTGCCAAGGCTTTACACACAGAATATGACTTTCAGAGAAGAAAACAAATAAGTAAATACAAACTCAACAAAAGTTACATAACGCTCTTAATTCCTAAGGATTCTTCTAAAAATTCCCAGCTCTGCACTATGTTATAATGATTTGTAACACACAGAAATACTGTAAGAAGGCTTGCAGATATTTCCTCATCTTCTGCTGCTTTTGTCCCACTATACAATTAGGACAACTCTGCAGTGCCAGTGCCTGCCCACGCCAGACCCTGCACTGATCACCTGTGTTTGTCCTTTCCAGGACAGCCTGAGGGATTCAATCTAAGGTTTTTCTTTAGAGAAGGTACTACCAATTGTCCTCAGGGTTTCCCCAGCCACCAAACAGTTAAATACCTTTAGACCTCATCTGTACTCAACAAGGTCTAACCAAAAATCCCCGCCCCGAGTCCTTTCCTCTGACTCCTTTCTGGCCTGAGTCAGTAGAGAACAGTAATCAATTAAAAAAATACATTGTGCATTAGTCACAAGAGGCAGAGCACATGCCTGATGTGAATTTAGACCAGTCACTGATATTACTGGCACAGCTGTGAGTGAGGCACTCCAAACAGAGACGCTCACCAGACACTTGGGAACTTGCTGAATAATAAGAGATAGTAGAGAGAGTTCAGACAAGTCCTGTGCCTTAATCCATCCAGCTACCTACTGGGTAAGCAGAGAGGGGCGAGCAGCCAGTGAAAGCACCCCTGAATGTAAGTCCCAGCTCCCCTGACAAAGCATCAGCTCTTTGAAACAAAAAACTGAGAGATGTCTGACCGCAGCCTTTCAGTCACTGAAGCTCACAGCTGTTTTAGGAGCCCACCTTCTCCAGCTTCACCCCTATTTCATGGCTCTCCCAGGGGTTCAGACCAGCCCCTTTTGGAAGAAAATCTCCTCCCTTTGACAGAAAATGCCACCAGCACATGGCAAGGGACCTGCTCCCCACACCGTGATCTGCTCCTTTACCCTCCCTGTTATTAAAACCAGATTGTTTCACCACAACATTTGCTGGTGTCCGCAACAGGAAGAGTGTAAAATCTGCAACCCCAGAACAATTTGCTTTTGGGAGACTCACTCTTTAAACAGCCAGCACATGGCCCTTGCTTAACACTGGGGAAACAGGCACAGAAATGCTACTTTGACTGAAGAGTTTAAGTTATAATTAATTCAGTGCAGGCTCAGAAAACATTAAGGACAAATTTTACAGCACTATAGCAGTGTGCTGCTAATACAATGCAACAAGGTGTCAAGAAAAATCAAAGGAAAGTCATAATTTATGTCTCTAAACTGGTTATTCCATGGGTTACCGGCACACATAGGTCTTTACAACCACAAACTGTTTAAAAGGCAATGACATGGCTGCTATCCAAATGACCAATATTCATTTATAGCCAGGAGTAAAGTCTGAATTTTCATATCCATGCACCTAGTAGCAGAGAGGTACACTGAATTTACACTATAGTGAGACTAAAATACAGGAAAAAATCACTATACCCAGTAACCTTCATTAACTAAACAGATGGGCAAGGGGAATTTCTTTTCCCCTAGGTCTAGTTTCTTTTGCAACTCCCTCGACTAGTAGAATCACAAAGTTTGGAATTTTTTTTTTCCTCCTCAAAAGAAGAGTCCATTAAACGTGTGTGTGTGAGTCTGATTCAGGAAAGTACCTCAACACAGACATAACTGAAAGTGAACCCCGAGCGTATTTTCTGGAGCTCTCCTGAAGCAGCGGCTGCAAGTTCAGCTCTGATCTCATCTAAGCTGTGATGGCTGAGATGAATCTGGCTGTAAATTAACAGGAAATGAAGGCTTGTACAAACGAACGTGGAGAATCTATAAATCACCTGACAATCCCTGCACAGGGCAGTTAAGTCTGCAAGGGACTGAGAGCACAAGAGTGAATTTGGAGATGAAATGCTCTTCAGAAGCCAATGTTATTTTTTTGGAGTATTAATATTTCTGTGCTTTGGTTGCTCAACATATATCCACTCTGCCTGCCTGCCAGATCTCCCAACCCATCCCAGAAGACAGACTCAAAGAAGGGAAGGACAGGAAAGAACTATTTTGTTTGAGCCATGTTCGCAGTTTCCAGGTGACTTCTGTCCGTTTGCCTCTTGCTTTTCATGTGCTGCAGCTGGCAGATGAGATGGATATATTATTTTACACAGCAAAAAAAGCTGGCTCCTTTCTCTCTCTCTCCCCGTCTCCTTCAAACATGGGCTGACTCCAAATGTAACTCTCAGCTCCAAACACCATCCCAGACCAGTCCCAGCTGGGGAATGTCAGACAGTTCGCTGCAAAGCACTGCACCCTCTCAAAGCACTGCACTTCAAACAAAGCCTGGGACTTTTCCTATACACAGCATGTGATATGAAGGCAGCATCGCCCAAACCTTTTACTAGCTTGGTTACAATTAATTTTTCATTCTTTTGGTAAGAGCCCAAATGTGATTTAACCCTTTACTGTTGCTACATGGAACCTCTCAGCTCTCCTGCCTTTGCTCCTCTGTTCATTGCAAGGGTGTTTTACAGAAAAAAAAGACCAGTGATGTTATGATTTTGCCTCTCCCCTTTATCATTGACTGGAAAAGGGCTGGATTTTTCCCAACCACTTCACACTGGGTTGGCTTCAAAGGTGACAGATCAGATTTTAGTACCAATTGCCGAAACCAGGCGTTAAAGCACAAATAATTGGTGCTTGCACAACCAACACCTCCAGGTGTCTTTTCCTTTCCCCACTCCTTAGATATCACAGGCTGGAAACAGCTTTCCCTCCCTCACTTCAGCCAGTGTTACCTCAACAGTATACAGTGACAGGGCTTCAATATGAGATTGTGCAATTAGAGCCTGGAGTGCGAGCCAAGTCTCTTGGTTTCTATTCCCAGCTCTGGCACAGACTCATCTGCCTTGGGCAAGTTCCTTAACCCCTCTCTGCCTCTGGTTTTCCAATGTGCATGGAAAAGGACTATCCAGCTAGGATGATGCAGCCTTTGCTGAGGACTAAAAACCCGGAGTGAAAACAACTCAAGTGAAAAAGAAATAATAGGAACTAAGGATCCCATCCAAGTCCATTTAGGTTTGTTTATGAATATGGGAGGATCTGGCTAAAACAGCCGAACTTCCCAGTTCATACCCAACGTCATTCCCAGAGACACCTCATTTTCGGCTAACGCAGACCTGGAGCTGTAATACCTCCGTGCCAAGCTAAGGTAACTCGGAGTCAGCAGTAGATCACTTTCACACTCTCTGTACATATGGCATTTGTACAGGAACTTCTTCACCCTCGGGTCAGCACCAGCACCAGCTGCAGAGGGAGAGCAGGGCGGAGCGGCTCAGTTTAACACCCCGAGGGTGCACAGCCCCTCTGCCCTTGCACTTTGCACCTCCCTTGGACAGAGACCACTTGGATTATAGGAGATTTGGATTAACCTCAATTGGAGGTTTGCTGAACCAAGCCCGTGAGGACCCCGTCAGGAAGAGAACACTCGCTCTCTGCTCCTCCGGGCTGAGAAAAACAAGCAGAATGTTCCAGCGAAGCCAAAGCGTGTTTGGGTTTGCTCTGAGTCGGGAGGGAGCTGAAGGGGGTGGCAGGAAAATAACAGGTGGCGCAAAGTCAAAGGCTTGCAGCATTTCCAGGAATCTCAGCTTGTATTTTAGAGGTAAAGTTACACTTTAATCCCAGTGCGTTTCCTCATTCGAAGCGTCTTTGTAGATATTTATTTGATAAACAGGCTGTGAAACATTTTCCACCAGACCTAATAGGGGAAGAATTCACCTTCCTCTTTGCAGCAAGCAAGGAGAACACCACGCAGTTTATTTTATACCTTAGCTTCAAACTCCTCGTGTGAAATGGATGCAAAGAGCAGCACAAACACATTTCTTTGTTGTCTGAGCCACGTTCACTCCCCCCAGCAGCTGCCCCTTCGAAAGCTGACAGCGGAAAATCAAAGCAAGCAGACCCTCAGATGGGAATGTACGAGAGGCTTTGCTTGGGCTGATTTAAACACAATCAGCACAAAACCTCTGGGTTTAGACAGAGCTTGAATTAAGACTGCCGTAGCTGCCGCGAGCCTGCAGCGCAAATGCTCGGTGTGAAGCCAGGCTAAAGGCAGGGAGAAGTCACATGCCTGGCCTTCATGTAGTGTCAGCTTTCAGATCTGGCCAGGCTCACCAGAGAAAAAGGAAAGCTGTAATACAGCAAACCTATTAAACCAGCACCTGTTATAGGCATCAAAAATAAAATCGAGCTTCTAAAGAGTGGCTCCGCACCTCGGGCAGGGTTCTATTAATATGCCAGCACATTTTCAAAATTAGCGTACAAGGGAGATCAGAGGACTAGAAAGAGAGAGATTTAAAAAGTTCAGGGTTTGGTTAATATTCCCATACTGACAAAGTACTGAAGAAATTAAATGCTGGAGCCAGAAAGAGTTATGGGGTTTGCTACTGAAGGACAGGCACGGTTTGGTGTCAGAGACTGGCCGGCCAAAGAGAGGGAGATCAAAGGCACCGTAATCAGAGATGGATCACACTCACTGTGACTAACCCATGCCTGGAACTACCTGCCCTCCTCCTCCTCAGCTCAGAGGAGATGGAGATCCAGTACTGATCCTCCTAGAAACAATGAAAAAGATCAAAAACATGGGTCCTAAACTTTCACCTTACATGATTTGTTATCTGATTTTAGCCCATCACTCACTACACAAACATAAAAAAAATAATTAATAAAATCATGGTTTCAGAGTAGAGGGCAATGCCTGAGCAATTCTCCAAAAAGCAAGAAGGGTAACTGATAATCTGGAAAATGAATTTTTATTTACAACAGCAGCAACATAAATGTTTCTGCTTTTCCTGGTCACCTTATTAGAATCAATAACCAAAGATCTCCTAAGCAATTTTTATTAATATATGGCCATAAGGAAGAAGAAGAATGTCATCGGGACCTACACATCAGCTTTGACTCCAAGTTCAAACCATGTATCAGTGCAGAACTTCTTACATGCTTTTAACATTTTACTCATAAATTTTACTTCCAAAGACTTATTTCAGAAAAAAATTTCTCTTCTACTGTAACTTGTGAAATGTCTGCCTTGGAGTAGAATGAAGCCATGTCTACAGCAGAAGATGAAATAAACATGCAGGTGACATGCTGGAAGTCTGTGTCACACCCATCCTCTAGCTCTTCATACAGGACCTTCCCAGAAAAACTGAACTGCCTGATGTGCAAGAGTCCTCACACTTCCCGAGTGCTCCGGAAAGCCCCACTAGTTTTCTTACACTTCGCCTTGTCATATCAGCCTTTCCAGAATAATCCATGAGGTACAAGATTTTGGATAGCCACAAGAATGTGTATTTTTATCCAGCACAAAAGCACTGTATTTGCTTATGGGAACTGCCCCACTGTCCTGTCAGAGTGAGGCTGCATGGGTTATTATCTGGGCAGGAAGCAAGGATGCATGGAAGCAGCCCCCACTTTTCTCAGATGCTCTGAATCACTCCTTCCCTGAGGAATCCTGGCAGATTCCCAGGCTGTCACAGATACAGCTCTGTTTGTTCAGGTGCTGGCTGCACACAAGAGCAGAGCAGCGGCAGGCCAGGCAGCCACTGCATTTTAGGGTCAGCCACACACACACACACACACACAAATAAAAAACCAAAACCCAAAAAAACAACAAACCCCCCCCCAAAAAGCCCAAAACCAAAAAGACAAACCCCAAACCACCAAAAAGAGCCACTTGCATAACTTTTAACGGATATCCAAACTTTCCCTTAAAGGTTTACATGATCTAAGACCATATATCACGATCTTCCCTTTCCCTAGCACTCCTTCAATAAAAGGTCTAAGATGCAGCAGACAAAATCCATTACCATTTTACACTCTTTTTCACTTAAAATCATATATACGAATAACGCAAGAACAAGCTGATGGAGCTATTCCAACTACACCTAACTATGGCAGAAAATCTGAGGACAATTTCTTCCTCTGCTGTACATCAGCTTCAAACAAGATATATTCCAGGGGGCTTTTATTTACCAGGTCATGTTCTCACCCCGTTTCATGGTTTAGGATGGAGAAGCATGAAGCAAACTACCCCCAGCTACACATAGCTGAGATATGACAGGGGTTTTAAAAAACAACACGGGTTTTGGGGGTGTTTTGAAGGAGGAGGGAGTGGAAAAAAAGCAGCCTTTCATGGTGAAGTGACTCTGTCTCTGTTCCAGATCATGGATATTTGGAGGCAGAAATCAGTCTGGGAGATGAGATTTGCTAATTCACCCCTTTGGGCCTGGGAGCAGCAGCCACCTGCAGAGGGCTGTGCTGTGAACTCTGTTCCCACAAGCAAACTCTTACTCACGCAAACAGTTCCACTGCAGTCAACAGCACTATTCATGTGAGCCCAGTGTGACCCAGGCACTATGTTTTCCCTGTCTATTAAAGGCTACTCTGTGGCCACTCACGGGACCAAGCTCATCTGCTTCTCACATTGATGGACTGCAACCACTGACCCTGGTGCACTTCAGTGGCCCCAGAGCATCCTTGTGCCCGGGGTACCCAGCCCTGGGCAGATGTTATCTTACTGCCAGGCACATTCTCACAGCTCTTTCATAAGCAGCCACATGGAGAAGAGGCAGGGATCAAGCATTCTCTTTAGAATCTTTCACAGCAGCTGGACAAGCAAAAGCCTGGATCTGATGAACAGTCATTAAGGGTTTTTGTTGGGTTCAGTATGAACTGCATGAAGGAAAGCCTTTCTTCTATTGTAACCAAAACCACCACACACCCAGTGACATACATATTCTCTGAGTATTTCTGCACTAGCACTCTTTATGTAAACTTTCTGACTTCTTACATGACCCTATGCTGTGTGCTAGATCCACTGAGGTAAGTCATGTCATTTTTCAGAACTCTGTCCCTCACTTTGATCTGCATTTCCTTTCACTGGACTTTGACTTGCCACCTTATGAGTTTGTATATTTTTTGCAATATACGACTTCCTAAGCTTTCAGCATTTCATTCCATTAAGAGAGCAAAATGTGTGGGATAGGCAGGATTAGAAGTTAGTCATCTTTAAAACAGAGGCTGTCTTATCTCTCCAGCAGATTACACAACCTGCCATGACATCAAAGCAAATTAAGATTTCTGAAGACAAGACAGTCTCTGTTATGGGCACAGTCCCCCCATCAGCAACTGGGTGGTTCTGAGAGGACCAGCTCTCTTCTGGTTACACTGGATGTTTCATCAAGATTGTGCTCTGCAGCAGCTTTTTAAATGATGTATTCACAAAGGGCACAGATCCATTAAAGGCTGCGCAAAGCCTCTCTCATTGTTTGGCACAGCTTCACTGTAAGAAGCTTCCCTGAACTTTTATGAACTCAGTACCAGAGCACAACCTCACGGCCCTGGGTGCAGCTCTGTCCCAAACCATCTCAGTGATTACCTGCAGAGCCACTGAGTGCATCCTTCAATGGAGGATGCACGTGCAAGGGCTGGGGCCAGGTACCTTCAGCAGGGGGTGCCCCACCTGTAATGCAGTTTGGCCAAGGCACAAGGGAGGGACAGGATCTCTAAGCTGCTGAGCACCATCAATGCTGGCTTTGAAAGGGGCAAGCACTCATTGCTGTGCTGGTCCTTCATAGAATCCTACAGCTCTCAGTCCAAACCACTGTTCCTGTCACTTCTCACATCCCACAACCTCTGTCTGGAGCAAGCGGAAAGGCTGCAAAGGACAGGAGAGGCTCTTCTGAGTGCTGAACTCTGCTAAGGAGAATTTCCTATGGGAACAGAAGGAAGAGAGTCGTATAGGGTAAATGGCAGTTTTCATGCAAGAATGCAGGAAACCACATGGCTCTGCACCAGCTGTCTGAATGGGGTCGTGGGGCTCAGCAGAGCCTCTTTGAAGGAAGGGCGGCATCACTATTTGAAAGGGGTCATTCAGTTGCTGGCAGATGATGGTCAGGTCAGTGTTTCCATGTTCTAAATCTCTATCTTTGGTCTGCTACTCTCTTGATCCCTCACTGGCTTTTCATCTTGCACATCTCCCTCAAGGGCTTTCTTCTGCTGCTGATACATGCCAGCCAAACTCAATTTTCTATCACAAATAAAAATGCATAAGCAACCCCTTGAAGCCACAAAAGAGGCCAGCTTCACCCCACCACTGCTGCTCTGATGAGTTCCGGCTCTCCACAGCCCCAAAGTTGCACAGCACCCATGTCAGGGCTGCTGCCTAGGCCCCCCCACCTTATCACAAGCCACAAAGATGAGTCAGGTTTGCAATAAGGAAGAACAGACACCTAAAAATCAGATCCAGCTCAGATGGCAACTGAACCCACACAGAGCAGGGGCAGAAGCAGGGACAGCAGCCTCCTTTAATTTTGTGCTTCTAATCAACAAGGATGGCATTTCCATTTGAAAGCCAAGAAGGTCCAAATGCACAGGGCATGGAGGCACTTTTATCCTTAAATCCTGATACTGATTTTAGTTTCTCTCTGTGTAATAAATGATCAAAGTAAATAAGATCCACCACAGCCTAGAGAGCGCATGTGTTTTGTGGGTGGTTTTGTTTTGCTTTTGTCTCTCCACGGGAGTGAGGAGGGGAAAATAACACAAGCAGAGAAGCAATTCAAGTGCAAACCAAATGCAGTAACTCAGCCCATGATGCTGCAATTTTAATCCAAATTGTAATTGCAAACAGACTTCTTGATAGCATGCACTGTCTGCCTCTAAGCCACAATGCAACACAAGGGCTTTTCCTACCTTTGACAGGAACACAATGAAAACAGGTGGATTTAACTACACTGATGCTAAGGGATGTAAATAAAGGACAACACACTTGAATACATCTTCCAGACCATCAAACTCTTGGTCTCATGGAACTTGCAGCAGAAGCTGCTAAAAGACCTGCCTCTTAAAGAAGGCAGCATTTGAAGAAACACAGTTTGACTGGCCAGTCAAACTCCTGTTAACACTTGAGAGATGTAGATAGGCTGGCGTTTCATCTGCTCCAACATGACACACACTTGTGCTCTGTTGAAAGGGCTTATCTGCCTTGTCAGCAAGGTCGCAGGAACAGGGATTGCCTCTGGGCAGACTTCACTGAGCTCTGCTTGGCTCACACTGCTCAGCCTGCAAGAAGGAATAGCTCCTATGTGGAAAAGCAGTAGCCAAGTTAGCAAAGAAAAGAGCTGCTCTTCACAAGCCCAGCTACCCTGTTACTAATAAAGCTTGTCAAGTAGGAAGGGTGGCTTTGGGAAACCCCAGAACAAGGTGCCAAAACATCCAGTGAACAGAAGATTTGAACTTTAGCATGAAACTGCCACTGTACCAAGCCAGGCTGGTGTAAAACAGGCTGTTCAAGCTTCCCTGGTGAAGATTTTGTAAAGTCAGGGGTAAGCATTTACCACCACTTAGCCAGCAAGCTCTTCAAGCTTCTTTAGTAATACCATTTACTTCTTCAGTTCCTCCTATTTTGAAAAAGATGGCTGCTCTCTCAAGAAAACATCCTTGAGAGCAAAAAAGCCTTCAGGTAAGATCACCAAAAGGTGTTTCTTTTCCAGGATTACAGAAAGTGCAACCCCTTGGCCTGACCGCTCACGCTAATCACAGCCCTGTTCATCAACTGCTTCCACCCAGTGTGTGATCTGCAGTAGATGGACTGAACAGGAGATAATATTTAAGTCTAGAATCCCTAAGATGTTTACAGATTCTTTCTTTTGCCACCAACTCTTAATTCTACCTCTCCCCAACTCATTTTTATCTGCTCAGATCTGACCACTAACACAGTTGTCTTTTCCCTCGGATGGCCCCGTGCTCCTGTTTCATTTTCCAGCTGCCTTTGCTATTTTCCCTGATGTGCAATTGAACATTAAATGGTTTGACAGACAGAACATGTACTCACCCAACCACTTACTCCCAATCAATATTCACGTGGAATTCCTGTTAACAAGCAGGAGCTATGCACACACACGTCAGGGAGGGGGGCCTCTCAAGTGATCACTTCATCTGAAGGTGTGACAGATCACTTTCTCATCTACCTTAACCAGCAATCACATTTTCCACGCTGCACACCCCCAGCAGGGCTGGTTTTGCAACATAATAACTTTTGACATGATCTCTTTATTGTTCACCTCTGCAATTAATTGAGGAATTTGACATGGGTTAAAAGTAACATAAAAATCAGCACATAACTGGCTTTTATTCAGTTAGAAATAAGCTTTCTATAGACTTTTTTGGCTAATCTCTTCCAACGTACACACAGCAGGATCACATTCAAGTGAACGCATTTTCTTCAATTGACACTATTCCTAATGGTGCCAGTGTTTTATACCACACAAGTTAAATCCCACAATTCTACCCCCACCCCTGTTCTTACTGCTCTCTAGGAATGTCTGATGCTCTGAGCAAGCACCACCATCCAAAACCAGGATAGCTGACAGTGAGGACTAACTGGTCAGTCTCAGCAGAGAAGCAGGAACACATATTGAGAGCTTCCTGATTTTGTACAAGTTTGTTAAAAAATTGAATCAGCCAAGCTTTCAGAGGTAAAAACGGGTAGCGAATTTTACCCTGAAATAATTTAACTTGCTTTTACTGCAGCTTCAACTTCACTTTTACTCACCTCCGAGCAAATTGCCACTACCAGCAGTTTTTAGGCAGGAAACTTCAATGGGCTAAAAAAAACTTTTAACTCAGCAAGTTATTTATATTTGAAATCTGCTCGGTCTGTAAAGACTAACAAAGGAACTGCTTTTGTAGACGTATGCTTTATTTGCCATATGCCATTAAATGAGACAGTCAATCCACCACAGGTATTAATAGTAACAAGTTCAGGCTATTCTAAGGCTCAAATATGAAGCTATTTTTCATACTGACCTTAACAAAAGATCATGGTTGCAAATGACCCTAATGACTGATCTAGGTTTGATCTGCAGAGGGACAAGACTTGGAAACAGCCTTGTGCATTGTACATAAAATATACACCTGCCCTCAGAGATGCTTTACATCCATGAGTTCCATCTGCCCCCAGGTAGATCCTCTTCAGCTTGGAGAAAGCAGATGCACCCAAAGGGGAATTTACTTTGGGGTGTAATGAATATGTAGGCCATGCACAAAAAGATCCTCTTCCAATATTCCAGCTCCTAACTTTGTGCTCTGTCCCACAAGACCACTTGTGTCGTCTCCCTCCAGACAAATACCACCCCAGCACGGCCTGCTGACCGGCACACAGATGCCAGAGCAGACCTGGCCCAGCTCAAAGCAATTCCCTACTCACAGAAGAAGCTGCCATGGCTGCATAAACGCTTATCCTTGTTATTAAATACATAATAGAGTAGCCTCAAGGGGTAACTGGTATTTCATGAGCTGCCACCAACTTTCACTGTCTTTATCCTCTGGCCAATTTTTACACTCCTCTGCATGTGCCCAGATTACTTTCTGATGCTCTTTTGTTGAGTCTGATAACTATGTGCTTTACTGCTGTTGCTTTTCTAGAAGAAATGATTACTCATTTCCCTGGAATAGCCTCAGATCCTTTGCCATTTCCATGCACTCATGTTATATCTAAAAGCTCAAAGAGGACATGCAAATGATTAGAACAGTTCCAACAGCCCAAAAGAGAAGTCAAAACAGCATCTCTTCTGGTGCTTGGGAACGCATGATTAATGAGAGCTTCCTCCACTGGGAAAGGCTGCTGCAGTCTTTGGCCTCAAAAACTTGCAGACTTTACACACCAGAGCCTTACTATGACCTGTGAACAAAACAAACTGGAGAGGTGGGTTTCAGAATCTCTTATGGCTGTACACTGCTGCACACTGAATAGCCTGACTGTTGGCATCCTTTTAATTTTCCCTTTCCACGCTAATATATTCATGTTTAAACCCAGAAGCTCGGTAGTGCAGCCTGTAGTGTGGACCAAACTCTCAGAAAGCAACTCTCCATCTCCAAGGGGAAATGCCTGAGCAAACACTGGAGAATTGGGCCCTGCAGACATTACACTTCATGAGTGATGCAAACAGGGGTTGGGGACAAATCTGCTCCCACTTACGTGTCTACACATGCACACACCACTTTGCCTCAGTTCCCAGGGAAAGTTTTCTTTGGGCCAGTAATCAGAAAGAGGGGAAAGCAGCGTGGTTTTCTGAGCTGCCCAAGGCACGTCCTGCACACAAGCAGAGCCTGCTGACTTCAACCAGACCCTGCGCACGGCTGTGTCTGAGTCATCTGGATTTTGTGCTTATGAGCACAAAACCTCTTGCTGCGACCCAGATGGAATTAACAGGGTAGTCTCCTTATTTCTAATTGTTAGATCATCCCTTTTTAACTCCAGCAAAGATGACTTGCAGATTAAACCCCTTGGGGGTCAAGGCAGTTGTTCTGTTTGTACAGCAATTAGCACAGCAGGATCCCAGGCCACAAATGGCCTCCAAGGCTACGTCTGTACTATCGTGTTAGCTCAAACCTCATTCTTCCTGCAAGCCAAACTTCCCAGCTCTCAACACCGCCTACACAGAGGTTTTTACCCTGGCCTAGCCAGGAACACGAAGTGAGCTCACACCTCGTGTAGAGACCAGCTCAGGCATGCACTGTCTCCCAGAAACAGCCCAGATGCAGCAGTTTTGAGCTCTTCCCTCTAACAGGGGTCACCCTGAGAGGCTGCCATGGACAGAGCTGCAGCTCTGATGCTCAACCAAGTCTGCACTATCTTAACTTGAAAAGCAAAGATAAAGTGAAGTCACAGATCTCAACCCCACCAGCCCAGCTCTCAGGAAATCTTGCAGAAAGGAAGGCATGTTTGTGCAGGGGGGCACAGACTGCTTGCACTGTTTCAACTCACAAAGCAAGACACCTTTGTCTTGGGTGAAAGCAAAACAGCAGCTCAGAGAATCTAACAGACCACATGGGTCTTCAGAGAGAGTCTCTGCAAAACCCATCTGACAACAGGAGTGAAGCAGTGCAAACAGAATTAAAATAAAAGCTGCTTTCTCAAGCCTTCACCATGAAAGAATGAGGCAACAGCTCAATAGTATGATCCTGATTCTGCCACTTTAGGGACCTCCACGACCAGTCAACTTTAATCTAGTTCAAAGGTCTAATGAGATTCAAAGGAAATCAAAGTTAGACAAGAAACAAGGGTCACAATTCTAACAATGTGGCTAATTTAACCAGAATTATATTGAAATCCCCAGCACTTAAGAGGAAAAGCTCTACAAGAAACCATGCAAGTCAAATGGAAAGAGACTGGCTAAAGTCTTTGACCTGTCTTACCCAACATCCAGCTGGAATAGCAGAGTTCCCTCCTTTCCATGAGGACAACGCTGCTCCAACCAGCATTTGAGCTCATCAGCCCTTTTTCAAGCAGCCCCAGCACGTTCCCTGCCACTCCCAGCTTCCAATTCTCCATGTATTTAGTTTTCAAATTTTACATGATATATTTTGCCTGGGGCACAGTAGATCACTTACCCTTCTCCTATTAGTTCTCTGTTTAATTACAGTTTAATGTGAATTGATCTTTACATTAATGAGTCTGTAAAGAAGATTGATTTTCTTCAAGAGACTTTTCTGCTCAGTTTGGCAGCAGAGTAGTCCTATTGATTTTGCTTTCCCCAGTAAATACACTGCAGTGTCACTACATCTTCTTGTGAATCAGCTAATCCTATTTCACACTCTTTTGCTCCAAAAATCCCTCTTCTGACTTCCTTATTATCTGTGTTTATTCAGAGCAAGATGATGGAGCCAAAGCATCTCAAACAGCTCTGCCTGTTGCTAACACACAACTGGCTGCTGTGGGTCATTGTCCCCTTTGTTCCTAAATGGCTGGGGGCTTAAAAGACTTACAGTGAAAGAAATGAAAGTTATTTCTAAGTGTTCAATCTGTTAACTTCCTTAATTCCCAGGCAGCTAAGGATGTGGCACAGTGTGCTGTTTACCACGCTTGCTCCAGAGGGCTGGGTAGCAGCTGTGCTCTGAGCCCACAGCTGCCCAGCAGCCTGTGCTGGCAGAGGATTCTGACTGAATCAGGCTTGGAGCCAGGGCAGAGGACAAGGATCCACTCCATCATCCTGTGCAAACACCCCAAAACCCCTCCAGGATGCATTTACCCACATGCAGGTAGATGCAGCAGTGGAGACAAGCCCCAGAGTAAGGGCTGAGCTTGTGCCTGCTCAGAGGTTTGTAGGAAATCCATAAAAACCAACCAGTGAAGGGTTGATTGCAGCTCCTTTAACCTGGCAAGCCTAAGAGTCCTTCCATGCAAGTTAGTGAGGAAGTTGGATATAAACAGACTAAGTTCTGCAAATAAATTGTTTCTTCAGTCGTTCCTTTCCCCACCAGATCAGGTAACGGGGTCTTCTCAAGAGCCTTCCGAGTTAACACACTGGAGCTGCACTGGGATGGGAAATCCTCAGCCAAGGGCATGTCAGTGAAAACATCCTGCCATCAACTCCCAAATGTCCAAGTCTAGGAACTGTAACTAAATTACAAATGCTGTGGGAATTTCAGGCAAGGTTCTCCTCTCAACTATTCCAATGAAATTTCGGAATGAATCCAGATTCAGTCTCTCCCCCTCCCAGCTGAATTTCCTGGCTTTTGTTTGCACTACCAGATGTTTGCATTTAATGTCTGTCTTTATTTGGTAACCCATATATAGATTATTTTTCCCTTCTGTTCTATTAAAAGCCTTATCAAGTCCCTTATGTTTGTTCTTGCTGAAATGAACGACTTTGGCAATATTTTCAACATGTAAGGCAAACAAACTGATTCTTCGAGGAATAATTAAACTGAACCAAACTCCATGGCAATGTATTAGGACAAAGCATTTTTGATACATATGTTATGTCTGCATCCATCTGCAGTCTGGGACATCCAAAGGCTTGCAGAAAGCTTTGAGAATTCTCTCTTCAACAGATTCTCACATGCTTATATATATACATAACTGGCCCATGGTCTTCACACACGTGGGGTCAGGCAAGTTTTGGGCGATAGAGACAGGTATGGAACACCCAAAAGCAGGGCGTGCAAAGCAAAACTCATTAAAAACAATTTTATGGGAAATCTGAGTCTGGCAGTATGGCAGATTTCTTTCTCCTAGCCCCAAAAGGAGAAAAAGGCTCTTCTCCTGTTTAGAGATGAAGTAACTCATTCAGAAAGGCTGCTTTGAATGACAAATATACAACCCTTGCTTTTATAATACATTAACAGCCCTTTGGAAATACTTAACCACATGCAATATACAAAACCTACTTCAGAGGTTTGTGAGGTAAACACACTTCACACATTTCTAAACACTGAAAAAAAAAAGGAAATGTATTTATTTTTCTTTAGCAGTAAGAATACACTGTAACACTATACACTTAAACATAAACTAGTTTCTCAGTACACAAGTCTTCATTATGAGTCTTCACCCTGGGTTTGGTTTGGCAGCCTCCCCAACTATTACTTCACATATTGGAAAGCCAGAAGAAACCAGTATGACCATATAATCTGATTCTTTACATCACACAAGGCTAAAAAACTTTACCCACCAATTTGCCTACCCAATCCATTAACCTAGGGCTGAACTAAAGGGTCATCTTTTTAGGAAGCCATCCAATTGATTAAAGACTCCCAAAGATGGAGAAAGCTTCACTTCCTCAGCAAATCATTCCAATGTGAGTCAGCAACATCGATTGAAGCAGGTACTTTAAAACATCTTTCAGGTTATTTTTATCTCTGATAAAAATTAAAAGGAAATGCAAGGAGGAAAAAAAGTGGCATTCTCTGATACAAACTAAACAAAGAGATCCTTCTTGCAGAAGTATGACAGCAGCATTACAAATCCCACTATCAGAGCTATTTATGTGTAGCAGCTGAGGAGAGCAATTCAGATTTCTGGAAAGTGATACTAAGCAGATCTGTTTGGAATACCGTCCTTTTATCATTTGGCTTTGTACCTTCTCCCTCCTTCTGCATCACTCTGAAATTTCAGAGGAGCTGTAAATCTACTGCCTGCCACCAGCCATTATTCCTCCTTTCCAAACTGCTTATTTCATTTCAGGAATAAAAAACCCAAAGCTCCAGCAATTTGGTCCTTTGCCAACGGCTAAATTAATAGCAAAAATAACAACAGGGGCTTGTGGAACTCAGAGCATTTATAGACTTCACGAGAGAGAGAGAAGCTGATCTGGGGGGCCTAAAACTATATCCCTGGATGGCAAATTCTATGCAAGCTTTCCATCCATAAATCAGATTTCTGGAGCTGTTTTTCGAGCCCTGATGCACAGCACAAATGTGACAGCACAGTGAGTCAACAGACCAAGGCTGTCTCAGCATAAGAGCCTTTTGAGCATGAGAGGCCAATCAGCTGTGGTGCGGTCACAGGCATTTTCCACCACAAGAAGTACCAAATCCATGGAAAATACAGATACCTGCCTGCAGGTGTGCACTGAAAGGCCATACAGGCTGGAAGCCACCACCTGAACTGCTCTAGAACTTTGCTGCAGTCCCTGTTAGCCATAAACACTTCCCAGGAAGCTGGGAGGTATCTTGCATACCTCAGCAAAATTCCTTCCCAGTGCACATTACAAGCAGACACATGCAAAAATAATTTTAGAAATCCACACTCTTTAGGTACTAGGTAGTTTGATATTTTAATGTTTTTACTCCCTTCAGCAGCACCATCAACCCAAGATCCTTGGTGGCAGGGCTCTCAGGTGTCTAATGCTTCTGTGGTCATCTAAACTACCAAAGTCAGGAACTTCAAACTTTCTGCAGATCATGCTTTACAATCACTGCTCTCTCAAAAGGAAATGTTAGAAAGAAGTCGAAAGAGACCATAAAAACAGGTCTGGAATGACTTCTCTGAAAGATTAAGATGTGAATAGTCTCCAGCTTAAGAGGAAAGAAGAAATTATTAGAACAGGGCCAGGGGAAAAAGAAGAACAATAAAGAAAAGGTAGAATTTAATAGCACAAGTATGACCTAATGGTTGAAACCCAAAGGCAGATGAGAAAAAAAGAAGTTTTATTCAACCTGTGGAATTTACTGACGTAAGTTACCACTGACCATAAGCACAACACACAAACTCACACAAATCACACTACCCCAGTTCATGTTTCTTAATTGAGGTGCCAACAAGCCCGGAAATGGAATCTAGAGTCAGCAGGAACGAGTGTGACACACACAAAACTCTCGGAGGCTGCTAAACCCACCCCACAGAGAGCCCCGAGCCGAGGGAGGCGGCAGTGACTTACAGGTGGAGGGAGCGGACGCTGGAAGCAGCAGATCCCAGGGAGGGAATGGCAGTCAGCTCGTTGTTGTCCAGCCGCCTGCAAGAAACAGAAATCAAGGGTTGAAGCCAAGCCCAGGTGCAGAGGAGAAGATGGGGAGGGCTGGCACTGACAGTGGGGCAGAAGCCTCCATCTTGGGGTTTGTCTGGACCTCTGATGGCCACACCTTTCTCTTTAATATGAAAGCCACCATCACTGGAGCCACCATACAATTTTTACAAGAGCAGGGCTTTTCTCCCCCCTTCCACTCGCTCCCTTAAAGTGCTGGAGGGCCCCGAGCCACAGCCCTCCACCAGCCTGTGCTTCCAGAGCCACCACAGAGTCAAGCCTGACACAGGAGACTTTCTGCACCTCAGGCCATGGGTCCCACTGCCCCAGAACAGGAATTTAACCCTGTCCCAGGCAGCAGCCCCTGCTCACCCCCTCCATGACAGGCCAGAGCATGGGGGCACAACCCAGCGGCATCCCCTCCGCACCAGGACCAGCTCTGGAAAGCTCAGAGGGATTTCCCCTAAAGCCAGCAGGCAGCACACAGAGCTGGGCACAGCAATGTCACCAGGCACGGGTGACAGCCAGCTGGGCAGCACAGCGAGTCCCTGGGTGCTCCGGCACAGAAACCTCCGTCCCCTGCAAGGGCCCAACGCTTGAAGTGTTTTCCTGACTGAAAACAGATCCTGGCCATGTGACCGGCTCTTCCTTGCTTTAAAGAGCCCTTGTTTGTACGGTGAATTAGTCAATTAATTACTGTAACAGTCGCTCGTCTGGCTGCTTGAAAATTACCTAATTTCTCAGCCTTCTCGCCCGCTCCCCCCCTACGCCGCTTGCTGCAGGGATCACAGCCATGCCCTGGCCAGGCTCCTGGGGACCCCCAAAACCCCTCTGATCCCATCACTGCTGGTTTTCCAAGGGCCTCCCTTCCACAGGGAATCCTGAAAACATCACAATTTGGGTGCAAAGTGTCCCTGAGATGTGCTAATGCATGAGTAGGGGCAATCCTAAATTATGTTGGTTTTTTGTTGGGGTTTTTTATTTTTTTATTTTCCCCCCCTCCCTCTTCTTTCCTTTAACACTATTTTTGGCAGGTGGGAGAGGGGGCAGTGGCACATTCATCCCAGAACTTCCCTTCTGGCTCCTCTGAGAGGAGGCAAGATATTTGATTTCACGAGGAGTTCCAAGCACTGCTGGGATAAAAGCTTTCCTCTGCCTCTGACATTATACCCATGCCTTAAAATGTAAGGGAAAAAAGCCAGATGCATTGCAATTCAGCAAGGAGCTCCACTCTGCAACTAAAAGCTCACTGTTGCTCATATTACAACATGGTCTAGAGCTTCCAAAGGTACAGAGCAAGCTGGAAAGGGCATTAAAATGCTTATTTGTGGCATGTTTTCATTAACATCTAACTGAGCATCTTTTGGAGAAGGAGCCTGGGTCAGCTCTGGTTAAGCAGTTCCGACATCAACCGGCGTCTAACAACTGGTCAAACCCTCCTCTGACATAAGTGTGATATTCATATATCAGCCTCCTGTCATGTCAGGAGTCAGTCAGAAGTGGTTCTCCCACCTCATTTTCTCTCTTGGCTCACAGGCACCACTTGCTGACACAGAGGAGACAGCCAAGCTCCGTATTTGCCTGGGATTTCCCACTCATCTTCCTTTTTTCCCCCATGTAAAGGGATAAAAAAGAAAAAAAAATGAGGGGAAAAACCCCTCAGAACAGCCAGGCTCAACTTTAAACTTTCAGTCTCCTTTCTCTTTCCCAGCCCTCGCCTTTGACGACACAAACCCGCTGCCTCGGGATGCTGAAGCAGAGGAGGAGGGGGGGCCACCCATATAAAATATTTACAGTCCAGTTGCCAGGCTGGTGTCAAGCTGAAATGGAGCCTGCTCAAAAATAGCACAGCTCTCCAGAGCTTTCAGTGAAAGGCACTTTAGAAAATAAAAGGTGAGTTGTTTGGAGAGGAATTTTAGCATGGTTACTACTTTCTTTGCTACCCATGAGCTTGGAAAGCCTGAGAGCCATGAAAACATCAGTTTTGTGGATCCCATGATCCACATGACCTGAGGAAACCCCGGAAAGGACCACAGGGCTGCCCTGCAGCAGCACCCTCCATCCATCCTTCCAACCAAGGACTGAAAATGGATGGATTCCCGGGGATTGTCATTAGATGAAGCCACCAAAGGGGTCGAGACAAAGATCAGGTGCCCTGAAGGAAAGTAATGCCCCAGTCCAGCCCCTACCCTGAGCCTCCACCACTTATTTCAGAGCAAGTGGGATCACAAGGATTTGCATCACTTTGAGCCAACAAATTTCATCCTACACAGACTTAAAACTTTTTTGAAAAGCTTCTCATAAAGGCCACCAAAACAAACCACACAAACAACTCCCTAAACTCAGGGAAAGGGAAAAGTGTAGGGTAAATTCTGCTATTACCTTATCACAATCTCAGTAAAGCAAAACACAGCATCGAAGATAAGCCATTAAGTTTAAATCTTTCGGTCTGCAGACATTTTCTTAAAATGAAGGGAAAACAAAATGTTTTCAAAATATACTACACTAATTATTCACACAGAGAGACACACACAGAGTTTTAAGTCTTGTGTAATGCTCAGGAACCACAGACAGCACGTTTGAAGCATCATGGGAGGTTTCAGGTCTTATCAATGCATCTATTATTTGGGGCAATCTCTTTCCCTGAGGGTGCCTTGGTTTGCCCAGCACAGCATGCACAGAGAAACACTGACTCGCTCTCAAGACATGCCACAGCATGATGCTTATTTCATGAATGTTTGTAAAGTGCTTAAAAAAAAAAAGCCTCAGAAAGAAGATGCTCTGGCAATATAGATGTGGTTCTCCTTGTGAAATGAAGTTTATTTCAGTGGTCTGTGGTTTAGCTGTTATTCAAAAGCAACCAAGATTAGTAGATAGGGCTTTTAATAGAGCTTCTCCCTCACACTTCCCAGAGCCTGCCTTCCAGGCTCTGCTCCAGACCTCTGCCTCCCCTCCAGTCTCCCATTTCTGCCTGCTCCCTATCCCTCCTACTCACTGTTCTGCTCTCTCCCTGCTCCCTAACCCTGTCTTTCTGACACAGCAAGCAGCTCTTATCTGCCCATTACTTTGTGGGCTGCATTACTTATCTCCCCCAAAGCCCTGATACCTTTTTATAGCATTTTACTGTTTGGGGCAGGGCTTGTCCTGCTCTTACACACACTGCTCAAGGGAATTCCCTACCTGGGGAATTAGAAGCTACACACATTTCCCACCCCTGCTCCCTGAAGTCGCACACACCTTCAGGCATTTCCATGAATAAAAGCTATTGCTAAGCCACAATCATGTTAGGATAATTCTAAAGTCTCATGGGATCAGGGCTGCAATTCTCTTCTTTAAGCACAGAGCAATTTAAGGCTTTCCACGGTTTAAAGAGAAGTTGAGAAAACAGATCTTACAGGCAGCGTTCTGCTGACCTGCATCACTCTCTCTGAAGGTTGTGAAGAGCTGATTTCAGAGCATTGCAGTCACTTCCAATATATTTTTCTCACTTAATTATGATTCTCAGCAAGGCTCTACTATTTGTGTAAGGAGAGGAGCCAGGGGCAATCAGGCCAGGGGAGAGATGCTATACTCCTCCCCATAGTCCAATCCAGCAGGCATCAGTCAGGGAGAATTCCACTTTTTGCCTATTTAAGAATCACAGGAGCCGGCCCCTCCATGAGTACCAGAGCCAACACTTAATGAAAACAGACAGAGGACAAGAGAAAATGCATGATAGAGCACAGTATTGTTTCTGAAAGGAAATGTTTTTTCAGTTTCCCATGAGGCATCAGTAGCTCTTCAAACAGAGCCCAAACCTCAAGTATGCCAGCGATTCACCAGGCAAACACGAGCTCATTACCTCAGCCCACCGCCTGCAATTTCAGTCACTTTCGTTTTTCAAACCCCAAAATTGGAGCTCCAGGAATCTCTGTGAATGGCTGACAATGCAGCCCCTCTGTGAGCGAAACTGCTGAGCCTTCACAGAGATCAGGAGCTTGGAAATCCTGCAGTTTCCCCAAAAAAACTTTCTTTTACCAGCAAGGAGGGTCTGGCACAGCCATTCAGACCTTCACCAGCTCCTTTTCCCCACCCGAACAGAAGACAGCTCTGCTGGTTTAACTTCTCCTAGCAAGACTTCCAACAGAATTTGCTCTGGTTCCAAAAGGAGCACAAATGTCTGAGAGAGGAGGACACAGTTAAGTGCTTTGTTACCCACTACACTACACCTTTGTTTCCTGGGAGATTTGGGCTAGGTTGGCATCAGGTATCACAATCCAGGCTGTTCTGCCTTGCTTCAGGGTTATGCTTTCAGCAAGGAGCTTTGTGTGTATGTTCGTTCAGGTGTGCTGAACTGCTCCCTCCGAGCATTGCACAACGCCGAGGGAGGCAAACTCCAACGATTTCCAATAACAGCTCTGCTGTTTTAATTGGGATGTTGTGTTCTGCTAATTGATTAGTTTTAAAAAAGCAGCACAGGTACAATATGGAGGGAAAAAACCTCCACACCAAGTCGGACCTGCTCATTCAAGTTGGCTAAAGGAAGGTACTGTCTTAGGAAATGAGATACAATTTCGTCCTGGCCCACAAACAGCCCTGGCAAAACACAATTAAAACCTTTGAAGGAATACTTACACTTCCTGCAGGTTCGACAGCTCTGCAAAGGCAGAAGGATCAATCTCCGTCAACTTGTTGTAGCTCAGGTTTCTGTTAAAATAAAAGACAGTGGGATCAGCAAACTGCAGTCACCCTGCTCAGCAAAACAGAGTCATCTTAATTATTCTGGATTGCACTGGGAGGGTTTGGGTTTTGGGTTTTTACAAAAGAGAACTTAAACATGAGAGCAGCACTCTCTTCTGCTGAACACACGAGTGAGTTTAGTTCCATGACAAAAATGTTATCTAGCTCTCCCTAAGCTTTTTCCTCGTTTGCATTAGATTAGTGTGGTTTTAATTTGTCTCCATATTACACAATTACATTTATTATTCTACTATTGGTTATTCACAACCACAAAACTAATCACAGATGAATAGGATATTTCCTGACAAATTAAAGTCTGAACTGAAACAATCAACAAACCTTCCACTAAATATTTTATAGCTATATTCACATGGAGTATTTTTTATACCACTGTGTGTTACACACAAAATACACACATATAGGTATGTACACTTACCATGTGTAAACATAAAATACAGGATATATTTTCTAACAAGATGATATAATTAGTATATCACTAAATGGTGTTTTTTAAAAAAATCAGCGAATACAACTTTCAAGCCACACAGCAGTACACACTTTGGTCCTTAACAACCCCAAATAACACTTTCCAAATATCCAACAGCCCAAATCTAAATCTAAATCATATTCTAGCAGAGATGAATGACAAATGGGTTGTGCTGTATGATGTGAAAGCAGCCTGGTGGGAGAGCAGACCTGCCTCACAGGACATATCCCTGACTGGAAACACACCCAGAGCTCAACATGCTGCAGGAAGGAACACATTGCAAAGACTGCTAGGGACAGCAAACAGGCAAAATAATAAAAAATTAAGTGCCAACTCCAGAAACCACAAGCAAGAGCTTTGCCATGCTCTGCTGTGGCATCACACAGTGCAACAGCAGAGTCTTCCCTCCAAGATATGCACTCTCAGCACACCACACACGACAGGTCAAACCTGCAGCTAGGGACTAACCAGGGGAACACAGATCAATTAAGACCAAGTGACTAATGATGCAGAAAGTAGCAAGTGCTTTAATTAACATTCTGTATGCAGTGCTGGCATGTTTCTGTGAGTGTGTAATCTAAAGAGGGAGGGGGCAAATTGATGGGTGGTAGCAGAAAAGCAACCACAGTAAATTGTAAGGAAATTGTGAGGGGGGACTTCTTTAATTTTACTCTGTTCCACACCCTGCTCTAGGATATTACCCTGGGTAAAATTCAACCCTCCTGCCTCCTCTGCAGGGAGGTTACACCCTCTTACTGCACCTCTGAACGCAACCCAAAAGATTCATGGCCTGATTTTAGATAAGCCCGCAAACATTGAGCTGCTTATTCAAACCACCAAGCCAGTCTAACTAGAAAACCGGCCAATCTTCCCTGGTTTGTGTTTTGCTTTGCTTTAAAACCGTGCCCACAGAAAGCAAGCAGGTCTGGAACCCAAGCAGGTAAACAGGACCTAAGTCACTGAGGCTTTTACCAGTGCTCCATGACCCGAGAGCTGAGGCACACAAAAAAAAGGCAGCTGCCAGAAGAACAGTGATGGAAAATGCCTCTTGAGCTGCTCACACTAACCCACTGGGGCAACCAAAGAGAAATCCGGGCCCACAGCAGCCTTACAAATACCAAGACTTGAAAGACTACCAAGCTCACTAACTTTGCATGATTAGCAGGAAGTGATAAACACCTCTTTCAAGCTAAAAAGGAGATATTGATCACCTGCCCTCTTGTAATGCATTTATGGGAAGTCCTCAAAGCGTTCCCCAGCATGAGGGAATATTTGATGGCTCTCACATCACACCATTCCCTATCAGTTCAGAGCAACCAGCTATGAAGACAGCTGCTTGCATCTTGCCCAAAACGTTCCATTTTTTTGCCAATACCTGCTGTGGAAGAAGGCTCTACAAATCAACACAGGCTAGCTCTTAAGAGAGCCTAGAACTGAAGCTATACAGGAGCATAAAACCTAACCAAGCATCTCAGTTTAAAATATGCTGTCCTGTAAGCCCCTACTGTCTTTTAAAACACTCAAGAGACCTTTAAATCAATACCAGTCTACAGCAGATATCCATTTCACTATGAACTCAAAGGCATTTATCTAAATAAAAGTCAAACTGCAGTTTAAACTCGGAGTGCATTTGAAAGCCAAGTCCATATTCATAGCACAATTACGAATTAAAGTGCAATTTGCCCACAGATTACATTACTACTTCTTTTTTTTCTTAAACCACACAGTAAGATCAGGTTGGAGCTTGTCCCTGCCTGATCCACAGGCAAAAAGAGAAAATACAACAGGTAACGTCCTAAAGGCTCAGCACAATAAAGCCAACACAGAAATACGAGTGACAAACTGTGAGGGGGAAATACAGCCAGACATGACCGTGCATGAATCCATCTGTTTTCATGTATTTCTGTGCCTTCTACAGCAGCCAATCTGTGCATTTTTTAAGGTAATGTATTTCTCCTCAACACATTCCTCTGCAATAGGCTAAGAGGCTATTTTATGAAGCAAGAAACAAGAACACATGCACCAAAATTGATCATCCCCACACTTGCCAGAGGGACCAGATCCCTGGCTTAGTCTGTGCTCAAGCACTGAGCGATGCTGACATGAACCTCTGAAGTTCACAAGTGAACAAACAAAGGACTTCGTAAACTAAAGGATTTCACGGCCACAGTTTAACATCACCCAAAGTGACTTTCTGATTATTGTTGCTGCCGTTCACGACATTTGAACATTAAAATCACTGTACAAGTAGCTGGCTCTTCAGATAGCACAGATTTTGTTGCTCCAGCAACAGAAAGACTTTCCAATGGTTGCTGCAGAAATGCAGGTGAACTCCACCTTGCACACCAAAGTCTTCAGTTCTCCCCAAACCACTCACTCTAGCCACCAAGTATCCTCACTAAATGTACAACATACTGTTCAAAAAAATCAGTGGGGAAATGAAAGCTAGAAATACAGTCAGTACAGAATAAACAGGAGACTTGAAATTACATAGATATGCCAAAACAAAACTTACTGAGTCTCCAACACTAGCTGTATTTTAACTTATATTAAAATACCCAAGAATTTCTAGCCTGAAGCATTAGCAATCAAAGGATGTGCTTCCCAGAACTCTGATCCCCTCACTAGGCAGTATTTGGCATGCCAGTCACAGCATTTAAGTGAGAGAAAGAATTAACGTGCTCCAATAGATAGATCATTGGGACTGGGAGTCAGGAAACCTCTGTCTATTCCTGGCTCTCTTAATCTCCTGCTGTGTGACCGGGTCATGTCACATCACCTCTCCAGCGCTTTTGTTTCCACAGCCACCCTTTGTCTGTCTTGTCTATTTAGACTGTAAATAAAATTGAGGTAGGTATTGTCTTGGTTTGCCCAATGCTGATGAAATGAGGCCTCAATCTTGGCTGGGCTCCAGTAATGCAAATAAAGAAGGGAACTCAAAACTTGAGGTCATGGGTGCACACGATGCTCTCCCACCCCGAAGCGTGGGTCCCAAATGTCCAGCAGTGACCAAAGCACTGAAGGGCTAGAATGTCCCCACCAGTCTGGCCTCTCTGAGCTGAGCAGACCAGCAGGGCAGGCTGATGGGAGATGCCAAGCCTGGGGGCACAGCTGTGCCATCAGTGAAAGCTGTCAAATTCACTGCTCCTCTGTAGCACAGAATGCATTCCTTCTCCAGGAGCCCCTTGGGATGATGCCACACAGTCACCCAATGGATCACTGAACAAATGTTTCTGCCATCAGTTTTCCAAAATGCCTTCCACAAAGAAAGAGCCATCAACTCCCAGCACCAAAACCCTGTCCTTTCCCCAATCAAGCCATCTGAGCTATCTCACATCCTGGGTATCTCTTCAAAGCCACAGTTTAAAGCATCACTCTTCAGTGGTTTATGCCATTCCAAGAGCCCATGCCTTAGGTGCATGTTCTGCCCATTTCCTGGCACCTACACCTGGGGTTAGCTGAGCCCAAACGTGGGACTGCTCCCAAACTGCCCCGTGCCCTGCCTGCTTCTCTGCCTGGGTATGTTTCTATTGAGTTACTCATGGAAGGGTATTTTGATCCCTCCAAGGTGAATGTGGAAAGAAAACAGCATTCAACTAATACAAATTCAGGACAAGAGCCTGGGCTGTGAGTTCAAGGAAGCATCCTACAAAGGTTAGAAGTTTTATAGCTGGCAAAGGAGAAAGAGCAGAACCACCAACCTGAGGGGCCCCTAATGTTCAGATGGTTTTTTCAGATCACTTTCTGATCTGGGCGTTTTTAAGTTGGGCGTTTTTAAACTTTATTCTGACTTACTGGCACGAGAAGTGCTCTGCATATTATTTATCCATTACACCCTTCAAGTCTTCCTTGTATTGGCTAATCCAACAATGTAGGGTTTTCCCCTCCTGTCACTAAGATGCCCATGATTGGGAACTGAGAGGCTGTTAAATCAATATGGGAAGGGCCCTGTTCTGTCTTTTCAGCCATTCCAGTCTCTAAATAAGAAAGCAGTGTTTGCCTTCAGCCGGCATTGTGAAAGTGGCACTGTAGATCACTGAACACTGCAAAGACTGAAAGGAAAGTCTTGGTAAATAACCAGGTTTGTTCAAACTACCTTCCAAAGGAAATCATGCTGTCACAGAAAGAGTCCTGCTTGCCACTGAGGAGGGATCAGCCAGCTCTCTAAACCCCTTGCGCAAGGTGCAGGGTAGACCAGGAGTTCACGTCCAAGTTTTGGCTCTGCTTTGGGAACTTGACCAGTGCAGAGAAAAGCCACCTCTCTGTTGAAAACAGAGGTGCCTGTCTGGCTCACCAGACAAAGGAACAGACGTGTGTCTCCTGGTCTCTGCTCACCACAATGATGGCTGAATTCTGCCCAGCAAGGTGAAGGTTTCCGACCCTTACGTCAAAACCATTTATCTGTCAGTGCAGAAGATTATGTCAAAAGTGCTTCTGCACCTTTTGATGACAGGCACTGGAGAAAAGGAGGATGGCTTGAAATTCTGTCACTGCCAACTGTGGCTTTCATTAAACACTTTGTCAACCGTTGTCATAACACAACTTTTCATTGCTCCTGCACAAAAGGGAGCCGAGGGCCCAGAACAATTGGGCCCGGCAGTAGAAATTCCTCTGGCTCATCTGTCGAAAGATAGCTGCCTAGTCTGCAGCTTACTGAATAGGCACCATCCTCTTCCCACATGTTTGTAGATGGCTTTACAGAGCTGGAATGGAGGCCCCATGCACACTTGACTGGGTATGAAAAGCATGGCTGCAGCTGAATTAGCTTGGGGATGGGGGCCAGGGGAGCAAGAGAGGGAACACACTGCCCATGCTACAAGTGTAGAGCTGTACAGGAAGGCAGCACACTCAAATGACTCTTTTAAGCAAGCTTGTGAGGTGCCACAGCGATGGCAGAATCCTCAGAAGCATTGATATGTGAGCATTAGTGCGGAAGCACAAAGCCATCAAAGACACTGCAGGGCTTCAGGTTGTATGGGCTGTTAGGACAGAAAGAAGCAGCTTTAGTCCATTTTTGATTCCTGTATACAGGACAGGTCCAAATTCTACTCCCATGAGACAAGAGCAGCCAACAGCCTCTTCTCATCAGGCCTGTGCTCCAGACCCTTCCCCAGCTCCACTGCCCTTCCCTGGACACATTCCCTGTGTGTCCCATAGTGAGGAGACAAAACTGAACCCAGGCTTCGAGCTGCGGCATCCCCAGTGCTGAGAGCAGGGAGATGATCACTGCCCCAGTCCTGCTGGCCACACTACTGCTGGTACACACCAGGGTGGCACTGGGCCACCTGGGCACTCACTGGATCATGTTCAGACAGCTGTCAACCAGCACCCCTATAGCCTTTTCTACCAGGCAGCTTTTCAGCCACTGTGCCCTGAGCTGAGCCCCTTGTGATTTCTTTTATAGGGTACCACGAGTACAGCGTGCTGCCTACAAGTGCAAAGCATTTAGCTTACGAGAGACTCTGAAATGAAGCAGAAATGGCCCACATCAAGCACAAAGTTACCTCCTAGAAGGAGGTAGGAGCAACAAAACACAGGGCACCAGAGAGGTGAATGTCCCAGCTCGCTACTGTGAGTGCCTCAGAGAGAACAAGGGGACTCTGCAGGACACAGCGAGGCCACAGCACCCACATGGGTGAAGCTGTGCCCCACACTGAGGGGTTCTGTGAGTGGCTCAGTTGATGTGCTCACTCAGGCTTTACTTATGTCCTTGTTCAAATTAGCAGCAGCAGCAGCATCATATTGGCTTGGGTTAACAGCCTGCTCATATAAGGGGCTTTATGTGCAGGAGGGAGTCAACTTAAGGGCAACCCTCGAGCCATAATATGAGCTAATTTGACAGTGAAGACAAACTTTGAGAGGTCATCCAGACACCAAGAAAACTGCACCATGAATCACTCTCAGTCATGAGCAACGATACCGTCTAAAGGAAATTCCTGCAGCATGATCCCCCCAGAATTGATACCATGCCGATTCCAGCGGATGCGTGCAGCCATTAATGCAAAGAACACTAATTCAAACCACATCACTGAGAAGCACTGTGCCGGACTACAATTTAATTTAGCGTGTGGTTGGTATGGTTCAAGGAATTCGGGAATTATCTTACCTTCAAGTAACTTTCAGGGACACATTTTCAGGGCTAAGGAAGGGCAGGAGTCCTTTGCAGGAGCTCTAGGTAACGCTGTGCTGCTGCTGGGGCTTCCATATCTCCCACACCAAGAATTTTTACAGGCTTATTTGTCTCTTTCAACAGGGCAGTGTCAGGTTATTTTAGGCCCTGTTTGGCTTACACAAATGTGTTTTGACAAAACCTAGGATCCATTTCCTCCTATTTTAATAACCTTAGCAAATCTGAAGTAGAGTTCTCATCCATTTTTTTCTTTTCTTTTTCTTGGAAGATCATCTCCTCCAAACACCCCTATTTTACTTCTTTTTTTAAGACAGAAGGATTAGATTCAACATTATCTACATAATCACACATATATGCAAATACTCCACAGCATATGTACAAAGCACTTGGGTAACTCAGGTACTCATGGACCTTTTGCTACAACTCTGCACCATCAGAAGAGACAAGAAGACACTCATTTCACCAGAGCTTGATCCTGGCCCACTCAGCAATTTTCTCAGTATTTGAACCGCTCCATGTTCCAAAAGGAGTAAAGGGAGGTTTCAAGAAGTGAAGTAATTTGAAAGTCATCCAATTGTCTCAGTGGCAGAGGGAGGACTGGGAGCCCCCGTCCCTGCAGCGAGACCACCCCCAGTCCGAGCCCCTCTCTCCTGGGGGAAAGTTTGAGTACTGCTCAGGGACTCACACCAACAGAGGATGGCAGGGCAAAGGAAGCACGATTGACAAGGTATTCAGCAGTGCTTCCTCTGCTTCTGAGAAGAGCATTAGCCACAGGCACCCAGCCTGCAGCCACTGAGGCTGCAAACCCTCCCGCTGGGGTCACACGTTCCTCTGCTCCCCACAGCACAGCCCAGTCAAAGGCAGCATTGTATGCAGGGAACAGGGGATGCCGCAAGGGTTCGGGCAGGCAGCATTTAATTGCAGCAATCTTTCACTATATTTGCCTCTTCTATTAAGCTGCACTGCCTGAAGGAGACTGATCCTTTCCAAAACACACCAAGGTATCAGCTCCAAGTACTGCATCAAAGCAAAAACACATTTCAAAGCGGGCATAAGCATCTAAATAAGAATAACAGTTTAATTTCACATAAAGCAATCCTGCTTTGCCACCTGTGACAGGTAAGAAGCTGGAAAGAAAAGCAGGATGTGGAAGGTCTTTTAACCCACAAATCAAACTCCACCCATCATCTGCCCTGACACCCATAGGGTTTGTTGTGGGTTTACTGCTTTAATTAAAGTCCTAACTACTGCCACGAGAAAGACATACCCTAAAACCAACACCTTGCAAGTTGTTTGTTCAACTGTGTATGAGCAAACTCACCTTTTCCTAATTTGATCGTAAATTTCTTTCTCGGTGATTTTGCATCCACAAAGCAAAGCACACTGTGTCTTAAACCACTGAAGCAAGGGCTGGATAACCCAGCTCATAAACAAAATACTCACAAAACAAATTGCTCCTGCTTCCATCACTGCTGTGTTTCTTTGGTAAATCAATAAAGGCCATGACTTCTTTACTAACATTTTCAATTAAGGTTCCCCACTGTGTATTCAACATACTAAACCAATTTATTGAGGATTAACAACTATGTAATTTACTATACATATCTACCTTAGAACTGCTCAGCCTCCTTTAACAATAACAAGCTACATTGATAAATCAGCATTAAGTGCTATTTACAGTTTCAAAAACAGCTCCTTTTGCAAAGCAAATATTTTCATCTGAAAGTTGTGCAATTTTTCACCAGTACTCACAGCAGATAAACCATGCTAAACCTTTGGCTTTTTCAGATGTTTGGGAAGACCCACAGCAGCATGTTTGACTGCTGGCAACCAAACCCTCCCACCACATGACTTTGCAAAATCCAGCTGTGGGTTATAAGCTGAGTGCAGAGAGAAGAGAGAGAGATAATTCACAAATTCCTCAAATACTGTTCAAAAGTTTCCATGATTTTAGAAAACTTCCAAGGTCAATCATTCAGTAATACTGAATAATCCATTATTTCAAGATACATTTTCTCTGAGAACGCAGAACTGTAATGTACTCTGCTCACTTTGGGGATTCAGGTGGTTTCAATCCTGTCTGCAAGTGTTTCTGGTAAGCTTAGAGACCTTAACCAGCCAAAATAATATCTTTTTCACTGCTCCAACACCACTGTTTATCAGAAATACTAATTTAGTAAATGTACAACCAGGCATAACACTCTCAGTGCCTCCATCCAGCAGCACCACATCTGCATTACTGCACACCGGGATGAGGGATCCACCAAGCCCTGAGGAAGAAATTCCAGCACACAGCTGGAATTAACCTGGAATTAACCACGGGAGAGGGCTGGCCATGCCTGCCTCAGTGACAGTGCTGAGCACAGCCCAGTCAATCATTAATGGTGGGGACAGGGCACACAACCCTCTCCCACCGTGTTTGCTCAGTGTTTCACTCTCTCGTGCCTCTTATTAATAGTTAATCAGGAAAGACTGATCTCCCCCAAAAAACATGCTCGCTCAGAAGTGGCACAAAGGAATATTTGTGCGCTGGTTAAAAACAGTCAGGCAGAGAGCTGGGAGAAAAGTCTTTAAAAAACTGTGCAGATTTTTCCTGTGGCTCAGGCACGGGGGTCCACTCCAGGCTTGCTCCTGCTTCTCCTGCACTTGATGCTGCTTTTTGCCCACACAAGAGGCTGCACCACCTCCTGCTCTCCTACACTGATGGCACCCAAGTGTTTCTAGAGGCATTTCCCAGAAAGGACCACTGGCTGGCCACAATACATCGCTGTTTCACTGGTGGCTGCTCCTCCCCAGCCACCCAGTGCATCTGCTGTGCTGTCATCCAGGAAAACCCTCAGCAGATCTTCTGACTTGAAGCCGTGCCTCGTTAGAGGTGCTGCAAAGTTTAATGAGCTGAGGGAGGAGAGCCAGCGCAGCCCACCCGGCTGGAGCTGCCAGGACAGAGGCACGGCCACCCCTGCCAGCTCTGCTCCTCTCTTCCCCCCTGGCAGCTGTAATTCTGGTCTCACAGAACACCCAGGCAACCCTGCAGCTCTGCACAGTGGAAATAAAGCCCTCCCTGATGCCAGCAGCAGTCCGAGAGGAATTACAACACTGCACTCCTTGCTGTGCCCACCATCAACTCACCCAGCTTGAGATCTACCAGAGCAAGGACATTCCCAGCACTCCCCAGTGCCACGGGCTCAAACTGAGAGGTTGGCCAAATCCAAACATCTTGTGTGTGGAAAGGAATGATGTATATAACCTCAAACCATCTCAAAGTTACCCATGGGCTGGCAGCGCTGTGTGGTGCAGGGCCAGCTCTAATCCCCCTGAGGTGTGAGGAACACATGGCAGACAGCCCTCCATTTCCAGTTTAAAAATAGTTCTTCTCTGTAATAAAGAACAGCATTTTAAGGGCAAAACCTGAAGGTTTTAAGCTAAAAAAGCCCTAAGCTGGCCATCCTGGCTGGAGGTGTGTGGTTTACACAAGCATCCACCCCCTTTCCCTTCACTAATCAATGTCCAATCATAATGCACTTCCACTCCAAGCACTTCTGTACTGCCAACGAAGCACCAAGCAATTTAATGGATTTTTTAACCCCAATTTGGAAGCTGTACCACATCCAACTGATTCAATTTGTTCAGCCTTAGAGGAAGCCCCGGGAACAAAATGCTAGAAATAAAACCACATGCACTGATAACATTACAGAAATAGATACACCAAGAAGCAAATGTTCTGTCCCTTTTATTTTATCTGACCTCCACCTTGGTTTAGTTGACCTTCAAGATGGAAAGGCTACATTTAAAACAAGCCATTTCCACCTAGATCAAGAGAAAAGTGTGTCTAACTATTTGTGTGTGTGTCTGAGTGTGTAAGAAAGGCAGTTTTAAACACAAACACGTACCCACACACATATGCCTGAGGCAATACAATTATAGTGATGTACACAGCCAGAAAGGCTTTATCACAGGAGCTTGGGACAGCTGTACAACTTACAACTAAGTTGTGAAGAGTGCTAGTAAAAAATCTTTATTGCACTCTGCCCCAGCATATAATGTCACATCTTTTACAGAAGCACTATTTTAAAAATCTTTGAGAGCTTTACAGTTTTTATTGGTGCTGTTTTTCAGCTCCTTCCATTTACAAAGCCAGGCTTCTGTATTAGTGCGACTCAGACCACAGAAAATCTCAAAAGGAGAAGAAGTTATAGGCAATAAAATTTTAGAAAGTTCCACAAATGAGCTTGCTCTTCCCCAAGTCTGGTATCTCAGAATTTTACAGGATTAAAAGTCCATCCTTATTTCCAAGGACTGCAGTTTTTTGCTCTTCAGGTCCCCTAACCTTTGCAGAGTCCTGGGCAAATGGGGAGCAGTTGTTCATGAGCCCACACTTGCTCCTGCCCCTCACCTCTGTGTTGGGGGGCACTGGAGCTGAGCTCAAACCCTGCATTAGCATCAGCCAGGCACCAAAGCTGAGCACACAATTCTCTTTCAGATCAGAAAGGTATTTTTTCATCTACTTCAAAGAGCTACGATGTACTTTGCTGGATGGATGCCTTGATTTATTATTCAATGAACTCCCTCACATTTGCACAGTTTCTCAGCTAAAAGCATCACAGCTAATTCAAAGGGAATGTAGATGTTTAAGGTTCAATCAAAGAATAAACTTTCCCTTCTATAGATTTTTATCCTTTCCACATTGCAGAGGGATGGGGAGGGGAACATTTCCCTATTCTTTTGCTGCAGGAAACAATTAAGAACCCACTATCTTGCAAAATTGCTGCATTCAGAAGGTACTTAGGTAAGCTAATTTCTTCTTCTTCTAACCATTATTACTGGAATCATACTGCTCCACTTGGCATTTCAGATCAGATTTTTTGTTAGAACTCTTAGTTACTGCTCACCAGAGGATGTGTATGGGTCACAAGAGCTCCAGTCCCAGCTCCAAGAACAGGAACCCCTTCATCTGAAGGGATGCTATGATCAAACAACAAATTCTGCAGGAAGATGTTAAAAGGCAGGCAGGTCCTTCCCTCTTGCTTTGAGCCCACCTCATTCAGGCATAACCCAAAGTAGATGCTACCTTAAACTTACCTAATGGCCTCTAAAAATTATTTCTAAAAAGCCCCATAATGAAACTCCACGTGGGTGGCCACCTGGCTGCCCTGAAAACAGAAAAGCTAACACTGCAATCTGGCCAAGGAACAGAAATACCCTCTCCCTCTTCCGAGTGGTCCTTGCAAGCCCAGGCACCCTGCCAGGAGCTCACCATTCACTGCACAACCTGCTGTTCTCACAGGGCTAAGGGCTCCTTGGCTTCACACCAACTCCTGCTCCAAAATGTGATTATTTGGGAAATGTGAATGCAGAGGGTGCTCCCAAGGTTTGTTAATGCACAGTGAGGGGCACAGGTGCACTCATCGCTTGGAGAATTCAAACCATGTCCTTTTAACATTAGATAGATTAATCTCTACAAAGAGAACAATAATAAGAAAAGTCACCATTTCAGGGGAAGCAGAGAAAGAGAATTGTTAGGGCTCATGGTTGAAAGCACTGCTGCTCTAAGGACAGATAGCAATGGGGAAAAAGTGCAGCAATTCACATGATGAAGAAATCCTGAGATGAACCACAACAGAGAACCCAAAGCACCCCACAAGAGGGGAGGTGGGAAAGATTACAGGGGACAAGCCCAGGGAGACCAAAGGGTAACAGCACATCATGTGGCTGGAAAACCACAGGAAAGGAACCCCTGTGCGACTCATCACCACATCTATGCAGCCATGAACGGCAGACAGCGGCACCAAACTGCCCAGTTGTGACCTGCCTGAAGGAGAAAAACTTCCTCAGTGTTTCCCAAAACGGGGCATTGCCAGGAGCAGGACCCTGGGTCACACAGGCACTGTGGGAGCACATGCTGTGCACACTGCCTGTTCCCAGCCTGGCCAGACTACGGCAATGCCACATTAAAAAACACATTTCCCTCAATTTGTCATAGCAAGTGAGGTATGAAATAAAAAAAAAATTTTCCAGATCTTCCAAACCCTCCAAGTCTTTGCAAACCAATCAGAATTGTGTAAAAATAAATTGCAGTGCATTTTATAGGGGAAAATAACTCTACTGCAACTGGAAACACATAATCTTTCTTTTCTCTAACAAAACCTACAGGAAATGGCTCTGCAAAAGTTAACTAAGTGATACTGAACTTTCTCCAGAGTGCTGTATAGGAAATAACTGCAGAAACGGCTGCCCAATTTAACCTTTTGTCCAGACTGCACTACAGAGGTATCTGGCTGATGTTAACAATGCTCTGGTGTATTCTCTAGAACTGCAGCAGAGAAAACAGGTTATCTCACACATGTTCACCCTTGCCACGGCACAAAACCCACAGCCAACTGCTGATGGAAAACAGCGTTTTACAATCTTCCCTTTCTGTGGCCGGCAATTGGCTTTTATTTTGCCTTTTAAAGACGTGCTGCTAAAAGCAGAGCAGATACCTGCATGCCCTGCGTTCAGGCCTGTGCCAGGCTGGCAGGGCTGACCTAGCAGAGGTGTCCATCCCATCCCTCTCCACATCTGCCAGACCATCCATCCACCCATTTGGTAGAGACCTCATAAGGTGGTATCAGAGCATTGGTGGGTGAAACCACAAACCCTCACTGAGCTTTTCTCCCTTTATTCACCACCTCCACCACCCCAGGAGGGGCTGCAGCAAGCGCCAGGAAAGGATCTCTTGCTCCCAAGGCATCTCAGGAATGGTTTCTCTGCCAAGAAACCTGGTGTCAATATTTGCCTGGAACTCTGCAATTACACAATTCTGCAAACTGAGCCAGGCTGACCTCCATCCTTTCTCCCCCACCATCCACATGCTCCAGAGTGGAGAAGGTGCTGCTGCAAATACAGGAAACAAGGCTGGTTTTCAGCCTTCATTTCTTTTAGCTGAAAAGGAAGAACTACAGCTTTATATATATATACACATATATATGCACACACACATATCTATTGAATCCCCAACACCTCATTCAGTCTTTACTTTCTATTAAATGCACTGTATGAAGGGGAAAAACAAAAAAAAACAAACAAAAAAAAAATCTAGGAAGAAACCAAGGCTTTTCCACACCCCACAAAGCTTGGGTCCTGTGTAATTACTTTGACCAGGACAGAGCTTCTCAAGAGCTACAGAACTCTGCTAGATCACATTAGCCAGCAGGAAACCATTTCATGCTCTTTTTTTCAGTAAATTTGACACCACCACCAAAGCTGCTCCAAGACACATAAAAAACACACCAAAAAAACCACACCCATAGGGGAGAGAGCCAAAAAAAAAAAAATCAGTCTAGAGCAAGGGAGGCTCACAATGAAATGCCCCCCATGGAATGACACTAAATTCAATACACTGAAACAGCTACTGGGAGAGAAGCCAATACACAGGAATATTGCAATCAGCCTTGGGAGTTAGCTCTCAGAGGTGGTTTCTTTTCCCGCAGCCCCACGCTTACGTCAAGTCACGTGAAAACAATTACATAAACTGTACCTTTTCCATGAACACCTTCACTGGGATAAAGGTTCTCATTTTGCTCCACATAAAAAACACTCTCCACAGGTTTATAAGCTTTAATTGCTATGAGAACCCATAAAAAGTGCCCAAATAAGTCTATTTAATGGTTACACATTAACCATCATACACCTCCAGGCTTGTGTTATCCACCTATTTGCTAAATCAATAAACTGCTTGTAGGCAAACTTTTGAAAAAGCGTTGCTGCTGCTGAAAATGTTCCGTTTCTGTTTACCAGTAACTTCATTAAATTAATTGAAAAGTCCTACCCATTGCTGAAGTTTTATGCTTAGCTCTTCTAGGGAAAAGGCAAGCTGGTTTTCAGCACAAAGAATCAACCCCAAATATCTCTCTTGTGCTTGAATTTGGATGTTGGCCCATAAGGCAATGCAAGAGCAACACAAATCCAGGCTGGGAAGGACTTGGGTGAAGAGAAATATGTGAATGTGCGTGTCTGCAGAGAGAGAGAGCCTCTAAATCTGAGGAGAAAAAGTCTCTAGGAAACGCCATAAGCCAGGAGCAGGGAAGCTGTTCACACAAGCAAGACAAACACGAAGCATTAGCAAGGTGTTCTAGGACAGCAAACACCCAAAATACTTACTGGCAATTAAAATTAAGGGCATTGCACTCAGTGAATTCACCTCTCCACCTTGCACTGGGTGCAGACTGGTCGGTGTCTGCAGCTCCTGTAGGTAGGACAGCACCCCATAAACACAGCCTTACCTCAACAGCCACTTCAGAAAAGCTCTGCAAGGCCACCTGAAGGAGCTCTCTGCAATGCTCCACACACCACACTGCAGGAGGGCAGACAGCATTTCATTCACTGCCCTGTACCTAAAGGAACACCAGGCACCTGGGGCAGCTATCTTGTTGAGGCACTGAGTTTTTTACCTTGGGGACTGTCACTTGTCATCGTGTGCCATCACCCACCTCACAGACACACACAGGTGACAGCAGGGGCACGAGGCCATCCCCAGCATCCCCTGCCTCCTCTGGGATTGGGAGAGGGCGAGCGAGACTGAGCCAAGCAGCCTGAGTGTGATTAAGTGTTGATCAAATCCAACTATTTCATAAAGTTTCTAGTATGCCCAGCCAGTTTCTAGAGTCTCTGTGCTTTGCTGTGAAATCCCTGGGATACTGATGAAAAGCTGGCAAATGGCTCCTCAGACACCTTTTTCCCCCGCTCCTTAATAAGTAAAATGCAATCTGAAATCCAGAGATGCACTCTGAAATCCCAGTGTGGTTTCCTTCTCCAAGCACTCCCTGAGCACTCTCAGCAGGGGCACCAGAGCCCCACGCTTTGCAATTTGGATCCTTATGGAGAAGGGACCGTTCTGTGGATGGGACCCTGAGCAGCCTGGTCTAGTGGGTGGCTTCCCTGCACATGCCAAAGGGGTTGGAACTAGATGGGTTTTAATGCCACTTCCAACCCAAGCCTTTCTGTGATTTCGGTGATTCCATGGCTCTGGAGGTGGTTAACACCACTTTCTCCCTGACCAGACCCCCTGCCCCCACATCCCTTCTCCCACACCAGCCCATCTGCAGACCCACTTGCAGGGGGGAGAGACAGACAGCAGGCACTTCGCACCTCCCCACCATAAACCTGCCCAGAGCAATTATCCAGCCCCATTCCAGCTGGGAACACATTGCTGCCTCATTTATAGCACCAGAGCTGCAAGGGCAGCAGGCAGCTGGCCCCAGCTATGCTCGGAGAGAAGCCCAAGCCCTCCAACAGCAGAGGAAATGCAAACACAGGGGGCTCACACTACCTGCCCCCCTGCCTGTACCCATCTTAAAAATTAATTCCAATCGTAAAAGTTGGAGTGGAGCATGTATTTCAGGCCGAATAATAAGGGGAGACCTTTATAAATAAGGAATCACTTACTATTCAGAGGGAGGGGAAATTATAAAGGTTATTTAAATTAAAAACAAACCACACAAACAAATAAACCTCACTGTCTTTTCCCCCCAGCCCCACACTGGCTGCCTGCTCTGCACATGTTATCTGCAAACCGCAGGGAAAACCATTCTCTGCTCCCTTTCACAATCTGCTCGCTCTGAACCTTACACCACGTCAGGAATTAAACAAACATTTCCTCCTTCTTCGGGATTTCCCCCTAACCCATCCAGAGCTCAGCTCCAAAGTCCAGCTGAGCAGCAGGCACGGGACTGAGGTGGAACTGTCAGCTCGGAGAGCTCAGCACACTCCCCACCACCTCCAACAGCCCCCAAAAGCATCCATGGGGTGGCTGGTGGTAGTGATGGAGCACATGGATCCCCTTGCGTTAGGAGGTGTCCATTGGAGCCTTCCACAAAAAACTGCCCACAAAACACGAGAGGGGCTCTGTGAAACTCGGAGCTTCCACCCCATTGCCCCACACTTAAGGGAGGATAAATGCATCAAAGCCACAGAACCTCCCCACTCCTCATTTTTTGAGATAAATGGGGGGAAACTTTTTTGCAGCCACGCTCACAAAGGAAAGCGAGGTCATGGATGTCTGTCCTCTTCCCAAATAAGTCTAAAACTGGGATAAGACCAGAGGGCTGGGAAGGGTGAGTGAGCTCCTGCCAGGCTGCAGAACCAGGGGCAGGCAAGGGAGGGAGAACAGCCAAGGGCCAGCACGAAGCCTTCGCCCTCGGAGGGCCTGGACCCATCACCGCAAAAAACAGGAGCCCCCCACACTCCCAAAACACACCACAGACAGCCAAGGTGGGGAGGGAGAGCAATCACAAAATACAATCCAGAGATAACAGGAACACTCTGCAGAAGTCAATTAAAACCTTAGTCAGCCCTGGAGACACAAATCCTCAGGAAACCAGACTTCTTGTGCCCATTTCCACGCATATTACTGAGATTACAAGTAACTGCAGCAGAAAAATTCCATGAGAAGTCTTCTCTTAATCTGCCCATGTTACCAAACAGGTTTATGTTACAAATTTGGGGTTTATCTTCCCTGGAAAACTCTGGTCATAGCAGGGAACCAACAAACTGAGAGCATGATTTAAACTGAGGGGCTGAACGCTGGGGAGCCAAGTCAGGTTGGCTGAATTTTTGTGTGGTTGCTGCTATTTAATGGCAATGCCTCATTAAAATGTGGGATAAAGGAAGCTTTTGTTAATGACCTGTTCTTTCCTTCCCTCACGTACCTTCCCCTCAGGGTTTTGAGATCACATATAAAACACATCCCCAAGCTCCTCAAGGGATTTCTTTTTTTTTTCCGCAGCAAAGCTAAGGCTGACAAGACTTGACATTCCTGAAATGTTTAAATGGGGGAAGAGAGAGAAACAACATTTTTTCAAACCCACTTTATGCATCAGAGACAAGCAAAAATTGGCCCAGGGCCAATAAAAAACAACAAAAAAACATTTTTTTCAAAAATATTTGCAAGATCATCTTAAATACTCCCAACGTTCCTGATGGAAAAGTTCCCAGCTGCAGAGAGGACCCGAGCCCCCACGCTGAATGCTGCACATTCCTGGAGGGAGCTGTGGAGCAGGGGACAGAATGGACAAACCACCACACACAGCTGCCAGGCTGTCCCCAAGCACTCCATGGGGACAGTGCCACCACCAGCATTGCCCATGCTCTGAGGGGAAGCCTCCCCCTCCGAGCAGGTGGGGAGCCCTAAAAAACACCCAAAACCCACATCCCATGGACTTGGTAATGAGCTTGGGATTAGGAAACAAGGCTAATGAAGAGGCAAGAGCCAAGATATCCAATTTCTGCCGAATACCAGGAAAAGCATACTGCTATCAGTAGCCATTATATTAATTAAGTCATACACCAGCCTGTTTTGTAGCTTTTTCCAGACTGGGATTTCACTTTCCTGATGCTGTGGGACAGAACTGGGCAAGGGAAAGGGTGCAGATGGAGCACTACAGCTTGCAATAAAACCACTGAAGGTGATACAAACCAGATGTGGATGGTAACCCCATGTGTTCCGAGAGGTGTTACAGCTCCATACATCAGACACAGCACGTCAAACACTCAGAGCAAGCACCCACAGCGCCAAAACACACTCAGGAGTGGGGAGCATTCCAAGGGGTGCAGAGTGGGTTAACAGGAACCCACCCAATTATCCTTCCTCGGTTTACTAGCACAGAAATTTGGGCATCAAAGAGGACCACAGTGTTCCACTTGTGCAGAAACCTCCTTTCACCAACATCACTTCACACTTTCTAGAGTGCAAAGTTCGTGCTGATATTGTTGGCTTTCTTGCTCGCTGCTTTTTGGCACCGTCCCGCCTTCTTGGCTGTTCATTAATATGCAATCAGTACATTAAAGGCTTCGTTCCACAGGCCCAGCCAGGCTGCAACAGCCTTTTCCAGCAAGTGCTGTCTTGTGCAGGACAGACGTGCAAATGCGTTTAGGTGCTCCCAAACAGTCAAAATTAAAACCCCAAGCCCTATATTCCTACCAATTGGGTTTTACAGAACAAGGAATTATCACCATCAGTGCCAAGAGTGTCCAGAGAAAACCTGGAAACGATACTGAATTTACACTCATTACTGCTTCACTCCTCCATGCACTGGTTACACCACTGAAGTTTTGCACCATTTGCAGACTGACTGATCATAGCTTCACAGCAAAGGCTGCCTGAACACGCTGGCAGTGAGAAAGTTTCCACCATTTGCATCGGAATGATGAATCGCTGGGATGCTGTGAACAGTCTTCCAAAAAATACCACCTGTTTTTTCAGCTCTCCTCTAATCTTCCAGATTTGAGCTGGAAGCAGGACAGCTCTGCCTCATTTACCATCACTGTGGTTGCATGGAAAACCATGTCACCATAGATCAAAGTAATTCCTGTTCTTTTGGGAGCATTTTAACATCACTCCCACTCCCCACACACCTTGCTCCTACCAGCTCCTTCACCGAGCAACACTCATTTCAATCAGGAAACGAACTCAGCTCAAGTTCCCTGTAGTTCTCTACAAAAATAACCCATCAGCTGCTGGCTAACAAGCTCCTCAATTAAACACCTTGTATTTCCTTCACAGCCTTCTCTTCTCCCGCCCCTGGGCTTGACCATTTCAGCCTCTGGTCCAGCCCGTCCCCTCCCAGCCCACCCAGCATCACCTCCTGCCCTGCTGTCCAAACAGGCACAGAAAACTTACCCCAGCCTCCCATAATATGTTATTAAATCCTGTCTTATTTTTCTTCCCTTGGAGACTAAACATAGGCTTTTAGCTCAATATAAAACTAAGTACATGCTCAAAACAGATCAAACAGAGTTTAATTGCAAGGAGTACCAGAAAAAGCACTCTGGTTGTTTCAGGTCATTTTAAGCCATACTAATAAGTTTTTGTCCCAGTTCTTCAAGCGTTGCTTATTATGGAGATGAGCCCAATTGGAAAATCAAAATCAAGAATCCCTGAACTCTGAAGGCAGGTTTATCTGCGTTTGGGGCCATATCTTCACTGAATGCAGCACAGCCAAGTAACATTTTTCCATTACTTTTTATCGCTATTGCTGCACGTTCTCCCCCAGGAGCACAAGGTCCCATCAAAATTTCTCCAGATGGCCTCCAGTCCCATAAATTGTTAGAAATCTGGACTTACATCAGTGGGATTACAGCAGAACAGACAAATGTGCACATGCTGGATGGAAAGGGGACAACACAGCACTTTCAAACTGGAGAGTATTTTTCATTTATAAATAGTTTACATTTTTTGGATCCAGGGGCGGACAACCCGCTCAGTCTGTACTGAAACCAAAGAAATATCATGTGTGAGCACTAACCACAGTGTAGCAAAGATAATAAACAACAGACAGGCAGCCATATGCAATGAGACTGGTGTTTTTGGTAGGGGAGGCGAATTAAAAGGAAAAGAAACACCAAATCCAGCAACCTAATCGCAGCTAAAGGACCTCCTAAATTTCAGAGGCACCCTTTTGTCCAAGTCTGGTTGCAGGAGTAACCTCCAGCAGGGACCCAGCTCCCTGCACCAAAGCTTTTAGGTCTCAGATGATCATCCTGGCACAAAGGAAAGTCAAGTCCAGGTACCTGCAGCAAGGAGGGACAAAGGGATGGCCAGGTGGTGACACCAGGCAGGTGCATGACACAACACGAGGTGGCACACGAGTCCTGGGGCAATACTCTGGGTTAATGTGCACCAGCGCAGTGCAAACTTTGCTCCAAAGCAGACCTGCTGCACTCTTCTAAATTTATGTAAGAAACAACTGCAAGAAACAGGAACCTAAAACACGCTGTGCACCTTGCAAACAGATACCATGTTTGCAAATGTAATCCTGTGGGGTGTGAAAACAACAGCTTGTACCCAGCACCAGGCAAGCAAGGGCTGCTACAGACAAACGTGTGCTGGGATCCCTCAGAAGCCTCCAAGCTCCTGGACTTCACCATGAGAACTGACAGAGCAGGGCTGCAAACCTCCCACACCAGCCTCTGCTTTCTCAGCAAATAAAGCTGAAATGAGTGCCGACATCTGTGTTATCCATGCTTTTACAAATGTTTTCGGTATTACGTTAAACAATATCCTTATATCCCACAGAAGAGACGAGTCTTAAAAGGAAGTGGGACAGCTCTGCTTGCCAAGCTGAGAAACCTGGACTTGGAGCATCTCTATTGAAATCGGCCTGCCAAGACCAATCTGATGTGTTTTATTACTGCAAGGAATTCCACAAATATGCTGGCAACTATTGAGCGTCAGTGCGGGTTCCTAGGTAGGAAAAAACCTCCTTAAAAATACGCACTTTCCGGATTCTGCAAATATTTACCAGATGTAAATTCATGGGCGATTCATCTGCCATGACAAGTGTGTAGACATCAAATCTAGCAGAAGAGGCTGAGCACCCACCTCTGTCGTGAGTGAAAGTCGACAGCCAGATATGCCTGGCTGAACAAAGGTTTGTTTTCAATTATATTTCAAATTCTTCTAACAATAACTGTGTGGCGTCTGGCACCAACACATCTGAGCCTTTGAAGTGGTTCTTGACTTCGAAAGGAAAAAGGGGGAGGGCAAAAAAAAAAAAAGGGAATCAATCAGCAATTTCAGTCTGAGTCAAACCTCTTCTCTGAAGAGAAAATGGTAATACTGCAATCCCCCAGCACCATAAACGTGCTAGCAAAAAACAACAACAACAAAACTGAAACAAAACCTATACTTGGGTCAAAATAGCAATGGGTCTGCTCGGGGGTTTCACCTTTAGAAACAAGGTTATGACATACATGAGTCAGTGGTCCCAGACACAGGAGAATCCCTGCCTCCCCTTCCCCGTCACTCATGCTCATGCGAAGAGACATCCAGTGCATAAACCAAATCCCAGCAATGTTTGGAGCACCCATGACAGACCAGGACAGCAGCACATGGGTGCTGCAGAGCACAAACTGTGGCATGCTGGTGGCCACACAACTGAATCACCTCTAGACATGCACAGGAGAACATTCCCAGGAGCCTTGAGCAGGTTTGCAATGCCTGCAGGTACAGGAGCTGCCATACACCCTTATTTCCCCTTCTTTTAAGTCCAGTTTTAAGTATCTGAACTCCTTTTCAGATTTAAATGACACTAAGGTCACTGGGGAAGTCAGTGCAAGAACAGGGAAAACCTCAGATTTAAAATCTCTATCTTTTTTATCTGGTTTATTCAAATAAGCACAGCTGTGGTTTAAGAACAACAAGGTGGCAGAGTGCAGCAGCTCCCAAGACCAGGAATGGTGGTTTTGGTCAGAATGATGGTAATTTAAAGAGGGATAAAAATGCCTTGTTCATTTTTCCTAAGCCCTACACAAGTCCTACCAACTCTTTCTCAGGTCAGGCAGTTTCTGGAAACATCTTCTGGCTCAAAACATTTGCAGAATTTCAAGAATTTGCTCCGTAAATTTTGAGGCTGCTTTGTTCAGGAATGCTGACATGTGGGCAACAGGAACCCAAAACTTTCCTTGAATGCTGCAGAAAACTTTAAACCCTGCCCAAGATGAAAAATGCAAGAGTCAAAACTGTGAAGGAAGTGTGGGTTTTCTGCTGCATTTCAAATATTGCCCTGGACCTGTTCTTCCAGGAGGGGAATGTGGCTGTGCCAGGACAGCCTGCGTGCCTAGCAGGGCTGATGGCCTCCATGTGCTCCTCTCAAAGCAGGGCTGGAGTTAGGAATGAATAAATAAAACAGTCTTCCAGATCAAGTTTTCTTGGCCTTTACAGACATAATCATGCTGTGAAAAAGCTCTGGGCAGAGTCTCTTCTCCCAGACAGGATCCACCCACATCCCAATGTCCTCCCATCCACAAGCACCAAAAGACAAGCTTGGTCTTCTGCTTGTGTGGCTCCCAGGACAATACTTGATTTGTCCTCTGGAAATACCCATTGCATTCCATGAAACTGAGAAAACTAAACCTCTAGCTTATCCATAAAGCCTAATGTTTATAGGGTTACATTAGGTGAGACAGATCTTCACTGCTTTAACTACAGGGCCATTTTCAGGCTGAAGAGTCTCACCAAAGCCAGCTCCTGCCTGCATCAGCTTGGCATTTATTCCTGCCCTGCTTCCCAATGAGTCCCCACAGTCACCGTGAGATGAGGGCTGGAGTGATGCTTTCAGCTGAGGGACACCAGTGTCATGGCACTGCACTAAACACAGATGCTTTTCAGCTGTGACAGACCATAGCCTCCCCAAAATATTTCAGGGCACATTTTCAATTCACTCTCAGTCCCACCCCAGTCTCATGAGGGCTGTTGCTGTTATTGTCTATCACACAGCCATGTCAGAAAACTGACTTCCCAGGGGATTGGAAATTCTCCTGCAGCCAGCTGCCATCAACCCAGGGAGCTCACAGGGATGAGATGGACCAGCCTGGAAAGGTGGTGGACCAAAGGCAGACTTGGGGAATGATGCATCCTGCAATGGCAAGACAAACTATTTTATAACTAGCACTCAGAATTACTCAGGAAACCATAGAGGAAGCAATTGGAACTTGTTGGACAGGGCAACTTCCCCATTTTGTTTCCAAACGCACAGACCCATAAGTCTGTGCTGAATTCCTCTTCTCTTAACCTTGCATCTCGCAAACAAAGCAACATTAATTAACACACAGCCCCAAAAGTGTTCAGCTGCCATCTCCTGCCCCCACCAAAAGGGTGGATTTGTGTTGTTTTGACTTAAAAAAGACATCTATGACAAGCCTAAAAGGCTTAATGGTGCACAGCCTGTTCCCCAGCAAGCCCCATACTGGCATTACAACTTGCACACAGGGTGCTTCAAGCCGTGCCTTTGAGCTGGCTCGAGTATTCCCAGCTGGAGAGAGAAGCAAACAAAGTAAACAGCAGGACACTGAGCCTGGCCAGCCTGAGCACACCGTGCTCATCACACACTGTGACTGTGACAGGGACTGGGGACACGCAGGGGAACCTTGTGCAGTCCGAAAAAAGGAGAGCCTGGGAGCTGCAGTGAGCCTGGGAGCCACTCAGAGAGATGCAGCACAGTCCCAGTGTCCCCAGCAGCTGACAGGACAGCTCAGGCTCTTGTGAAGCAGAGCACAAAGTGGTGGCACTTGGGACAAGTGCTAGGAACCACTGCAGCAAACAGCCTGGGCTGTGTTTGGCATCTCCCAAGGATGCTGCCTGGCTCTGCCTTCTCCCCACAGGGGCTGGAAGTCCCAGACCCCTTGAGCAGGCAGCAAGGGAAGGAGCCCCAGGCAGCAGTCCCTGCCCTGCCCCAGCACTGCCAGGGGGATGCAGACACCCAGGGCCACTACCCCCCCTCACAGCTGACAGCCCCATGCCCGTCAGGCCATGAAGGCACCTTCTTCCTGAAAATTCTGCTTCAAGAGGAGCAGCAAGTCACCAAAATAATCCCTAATGGTGGCCATGGCAGTCACAAGAGCTTGTTGTTTTGGCTGAGATGCTCCTCCACCATGCTGGTGATATCAGGTTATGCAGAGAAAACCATTCTGGCCCCACAGAGGCCAGGATTTGGGTGCTTTCTTCACAGGAACCATGCAAGGGGTAACCCAGCACCAAACCTTCTCCTCCTGGCTGTAGGTATCAGGTTATGCCAGCACCATCCCAGCAAGACTCTGAACAGCTCCTTCACCAGCCTCCTAACAGAGGTAAGCCCTGTCTCACAGCTGGGTCTCTGCCACCCACTACTCCTGCAGGGATGGTTTAACAGCACTGCTCTCTCCCACAGAGATTCTTTGATGTCTCATACAGGATAATCTCACACTGCTTCCCTTCCCTCAGTGGGGATACAGCCACTCTCCTCAGCCTGCTGCCCATGGGAGAGGCAGGAATTCCAAATCTGAGATCACCCCTTCAAGTGAAGTTGGCCAACAGAATCAAAAGCTCTGGGGGAAGAGAACAGGCACATGCACCATTGCATAACCTCCTTTCTCAGGAAACCTGGGTAAACAGCAGTACCTGTCCCAGAGCGATTATTGCACCAGGGAGGAGCAAATCCAACTGTTGTTTTAAGTAGACAGCATAAGCCAAACACATCCTGTTAGATCTGCACCAGTTTCTGCCTGAGGAGATTAACTCAAAGGCCAGTACATGCCTCTGCTGGTAAGGTCAGCGAGGATGAAACCGGAGCTTCTGGAAGAGCTTCAGCTCACCAAGGAGTCAGAAGCCAGGCAACTTCACTGGGGAGCTGGACTCAGCCCCACAGAGATAAACAGATGCTTTTACTGAAACTGCAGGAGCTGAAGAGTCCCACTGCATCCCTGTGGGCTGGAGGGACAGGCTGCCAGCTCCTTGTCCAGCAGGCAAAACAAGTGACAACTCTGGATAAAAGTGCTTAGAAATCAGGGGTGAAGCCTCAGCTCTCCAGACCTTCTCCCAAACCAGAAAACTTCTTACCCACCCACACAGCAAAGGTGGAGCCTACCTAGGTACCCATTTTAATATCATTTTCTAACCTACTGTAACAGGGAAAGTTTATTTATCCACTCTAATGAACAAAGTCATTCAACCCCCTTAATTTATTCAACCTCAACAGGTTTTGGGTGGTCATCACCTCAATAAGAAAGATTGGGAAGTGGGAGAGAAGATACACAAGAGGTTTACAACCATGTGAAACAACAAAGATGGCACAACTCGCACAAATCCTTCCAAATCAGAAGTCTAAAAATACACACTATCCTTTATTTACTGATTTATATGCAAAATGCATGTCCTACTCCAAAAGGATCCAAAGGTGTTTGAAAGCCAGGAATTCTGACTTAGACTTGTTTAAGGAGGAAAAAGAATGGACAGAGTTGTTTATAAACCAACAGACAGGAACAGCACAAAAATACACTTAGCAAAGAAAAAGCACAAAATATTATGACACCTTTCAAAATAAAACATCACACAGTTTGTTTAAATCTCCTAAAACAGGAGAAGTCTCCCCATATTGCCAAAACAAATGAAATACAAGTGTGGATGTGAGTCTGCCCCAGTTCAGAGGGGGACAAAGGTTTATGGTGAGTTAGATGGACAAAGCAAGCACGGGATGCTCTCCTGGCTCCCAGCAAGGCCAGACCTCAGGCAGCAAAACCTCCAGCATCAGCCAAATGCCCTGTGCCAGCAGCACCTGGCATTTCAGCCCATGCCTTTGCCATGACCAGACAGGCGGGGGAGCGATGAAATAACTGGGCATAAGAGAAGGGGAACAAGATGAGGAATATCCAGGATCAAGATATACCTGCTCATCCTTTGTAAATGGCAGAGGGGTCATTGCTGGATACACACATATCCCTGCCATACTCCCCATCCTCACATTCCCCCGGGGCTGCAAAGCCTGGTGAGAGAGGAGGAAATCCCATGGCTCCGTGCAGCTTCCAGCTCCAACTCAAAGCAACCACCTCGTGCTGGGAAAGAGCCAAATTCGGGCTGCCTGCTCACGGACTGGGCTGTTGCAAAGAGCTCATCCCATCCAGACTGCTAGAGGACAATTTTAAAATCTATGCTGAAGGACTGTTTCTGGTGCTTTTCCACAGCTCTGGAACTGGGGTGGATAGCAGAGCCACAGCAGAAAGCAAGCAAAGGGTGCCCTGGGCCGCTCCCCAGGCAGCGGCAGCAGCGCGAGCTCCAGGCTCCCCCTGCGCACACAGCGCAGCGAGGAGAGGCACCAGTGTTTGGACAACTGGAACACATTTAGGGGGCAATTTTTCACAGGGCCTCCAGCCAGGCCATTTCCTACGATCGCTGTTTTATTACCCAGGACACAGCCCATAGACCAGCAGCTCCCCCACCCACAAAGTCTGCCAGCACCCCACTCCTCCAGGGACATCACCCATGGCGAGCCCCACCAGAGCACCTATGCAAACAGGACACCTCCAGCACCGCACCCTTCAATGCCACTACAAATCAGTGTCCAGAAAACCTGTCCCCTCCATCTGAATGTCTTCCACCACTGCAACCCCAGAACCCATCCGCACTGGGGATCAGCCAAGCACTGCCATACACACTGCCCTGCTGGACAGCCATCACTTCTGAGGAGTATTTTTTAGATAACAGATAACATAGAAAACTTGTGTTTATACTGGCATGCAGCAGGCTAAAACACACTGTAAGTTTTAAAGCAGCCTGAATACCAGCTAGGCAAAACGTGTTTGGGACTCACAGGTCAGTATTGGGAGAGAGGCTTGTGAGTAGCTGGTTGAACTCTCCAGAGCAGAGAAGCATTCACAGCATTGAACGACAACAGGGCTCCATCCTGGCAAGTGCCCATGCCAAAATCACAGGCTTTGGACAACCAGAGAAGCATGTAAGTGGTGAGGATGAATCCCTGTCCCTGCGTATGAACAAGCGGGAAGGAGCACTGCCCAGACTTGGCACTCTGAATTTCTCATTTCCTCCTTGCACCTGAGGTTTGTCTGCCTTCCTGGAGGGAGCAAAAAAACCTAGAAGTTGGAGGAGGTGGTCTAGGAAAAAGCATCTCAGTTCAAGATTTCACAGCCAAATTTCCACTGAACTCAAGAGGGTGTATTCTCTAATCTGAAAGGATTCCTCTAAAACCAGGCACCTTCAAAGGGGAAACATTTGCAATATGTAACCAAGTAGAGTTGAGTAGGATTCACAAGAATTACATTTAAGATTGCACCTCTGCCAATTAAAAAAAAAGAGACTGCCCCAGCAGGTCGAAAAAAGACACCAATGGAAAATTCACAAAAGTTCCTGCCTCATTATGAGCAGCAATATCAACACTACCCAAACCCTGCCTACTGCCATTGGGCGGGGGAGGGGGGGGGACAAAAAAACCACAAATTGTCTTGCACATAAAACTTTCATCTCCAGAACAAAGTTTTAGGTATCTAATGCATTTTAAAATGCAACTTGAGTATAACATTTTAAGAATCTGTAGCTCTACATAAAATTGGTCAGTTAAGTCTCCTATACTTTTCCTCCCAAAATCCACACAAAGCCACTGCGGGAAGCTACAAAACTGCCATGGCAGCTGCAAACAGCAAACCATCCTGCCTGCACATCCAGCATGGTTAATAAAAGCTACACAGATGGCTGCAGTTTGAGACCTGTCCTTCAATTCTTGCTCAAACTGAAAACGGAACCACGTGGAAGTGAACCATGCTCCTGGAATTGGATGTGACACATCATCAGGTCTTGAGAGGTGTCCTCAAAATAGCAGGGCCTGCTTCTAGACATCTCCAAAATTATATGGTTGTGGCCTGAGAGACAACGTGCTGAAAACATAATGAGGGAGTGTAACATATTACATACGTTGTGGTCCTGCTCTGAAGCCAGAGGAGGCTGGGGTTGTAGGACTTGGGCTGCAGCATAGGACTTGGTTAACTATTAATGGATGACTCAGCTACAACAATAATAGGTATTTCGTGTGGTGCATTAGCACAACAGCACCCGGGTCCTTGACTGAGCCCTCTGTGCATGCTGGGAAAAAAAAAATGGTAGTACATCATCAAAGAGCTGGACGTACCAGGTTTTATTCACCCTTTGCTTCTTCCTGCACACCCCGCAGCCTCACACTCAGCCTCTTTCTTCACATGCCACTAAAAACCAGCAAGGGACTTCTGAGGAGAGCTGTCCAGGTTTGCATGAAACCACCATCCAAACCAAGGTATTTTATTTTTTTACTGTTATTCACCAAAGCTAAATTCTATATTAAATCATTCCCCTCACCCTGCATGAGGTGCTAATTCCTGCCCAGCCCAGGTCCTGCAGAATTGATCAACCTGAAGCCCGGATTTTCCACATGGCTCCTAGAAGAAACATTAGTCTAAATTATCTCTGCTGCATTCATCCTCATGATCCCATCCAGCTCCACACTGCAAGACAAGGGAGCCACACTGTGTGATTAGGTTAGCAGCACAAAATGATTGTGTTAAAAGCTGATGAGCTGGGCTAACTCAATCCAAGGTGTCTGGCAGGGCAGCCAACGAGATCAATTAAAAGCCCTGCAGCCCTAATTGAGAGTTTCTGGGTGCGGCTGGCATACCAGTCAGGGCCAATACACAAATCAGGGACAATACACAAGCTCTGAGCAGAGCTGGCTACTGAGGAATGAGAGCCATCATCCCAATTTGCAGCCACTCAAACTTCAAGACAAAACCTGAACCCCTCTTTGAGGGATCAAAGCGCTCAGAACCCAAAGGCAGGCACTGCTGGGGCATGCCCAGGTGGCACTCAGCAGTTCCCAGCTGCCCTGCAGACCAGTGGGAGATGCACATATTCATGAGCCCAGGTGTAAGCAGAGTCAGGAGGGCATTTCAGGGACAATTCTCGGGGGATTTGCCTCAACATGAAACCACCTTGAGCCCTTCCAGCAGGCTCTTGTGAAGCTCCAGTCTGGGAGCATCCTTCCAGTGCTCTCGGATTTCCCTGCACCAGGTGAGGCTCACACCGAAGAAAGCCCCACTTCGAAGTGCTTCTACATCTGCCTAAATCCCTAACAGAGACAAGACTCCAGCACCAGCTCAAGCAGGGAAGGGAAATCTCACCCATGAGGAAGCATTTAAGTACCTGAAGTGCTTTGTTGAAGTGTCTGGGCTCCCAAACCTATCAGTTTACCACCTTGAGCTTCTTAATGCCAACAAGGAAAGGGGATAAGACAATCAACCTCACATTTTCTCCTTAAATTCCAAGCAGGGAATCCTGCAAAGCTCAGCCACCCCCAAATCCTACATCCAGAAAACTGCAGAGCACTTTGCACATGCCAAGAAAAAAAAAAAAAAAATTAAACCGCACCTAACACATAATAGTTGATTTTTCTAAAGAACACGTGATGGTGTGTTTGGCTTCTTTCGGCTGCCTACTGAGACCCTGGTTCCCCTGCCCTGGGAATTCTTCCTCTGCAGCTCCTCCTCCCCCAGCTCCCAGACCATCCATTCTCCCCTTTTCAAACTGCACCCATTGTAAAGGGCACTGAATATTAACACAGCCCATTGAGCACTTGCTTCTTTTGTATGGGAACCCCTGCGTTTCAAATTGCAGTCACTGTAGAAAGGAAAAGTCTCAAAGTGATTAAATGCCATGAAGTTTCTCAAAAGGAGAGAGGAATATGCAGAGGAGGATGAAGGAATCCTAGAGCCTTTCACTAGAAGCCAGGGGCTTCTGAGAGGGCCAGAAGGGCTTTTTGAGTGGGGGTATTTTACCCTTTGTTATCAATCTCATATTTATTTCTAATCCTAGTCCGATGAGCCAATTTCTGCCCCGGCCATGGCTCAGTGCAGGATGGAGATGAGAAGCTCAGACAGCAAATGCAGAGGGCTCGTTGTTAACTGCTGCCCTCCTGTAGGAACTGATAAATAAATACTGCTGCATGCTGAGGGTGGTCAGCGGATCCACCGACACATGTTCACACAGGAAGGGTGGATTTACTTGCAAGCACATGTATTTATTTGTGCTGAAGCAGCAGGCCCGGAGAGGCACTGCATTGCAAGGAGGGGCTCTGTTACCCACCAGGGCCAAACCACAATCCTGTAGGATTGCAGGAACTGACATGCCAAGAAAAGCAGAGCAATCCCGCAGGGTGCAGAGCCATCCCGCTGCCCTGGGGCTGGGGACTGTCCGGAGCAGGGCCACGGGCAAGGACAGGGCTCCAGGAAGCACCAGATCCAAGTGTGGCACTACAAGCCATGCAGGACTTCTTTCACAAGCACCAGCAGCTCCCAGCACCGTCCCACCTGAGCAGGAAAACCTTCTGGAGCATACCCAGCAGGGAGCTGCTGGCTTTTCAGGATGCCTTTGAGTTTCCACTGATACCCCAGGAGGAGGGAGAGGAACCAGCCACCTGCACCAATCCACATCCCTCTCCCAAGCCATCCTTCCAAGCGCTCAGCCCCCCCGGGCAGCCGCACATGCTGAGAGCTCCGCAGCTGTGCGGGGCCAGGAGCCCAGGGTGACCATTACTTAATCTTTGTTCCATTATTTCAGCAGGCCTGGAAGCAGGACATGCAGGAGAGGTACTGCCAGCCTGCCCCCCCCCTCCCAGCACCATCAGCAGCAGAGTCCCCCACACCACCTCCTTTTCCAGCATCTGCAGGAGCCCAAGAGCAAGTAATGCCCTTCTCCAAAAAATCCCATGCAACCAGCAATCAGCACGGTCACTGCCTTACCAAGCAAGCAAAGAAGCTACCCTAACACTTGAGAGCAAAACAAGACCCGACCCATGAAAACGCCCGTTTAGCAAGAAATTGACGTTTATAGGTCATTTTGAGCACAAACATTCAGTTTCATTGCCTTGAACAAAATCTCTTTGTATGTATACATTTGAGCACAGCAAGAGACTGCTCCTAACTCTGAGTTCAAATGCACTTCCAAGCCCTGAAACCACTGACAGGCACCCACAGGACTTTAAAAAGCATTCAGACACTTTGCCCTGCTCTCTCCAGAGAGCAGCAGCACTGTGCAAAGAGCCAACACACACGCAGCTGGTGCCTCGGGGCAACTTATCCATACAGCCAAACCCTAGAGCCTCCCTGGGAAACAGAGAGCAGCTCTTAGCCCAGCTCTCCTGGGCACTTGAGGACTCTGCCTTTTCCCAGATGTGCCACGCACACGCACACTGCCCCAGAGGCAGAAGGGTCCATTCAAGGATGGTCGGTATCCCCCAAAACATCCCCTAGTCATTTGGGTCAAAAATGCACAATACATCTGTTTAAAATAACAACTTTCTTTCCTGCAGACCATGCTGGCAATGAATTAGGTATCCAGCTGCAGCCTCACTGCCCTCTTCTCACCAAAAATCTGTACCTAAAATACTATTGCTTTGTCACTAAATAGGAAAGAAAAAACCCTCAATCATACATGATGCCTAGAGGAAATCTCTTCTGTCACTCCTCAAAAATTAAGATGCATGGAGAGACAGAAGAGGATGCAGAGGATGTGCCACATCACCAACACTGCTGAAGCCCTGGCTTTTTTGGGGCACGAAGCATTCACTGTGCACTGAAGCTTGGCCCTAAACTTTATGCCACACTTTACACTCTTCTGTAGAAACAAACTTCAGACTTAAACACCACAAGACACCTCCAACGGCATCAAAGGGAGGCACTGCAAAGGAGCTCTGGGCACATCAATAGCCCCGCAGAGTTTGATTCTCCCGGCTTTCCCGATGGATCAGGAACCTTTCCCAGCTGCAGCTGGGTGCTGGTGCAGGACGGGATGGGTCACGGCAGTGTTGCAACGTGCCCTGTGCAGCAAGTCAAGAACACTTATATAACTGGTACACATTGCTGAGCTGCATGTTGCTTTTAAGAAAAGCAAAGCAAAACAAAAAAAATCCATGCCAACACTACATTAAATGTGAGCGATTGCAGCCCCTCTGTGTATCAGCTATTCCTTCTGAAAAGAGAGAAAAATTACAACTCGGAGCTCTGCTGCCAGCAGAGAAATTACAATAGTTTCAAAAAGCCCCAGTGCTTTTCCTCCGTACTGATAGTCCTGTTGACAAAATACGCGGCGTGATTAAGTGTGTTCCAGAACCCTTCCCTGCTGCCGAGCCGCATTTCCAACCCGACAAACAAAAGCTTTATCTCCAACACACTGAAAACCGACTCCAAGCACTGCCTCAGCATTGTGCCACTCGTTAGGAACAGAGATAAACTGCTAAGGAGGGATTGTTCAATAGCACCTTAATGAAGTTAAAGCACCGCCACCAGAGACACTAGAAACCGGATTTATCTCGTCTCCCATTAGCGATGGAACATGCCCAAGCTTATCACCCCGGGGAGCAGACACCTCCGGCGGGACACAGCCTGCCCACAAGGGATGGGGATGAGGGATGCACGGCTCCAACATCGCCTGTCTCTTCCCAATTTATGGCTGAGCACCCGCATCCCCTGGGCTGCACTCCCACATCAGCCATGGACCACTGCAAACCTTCACGTTTGCCTTCTTTTTCTTTGTAAGGCACGTTAAAAAAATAAAATTAAAAAAAAAAATCCAGAAAGAAATAGTTGCACAAAGGTAACTTTTCTCTAGCACATGGTGCTTTTACAGATGATATTAAACCACTAAAGAAGTGAGTTATCAACTCTCTGCACAAAAACCAAACATTTATGAGCCCACCAAGTCTGAAAAACATGCTTCATCCTTGTGTTCCTAAACTGAAGGAGGCATTTTTAAGTAGTTTTTAGTCATTAGAAACAGTATTACTCTGAAACCAAAAGTATTTACAGCAGCTTCAACGTCTGCTTCTTATACTAGCTATGGAGAAGGGACAGAGCCTTAATGTTGCATTTTCAGATACAAAATCAATAATTTTAACCAATTCTTTGGTAAGTCTGTAACATACAAATTTACAAACCGTATTCTAAGTGGCTAAAAGATCAACAGCCCTCGGGTCCATAGCAGAAGACTGATACGTGCTCTTACTTCATCAGTAACATTTAAACTGAACACAAGACACTCCAAAACCTGCTCCATTTGAAAGAGACACTCGCGGGTATTAGCAGTCCGGAAAAAAACACACAACAACAAATCTGTTCTGTCTAGGCTATTAACACACTTCCTTGCCTGAACAACGATACACTGTCCTATTTTAAGACGTGCATGGGAATGCTAGAATTATTAAAAGCTTGCTCTGAAAGGTGAGGGAAGGATCCTTCAGAGCAGCTCAGCAACAAGTGAATGGGATGAGTCAGGACTTTAATGCAGAGGCCACACGTTCCTCTCAGTATGACACCTGATAATTTCATGTAAAACAAGACATTTCTACAGCCAAAAGCTAATACCAAGAGAACCTGACAAACCTCTAATAATTATTAATAAGGAGCTGGATGATCTCCAGCAATACTTCAGTGACCCTTCTCTCTCCTGGCAGAGCTGAGTAGTATCTATTACAACCAGGGATTTTACAGATTCAATAATCTATAAATCTGTTCAAAAAACAGAAAGACCCCGCAGAAGAAGCACTGTTTCCACTCTCTCTCCCTTTCTGGATCTTTTTTTCCCCAAACTTAGCTAATAGTTGAAGGCACTAACTTTTACAAGTTAGTGAGCACACACACCTATGCTCAGTCCTCCTGAACTGTGAAACGACTCCAACTGTCAAAGCCGGGCACACTTTTCCCCATGAATCTCCAGAGTTTCAAGTGTCTGATGTTTTATTTCAGCTTTTACCAGCCCAGAGGAGCGGTCACACAACCAGAGCGGACCCGCTGCACTTCCCGGGAAATGGCAGTGACATCGTCCTGCGCTCCGACACGAACCTGCGCGCTTTAAAATACTCTTCCAGGGAAAAAAAAAAGAAACATCCCACGGTGCTGCAGCAACCACCAGGTGCGGGGCTCTACGCTCAGCTGCCACCCAGGACATACGATACACCGCAGCTTAATAACTTCGCTAGACACACAAGTGCTGAGGGAACGCAGCCAGCCGCGCCGCCTTCACTGGAAAACACCTGGATTTTCCTGAAACTCCCCAGTAGCCCTCGACTCCCTTTCGATCACCCAAATTTCACAGCCTAAAAAGTTGGCAGCATTAAAAGCCAGGAGGGCGGGCGCGGCCGCGGCGCTGGGGTCCAGGTTCGGACACCCGGGCGCGCCCCGCTCCGCGGCCCCGGGACGGCGCGGACGGACGGACGGACAGACGGATGGATGGATGATGTCCTAATAAGGATTCGGAAGCCCAAGCCGGCCGTTATCACCAGCAGATCACATCGCTAAAAGACCAAACTGGCTCCCGGACCCGTTTCCTCCGGGACACCCGGAGGCCAGCCCCGCACGGGACCACGACACGGCGAGCCCCGAGCTCCCACTTTCCACCCGGGACCGACAGCGCAGCCGACGCTTCCATCACCCGCATCCCGGCGCCGGGTGGGCGCCGGAGGGGACACCGGATCGCGGGACAAGTTTCACACCGCGCAGCCCAGCGCCCGCAAGGCGGTAGCGGCCACTTCGCTTAAATCAGTAAACCGGAGTTTCGCAGGGATTTTTGTATAAAGTTTTCCTGTTCTTGACAACAAGCCAAAGCGCGGTGGTTTGGCCGCCCAAACCCCCTGCTTCGCCCCCGGCCCGTCCCCGCGGAGCCCCCCGGTACTCACACGTGCCGCGGCCAGCGGGGCAGGTCCCGGGGCAGCGCGGG